>VCRD01000481.1:106370-117757 GCA_006783055.1 Trinorchestia longiramus
TTGCGGCTGTCGTAAACTCGAAGTGGGGTTGCAGCTGTCGTAAACTCAACGTGAGGTTGCAGCTGTCGTAAACTGGAAGTGAGGTTGCGGCTGTCGTAAATACACGTCAGTTTAAGAGCTTCGATTGTTGGCCGACGTCGACTTGCGTGTCCATGTGAGTTGTTTATAGGCCAAGTCTTCTAAGATTGTTTACAGCACGCCTTTGTGCGGCCTCCACCTCCCGGTCTTCCTAATTGGTCTCTACAAAAACATTTCCTGGTCAACTAATTAGGTAGATTTTCCTCTAAATCTTTGTTAATTAGTTATAAATCAGGTGGCCTGGAGCTGGGTTTATCAATATATTCTAATTGCTCGCTAATACCAGGTGCGTCAGTCGTTTCGTGTGAGCTAATTAGTTCACAGAAATCTTCAAATCCCTGCAACTTGTCACTTATATTGACTGCTTAAATTTAATTTCTACGCAACTTGCTAATCAAATTGTAAAAGCGGAACTTTAGTTTGTATCTTGTTTGTCTATGAATTTTTTTATAAGCGTAGACCAGAAGCGAATCCCAGAACTGATGTAGACTTCTACGTGTGAGCTGCGAGCAGCGTTGTGGTGGTGCGCGTTCGTTAATTAATTTCAAGTAGAATATTTCGCACATCCTAAACTAGAATCTAATTAAGACTTACTCCTCGTGTTGAGACATTAACAGCTACATGAAGAATGTTAATAATCGTGTTCACGACTTTTTAACGCCGTTTGATGACAACAATGATGCAACGGTTACGTTGCGATGAAATATTTTGATTTGATGCGTGGAGGCGTAGTTCCGTCTTGAATAAGGCTCATTCATGAGAATATTCAAATGAATTTATTATTCTGTTTAACTGATAACACCACTGTTGATATTAGGCTCTTAGTTCATTTGTGAATAATTTATTAACAGTTGATTTACATCGCTTATATTGATTTGTTTACAATTTAATCAAAAAACGACTATTTTTGCTACAAGTATGGATGAAAACAACTTTTAGCATTCTCGCTCAAAAGTTTGACTCGATTAATGATGAAAATTTTTCAGAGTGGGATTTGTTTTGGTTCTCGCGCACTGAATCTGAAGGTAAATAATAAAGTACCTTTGTTTAGAATATGATATGGTGTTTAACACACTTCTCGGCTTCGAAAATTTCCTCTTCAAACTAAACCATGATTATTATTATTTCAATTATTTTCATTCAATGGCAAACATACATAAAGCACTGGCTCTCATGTTCTATAACATTGAAACATTTTCAATATACATCTAAGAGAATATTCTATTCATCTTTTCGTTTGACAGATACAGTTTTCTAGCAAAGGTAACTGGGAGCACCGAACTCGCGACATAAACGTACGTATATTAGTGGTGCATGTCTTGCTCGTGCCATTGCTTCTGGCGAGTATCCACACTGTCTGTGCAGACCATCATTAGTTGAGGTAATGTTGACCAGCCTTAGGGCAGAGGGTACTCACTTGGGTGACCTTCAGAAGTCGCAGTTATTTCGATTAACGACATTCTTCTTTTTCACCCGAAAGCAACAAAAACAATTGCATTCCCGCGCATGTTGTTTTAGTACTAGCACTCTTATAAATCTTTGTCCAGTAAAAAAACACGCATTTTCTGAATAGATTTTTAGCGTTTGAGCAGCAATTTGTGTGCTATTATTTGTTTTGCGTGGGCGTTGTGGTCGCATTTCGAAGCCCTGCCAGGTTAATTTTTTAAGAACTCTTGTCTTTGACAGCATCTGCAGTTCTTGAAAGTTCTGCGGTGTTCGAGTTCATTTCTTCTTTTCGATGTTTTCAGGCGCGGTCACTAGGGAAGGTCGTTGTGTCTTCAATATCGGGGTTATTGTCCTTCAACCTCTTCAATTATTGGCTTATTATCTTCCATAGTCTTCAGTTATTTGGCTTATTATTTTCCATAGTCTCCAGTTATTTGGCTTATTATTTTCTATAGTCTCCAGTTATTTGGCTTATTATCTTCCATAGTCTTCAGTTATTTGGCTTATTATCTTCCATAGTCTCCAGTTATTTGGCTTATTATCTTCCATAGTCTTCAGTTATTTGGCTTATTATCTTCCATTGTCTTCAATTATGAAGTTATTTTCCTCTGTAGTCGTTATCATGGGATTATTATCTTCCATAGTCTTCAATTATTGGGTTATTATCTTTCATAGTCTTCAATTATTGGGTTATTATCTTTCATAGTCTTCAATCATGGGGTTATTATCTTCCGTAGTCTTCAATTATGGGGTTATTATCTTCAATTATTTTACTTATTATCTTCCATAGTCTTCAATTATTATGCTCATTATCTTCCGTAGTCTTTAATTATGGGGTTATTATCTTCTGTAGTCTTCAATTATTTTGCTTATTATCTTCCATAGTCTTCAATTATTTTGCTTATTATCTTCCGTAGTCTTCAATTATGGGGTTATTATCTTTTGTAGTTTTCAATTATTTTGCTTATTATCTTCCATAGTCTTCAATTATGGGGTTATTATCCTCGATGGTCTGCACTGTTATGGTTTTCAAGCTCGGTTGCTAGGGAGGTGTCATGGTGTCTTCAATGACGTGCTTGATTTTACTCAGTTGTCTTCACCGTTATGATTGCTTTATGTATTCCTTTTTAGAAATTATCATTCATTTTGTGTTGTGTCCGTATTTCTACAAAACGAACTTGTAGAACAGGTGCTTTTTTGCCTGTGAGAAAGTTTTGCATTATTTTATCAGTAGTCACATCTCGTCCTTCCAAAATCAATTCCTAATTTGATCACGAATTCTGTTTCTCTCACACACGGGCGTACGCGTTCTGTTATTACATATAAAAATATGGAATTTTTAGATGAAAGTAATGAAAATTTTAATGATATTCACTTTATCATGATTCTTTTTTATGGAAAAAATACACTTATTATAGTTGGTAGGTTAAATTCATGTAATGTTGTCTTTTTTGTGTTGTATGTTTTGATAAAATAAATGCATCAAGATACTCGCAAAGAAATGCCCCAAGTATTCGAAGATTTATTTGCTAATTTTGAAATGCTTTTGAAGAATTACTTTTTTTAAAGCTTTCGTAATTGGACTGATTGACTTGTGTATTTCTTCATCGTAGGAAGTAAGCGTGAGTGGAGATGAGTCAGAGCCAACTGGCAGAGCGGCAATAACACGTTTCTTTTTAATGAGGAAAAGTTACAAAATGTGTCATAGACCGATTTAAGCATCTTAACTTCTCGAAGCTGTTTCAAAATTGTGACACAAATCACATCCTGCTGTCAAGAGGAAAGGAAAACGATTACAAGAAAAGGAAGAGAGCAGCAATGAATGCAAGACAAAGAACTGACAATATTATTTTTTGGTACAAATAAATTTTCCCGACGCTTAATTTTTCCCTGCTTCATTCTCCGTGTTTTTTGATTCGAAGTTTGGCATAAATAACAGACAAGTTTTTAAGTAAGAATCTATTTTTCATACATGCTTGCATTGTGTGCTAAACAAAGACATGTCACTCGACTCATAATTCTGACGATTATTATACTCTGTACAAAAGGTCCACGCTTCACTTAAATTCAGTTTTATTATACTATGTAAAGGGGTCAACGCGGCACTCGAATTTAGTTATATAATACTGTGTAAAAAGATCCACGCTGCTCTTAGTATCATGAGGAGACAACTTAACCATGTTTACATCTTGGGAACTAGATCAACTATAATAATGAACGTTAATTATCAGTGGGACCGGGAACACAAACGGTGATCTGGAACAAGGACATGAAACGAACTGTGGTCTGGAGCAATGATGAGGAACAAGTCTATTGATCAGCAGCAGGTGCAATAATAAAAAAAATATATCTTGTTAAGGATCAGCAGTAATAATAAATAAGGCACAGGTCAGATATTAAGAAACAAACACAGCAGGCAGGAATTCGAGTAAGCTCACTACTGGTCCGTACTTCGATTATTATGAGTAATATAATATATCGGTATGTTCTTAAGTCAGGCTATTAAAGTTATTTCTTCCAACCTGCATTTCATGAAGTTTTATCATGAATATTTGTGCTCAAAGAAAAGAGACGTGCCGCAGTCATTCTTATGATAAATAATTCGGATACAAAACTAAGCTGTGTTTCCACACGGCCGGAAATACAGGGTGCGGCAACATAACTTATTTTTTTTCGAAGCGCTTTACTTTAAAAAAGGAAGTTATGTTGCTGCACCGTGTATTTGTGTGCTGCTTTAATAGTAACTGCAGGATCACTCACGTACCATTGTTGTGACGGCTGCTTCGCTGTCCTCTACAGCTTGTCGACCAGAACCCGATCTCCCTCGCCGAGGAGATCAATAGAGACGAAGTTACTGGGCCTTGATGGCGAATTCTTCAGTAATCACGATATTCCTTCACTTTGCTTTCCTTCTTAATTTTATAATATGCTGAAAATTTCTACTGTTCAGTATTGCTCGTTTTCGTAAGGTCCTTTTTTTTCTTTGATTCGAGCACCAGAAATTCACGTCAAAGGATGATCTGAATTTGTATATTTTGGGATGTGAAGTATTTACGAACGTATCTTCTCTGTTGTTACACTGTCTTTCTGCAAAATTGAACAATGTTTACTCTTGTTGTACTTAATTGTAACGAGTTAATCAGAATATTTTCACTTTAAAGTTTTAAAAGATAGTGATGCTTTAATATGTGAAAGAAAGACAAGTAGCAGTGTATCCACTCGAAGAAGGTAGTTGCCTTCTATGTAAATATCAAATTATTGGATTGATGAATTAATATAACGAATTAAGGTTTATTGCTTGGCTAAAGCGTTCGTTTAAAGCTTGATCAAAAAGAAAGTGTACCTCAACCTATTATCTTGTAAATTATTTTTTCTCAAATAATTTTACTTCTTACTGAACGCGTTTGCTATTATTCATCGCAGAGACTCAAAATTTGTTAGAAGTTTTAAGAAGCTACGTTTGAAAATATTTTCAAAACCATACTTTTAATATTTCTTAATCTCAGCATTTTTATAGGTCTGGAATTGTCAACCAATTTATAATTGAAAGCAAATGGAACATAATTTAATAATTTCTGTGTCGTTGCTGAGCTCGACACACCTCACTGCGCAAGCATCGTTTTCCTCACGCCATCGACGCGTGCTTTAACTGAGGCTCTTCTGAACGTCTTTGTGTGACTGTACGTCTGTCACTTGTTTAGGATTGACGCCATCATTTGTCCCTCACTCAAAGTTATTATTGGTGTTGTGTGCTCTCTGAATTTCTATAAAATTAACTTTTATAAAGCATGAAATTGTTGCCTGCGAGACTTTCATAAAATATATCATTCGACCGCGCGTTTTTATCAAAATGACAATGCTTCTCCAAAATTGTCTGCGCAATAATTTCTTGAGCTTTAAAAGATAAAGTTTTTAATTTGGTAACGGCAAGTTTAATCAGCAAATAGCGTACCTTCAAGGAAATGGAAATTGCCACGAACAAATTCAAGTTTCTAAACTGGCGAGTAACAATTGTTTAACGTTTTGGTCTCATTAATTGGAACTTGTCCCCATATACAGTTAAACAACTTAATTCAAAGACCAAACATATCCGAATTTAATCTTTATGAGAAAGGCTGCCTCAAATGTGGTCACTTTTACAGAGTAAACGTTTTCCGTCTCGTTGGTGACCGTTACTTGCCTGAAGAATTTATTTCTATTGTTGATACCGAACTAATACTCTTGAACTTCTTTGTGATAGACCTACCTTTGCTTTGTCCCTCATAACAAACTCCTCTACACTTAAGAATGACGTACTGTAATTCAAGTGTAATATTCTTGTATGTTTCACGTACAAGCAAATATGTACGATGATTGAATGTGTCTTGATTATATCTCCTAGCTTTGAAAGGTCGACTGAAATATTCTATTTCTGAGTATTATTTTATGATCTGTTTTCGATATACGTGACCAACGTAGCGCTAAAAATACTCTGAAAAACTTTTACCTCCCTTGACTAGTGTAAAAAATTACTCATCATGAATGCTAAGCAAATCGTCAAGTTTTTCCTCCTTGTTACTACGGAGAATTCGCTCATAACGATCGTGATGTTAACTCTGCTTAATGAAGTTTGTTCCTGCTCTGTTGTACCCAATTTACTTGTGCATTGCTACCGAAACTCAGAATTGTTTTTCTTTGCAAAAGAAGAAAAAGCCCAGTCGAGAAAGAGGGTCGTTTGTGTAATGCAGTTCATGTGAGAAATTTGCTCGAAGAGTTCGTGCTTGATTTGGAGCAAGACTTCCCTTAACTTGGTCGCTGCCAAGTACGTTTTTTTCTTGTCATGACTTCTGTACCAAGCTCTCGTTCTCAACTAAAGTGAATATTTTAAAAACGTTATTATTTCATGTTCTAAAATTCTTATTCTTTCTATCGATTTATTCAAGTGTTTTGAAGTTAGCGGAATGGAAGCTAGTACCGCGAACTGTTGCTAATCCAGTATATGCGCTACAAAAGTATGTAACATGATATATGATACTTTGATTTAAAAACGGATCACCTCCGTTGAATACTTGTTTCAGGAGTACCTGATTTTTAATGAATCTTTGTACTATATTATCACGCTGTCTTATAATAATTTCTGAAGTTACTTCCTTAAACTCTTATTTTCGCAGATCAATCATAAATGTTATTCTTTCACCAATCTTTTCGCTAATCGCAAAGAAATACTACGTGCTACATGATTTCTATCTGAATGAGTTGTACAGCGTTCTCGCTGAAGGTTAAATATTTCCGACTTTCGAAATCACTGAAGCTTTCAGAGTTCACTGGTATGCTCAGTACAGAGCGGCGGGTCTTGTTGTGATGTGGCGGTGACGGCGGGCAACACGCAACTGCCCCGCCCTAGGCTAGCCACACGCTCGCCTGCTCGTGTTACTGATGCTCTTCTTGGTGGTTGTGCTGTTTCTGCCACGACTCCTGATGTTGTTGCTTCTCTTGGTGCTTAAAGCAACTGTTTCTGCTCATAGTCATGCTGCTGCTGGTATTTTGTCGATAGTGGTTCTTAGGTGTTCAATTCATTCCTCTGAAAAGGCAGCGTTCTCACTACACGTTTGAATGAATCTTTGTCTGACGGTATTGCTGGTGACAAATTGACGAGTGTAAGTGCGTGGAGATGCTGCTCAGGCTAAATAAGCTGTCATGCTTGCTAAATTTTTTCGTACTTGGGGAAATCTTTATCGCTCATCGTCATTTCGGAGCCAACGTTAAATCTAAGAAATTTACTGAATTTGGCAAGGTTTGTGTTTGCATTATGGTCTCATAAGATAACGTTACAAGCTACAGTGTGAGAATCGGGGAATTTTTTTATATGTTATTTACATTGAGGTATGAATAAACGTTGCGATCGTTTCATAAAAATTTAATTTTAAGAACGAACAAGATTTGTACTGGAAAAATATTATATTATATAATATAATTTTATAATATAGAAAATAAATATTCTCATGTACCTACTCTTTAGCCTGCGAAAGGGATTCATGACTTTTTAGACCCTGTTTGTTATAATATTCATTCATTAATGTTGGTCATTTGAAGTGTTACTGCATTAATTCCAACAAGGTATAACGCTGTGTTGTTTTGAATGCGAATTATGCCCTTTTTACAGAACTACGGATTTCCACTGCTCATTTCGTTTCATGCATTGAAGGTTGCATGAATTTGTATGAATTATGGGACTATGAGAAGGATCAAAATTCTATAATTGGCACTACACTGTCATCATAATACAACAGTGGAACGTAAGTTATTTTCAAAAAATTCAATTTGTATAATCATGTATAATACAATGTGCAATGTCTACGAAACCGAGTAATCCTAAATAGTTTATTTATCAATGCACAACTCTACGGCTTTCTTTGTTGTTACTTAGGCTCGTCAAAATTTGTATGACCTCGTATATTTTCATAAAAATTCTGAAATACTAGAAGAATTATACTTTGCTTACACTCAATTCGAAGAATTAGTGTATGGATAATAGAGTAAATGATTGAGACGCTATTTTCACTGTGTATAACTTTTAATCATAGCTGGACATGGTGACGAGGGCTTTGAAAGATGGGATGTATCTGGTAATTCGTTATGACCAGTAACTGAACGCAATCATACGTTTATGACACGAACGCCTCTCGTGGTTGCTGGTTTACGCTTACTATTCGTATGCTGTATAAAACTGTCTTGGTCCAAATATTCCAGCAGTTCTCTGAATAGTCTTTGTGTTGAACAAGTCAATTGTGGTACCAGTTTTTTGCCATTTTGATTCATCAATTTAATTTTTTTATTTAACATTAATATATCAATTGAACTTTTATTTCGGAAGTTTTTATTCTTGACTGCTGTTCACGTTATGATGTAGAATAACGAGGCTAGAATTCAGTGAGTACTGTAATTTACGAAGGATGAAAGTATCCACGGTAAACAGGCGTAACATTTCAGTATCTCTTTCATGTTTTCCATGAATTTTGCTGGTGTTTGGGACGGGTTTCAAGCGTATATGAAATAAAAACTGTTAATTGATGCAATGAAAATTTTCAGGTACGCGTCAATTTGGTTTATTCTCTTAGTGCAATAATTAAAAACTGTAGACAACAAAACAGAGGATAATAACTGAATCCTCCGTATTTTCAGCCACGCACTACGATTTTTCAGCCGATTGTCATACATAGATATAACTTGTACTCATTATTTTTACCACTCTTGTCCCGTAACAAGAAAGAAGTATGGCTAAAACTGGCTGTTGGAATGAATGTAAAAACGGATGAACCATGGACTTCGTCTTCTAAAAAGGTTTTCGAAACTTACGCATGTGGGTTAGTCTAACTTGCGGTCTCTAAATATCAACATTGGTACTCTGAACAATTGAATATGACAAGTATGTCTTGGTTAATGCACCTGCATGTTCATTGACTGTTCGAAGTCAGTAAAATCTGCACTGTGCAAAACTAACTTTCTGTGATGTATTGCCCGCTAGGGTATCATTTGAAACTCCATTTTATTTCATTTTACATCCTTCAGGACTATAGACAAAGGTAAAGAATGGAACGTCTTCCACTGATCTCGACGTTGATTTGGAGTGCATTAAAATATGTTTGATATTAACCTGATCTGAGACTGTTAACTCCCAGTTACTTAACATTTAACTCTGCTTTATCTTACTTATTTGCTCTCAGTAAAAGGATTAGCAACTTCTTTCGAATTTTACCACGGAGTAAACTTGAACATTTCTTGTCATCTTAATAACGTAGTTGAACTATTTTACTGCGGAGTAAACTTGAACATTTCTTGTCATTTTAATAACGTAGTTGAACTATTTTACTGCGGAGTAAAACGAACATTTCTTGTCATTTTAATAACGTAGTTGAACTATTTTACTGCGGAGTAAACGAACATTTCTTGTCATTTTAATAACGTAGTTGAACTATTTCACCACGGAGTAAATTTGAACATTTCTTGTCATTTTAATAACGTAGTTGAACCCTGTGACTCCGACGCCCACTGCAGCAACCTCTATATTGTGGACACCTTAAACTAATTCATGCATGTGATGCGTGCATCCTGCTTGCTGCAGAGCTGCTCCATGGAGGTCACCACGGAAAGCATGGCAGTAATGGCAGCCACCCTCGCCAACGGAGGAATTTGTCCCATAACGGGTGACCAGGTGCTACAACCTGCAGCTGTACGAGATGTCTTATCTCTTATGCACTCCTGTGGCATGTACGATTACTCCGGCCAGTTCGCTTTCAAGGTAAGTCTTACAATTATCTTTTGAATGTTTCCGTAGAAATATTAAGTCTTTTGAGCATTACGTGTTCTTTCTTTATTTTAATTATTGTCCTTTTCTGCGCTTGGTTTCATGAATGTCAGTGCCAGTTAACCCATTATGACCTAGCGTTGCGTCTATGCAACGCAATGATAATCCATGTCCAAGCGCCTAGCGTTGCATACATCCAACATGCATTTTTTCTGTCTATTTCACTATATAAATGTTTTTAAAAGTAAAATAAAGCTTTATTCTGACGTTTTGTGATGTTTCTTCAATCTAATTTGTAACACATTATAAATTTAGAGTAAAATAAATTCCGACTCTAATGGGTTAAACTCAGAAGTTACATGTGTGTATAACCTTGACATTGATGCTCATGCTCATCTTAAACTGCAGTCAGAGCAGTATGTACTACTCAACATAATACTTGTACATCATGGGAAACAGATTTGTAGCTACTTGATTTTTCATTTAAAGTCTGCTGTGCAACTTGGCGAAAACCTTTCAAAATTTTGCGAAAACCTTTCAACCGCTTCATGCAAGGAGTATTGAAGTTTGAGATGCTGTAGATTAGTAGTGATAGGTACTTGTATGGTAAGTGCGAATCCGTAAAGCGTCCAATTATTAACAAAAAACATTATTAAACAAAAATTTGTCGATTGGAATATGCTCTAGTTTATTGCATTAAATGTCGAGAACGAAATGTTCTTTAATTCTGTGCTTTATCGGCATGCTCATGCTTTAAACTACGTTTAGTTTTTCCATAATTAGAGGGTTGCTAGAGCGTTGACCTTTTTTTTATAGCTGGAATAGACTGCTTCAGAGCCCCTTGAGGCCTATAATTAAAAATCTCTCATTTCTGTGCAAATTCACATGCGTATGAGTCCAATTCAATTCTTGAACTCAGATTGATCGCCGTTCCTTGGAAAGAGAAGGTCACGAACGAGGTTGTATACGAACGTATAACAACTTCTTTCCCTTAGGGTCCCTCGCTGCCGCCGGGCCTCACATGTCATACGGCTGGCAGAGCATGGCAGGCGCTGCCAGCTGTTTACGCTGCGTGAGAGCAACAGATTTTAGAGGCACTTCAGCGCCTGTCGCTGCTCCATGCGCCTCACATTCTGCCCATTAGTTATGTTCTATTCTTGACTGCATTCGTGTTAGGCTGCCTAATTGAATCTTTTTAACATCTAATTCAAGCAGCATATTTCAAATGCACATCCAATAACTTTCTTGCGAGATGCAATGAAATTTTCAGTAAGTGGACGTGGTATAACTTTTCCCTCGGTTCATGATTTGTATAACTATCAAGTGATGCTCTCTCTGCTGTTTCAGTTTTTTCGAATTCGATCAACATGTTTCAAGTTATTTATTTTTTCAGCCTATAAAGACACAAAAGTTTGTGGCATTGTTAAACGAAGCGACGTTCATTCGTAGCATTGAAGCTAAGAGCAATAGTTTACTGAAAGCTGCTCGCTATTATGTGAAGACCAGCCTCTGTTACTCTGAAGACCAGCCTCTGTTACTCTGAAGACCAGCCTCTGTTACTCTGAAGACCAGCCTCTGT
>VCRD01000481.1:118304-137441 GCA_006783055.1 Trinorchestia longiramus
TACTCTGAAGACCAGCCTCTCTTACTCTGAAGACCAGCCTCTCTTACTCTGAAGACCAGCCTCTGTTACCTAGAAACTAGGAATATAATAATAATAATAATACTCCGGAAACAGGTCGTGTTCATGCAAGACACCGCACCTTCGCATTCAGCTGAAGCAACTAAGCAACATGTGGCTTCGTTGGCATTCAAAGACGACAATGTGATTGTGTTGTCTTCAAATTCGCCAGATTTGAGCCCACTAGCAAATTTCAGTTACATCATTAAGAGAAAAATTTATGCTAATAGTCGGCAATTTACTTCGAAACAAGACTTATGAAATACCATAGTAGTCCCATCGAGATCGGTACCATCTGCTACAATAAAGAAATTGACTGAATCGGCAAATGACCGTGTTTTTGAAGTCATCAAGTGTAAGAAACGTGACATTAATAAATAGACTATATATTTTATTAAATCGATTCACTGTTCATTTCAGACGTTGCAGATTTGCATGTATTACAATGTTGAAGTTAGTGTCAGTTGTTTTTATTCTTTTTTATTATGAATTCCTCGTTCAATCATCTTGGACTAATATTTTTGGGTCGATATACACAACAATTTTCAAAAAAAAGTGTTGTATCTTTCAATATACATCGTTAGCATTGCAGAAAACATCTTAAATCCTCGTTAAATAACTATATAGTTAAAAAATTGGCATGTAACACTTCCAGAGATATTTTTATGTAACATTTTAAGCAATGTCCTATTGTAATATTAGCGTGGGTCGCACTGTATTGCTTACGATATTTTTATCGGAAAAATATGGTCATTAGTGCTTGCTTGACGGTATTTGAGACGCAAAAATCATGACCACGTAACGTCGCTTTTTCTGTACGCATTTAAATACGCAAAACCTGTCAGTTGTTGACGTAAGCTGTTGTTGTCACAGCAGGAGGACGAAATGTAACACGTGAAAATTAAATGCAATCTATGCGTAAATTCCTATTTGATAATTTTCATAGAATATCAGTTGAATCTGTAAATTATAAATTAATGGAAAATTTGAGGTGTCATGTTTTCATCAATTGGCATCGGAAAAGTATTAAATAAAGGCGGAGTAACGCGTTCAGTCAGCATGATGATGCTAGTCCTTTTATTTGAACGTCAGCTCATTGACTGTTGTGAGTTTGAATGATTAATCCTGTTATATGAAAGTCAACCCACCGAATGTTGTGAGTTTGAACCGTCAATCCTGTTACATGAAAGTCAACCCATCAAATGTTGTGAGTTTGAACCGTTAATCCTGTTACATGAAAGTCAACCCACCGAATGTTGTGAGTTTGAACCGTTAATCCTGTTACATGAAAGTCAACCCACCGAATGTTGTGAGTTTGAACCGTCAATCCTGCTGTATGAAAGTCAACCCACCGAATATTGTGAGTTCGAGCTGACCTCTGTCGTACGCATGGTGACAGGTAGGGTTGCCGGCCAAGTCAGGGGTATGTGGTGCTGTGATGCTCGTCATTCCCAACGTGGTGGGCATCTGCACCTGGTCTCCTCCCCTTGACGCCCTCGGTAACAGCGTCCGTGGCATCAAGTTTGCTGAGGTTAGTGAACGTCGAGATTCCTGTACATACAGGGTGTCTCAAAAAAATGTACTCACCCTTTAACCGTTGCTAACATGCAGTCTTCTTTGTGTTGCAGGTGTGAGGTTCGAACCTTTGCGAACATGATTAAATGTAATTAAAGAATCTTGTTCGCAAAGGTTCGAACCTCACACCTGCAACACAAAGAAGACTGCATGTTAGCAACGGTTAAAGGGTGATTACATTTATTTTGAGACACCCTGTAGAACGCTAAGTTTTGCTCTCACGCATGTGACGGTCCTTCTTATACAGGGTGCCCTTCAAGAAAACAGGAAATTTGATACAGTTTTCAAACTTCAACATAAGGGGACCCTTCTCCACATATGTATAGCGACAACATCGGTAAATTAATTTTTAACTATCGAGCTAAAGAACTGTGGATGTTTTACAGTGTTTAAGTTGAATATTCTTTCTTCAAGAGAACTATAACCTCACGTTGATAATTTGATAACTGCGGCATCAGGGGAGGAAATTAAAAAGTATTATAAAATGTATATATTTGCTATTCCTTTTAGTTCATTAATATGGTCAAGTGCGGTAAAATACGTGTTTAAATATTACACAAAATGTGAATCTGACATGTCTTGTTTTCCTGGGGTATCATATGATTGCTAACTTTTTTGACTGAGGGTGGTGGACATGTGGGGCATATTCTTGCTATCCTTCAACGCCCTGCATAGCTTTGTTTGTTGTTACATTGCGATAATTTGGATGCTCCATTCCGTGCACTACACTTTCACGTTTTTTGAGAGCAATCATTCAGCGGTCATGTGATGTTGATTCGGCGGTCATGTGATATTGCTAATGTTTTATCAGAAAATATGGAAACTCCCCCTAAAAATAGTCATCGAAGAACCTAGTCAAGATATCTAACTCTATGCTAATTCTTTAATCTGAACATCGTTTAACTTAACAATTATTAAAAATCGTTGAAAGAGTGAGCGTGAACAAGAATTTCTGTAACGTTGTTTGGGAGATTCAATACAAGTAGTAGTAGCTAATATAGAAGTATAACCTAACAAGTACCTCTACAGTCTCACATGACTGTGAAGGTCTTCAACGTTCAGTACTGTTTCCCATAGCTTTCTTGAACTTGGCGAAATTTTGATATGAGTGACCAACAGTTGGACTGTTGGATAAGTACAACATTGTAATTTTGCTTGCAGAATTTAGTGGAGATGTTCAACTTCCATCGGTATGATAACTTACGCTTCGCTGCCAACAAGAAAGACCCTCGTCGAGAGAAGTATGAGACTCGTGGTCAGAAAGTGGTGTCGTTGCTCTTCTCGGCCTCCACCGGTGACGTCACGGCCATGAGGAGGTAGGTGTGTGGAAGAGTTAACTCATTAGCTCCCGTCATACTATGTATAGTAGGTCAAATCCATTAGAAATCATTCACTTTAGTTCTATATTCTAAATGTTTCGTTCTAAAGTTGGGAATAAAAAAGGTGTAGATATAAGGGGTAATTTATGCAATGTTTCGTTCGTTCGAGAAATAATTGCGGCGTGAGGCTAATTCAGCCTTTATAGCCTGTCCTCAAATGAAAATAGTGGGCGCTAATGAGTAAAGCAGTACTACATTCGTTATTTTTAAGCTTATGGATTTTTGTACGGAAATAGAGACTATGGAATGAAATAAAACTGATGGTTTCTTATATGATTATTTGGGTGTGTGTGTACTACGTATATGTATATGTTACAAGATTAGGAGGGGTTTTTTGAATTTGGTATCAAATGTGCCATAATACGTCACCTAAGTTTTTGTGGCGCATCTGACGCAAAATCGGTCTCACATCTGGCACATCAACAGTAAAGGGTTAAAGTAGCAGCGTCATGGTCTCTAGAAAAAAGAAAAAACAATGATGGATTTACAGGAACGTCTCTTTGGTGTTAACTTGATTATTGAAACATAGACTGTTGTATAGTCTATCTTCGCTGTCCTAGCTAATCTTGACATATGATAGATTCACGTGAGCTAGAGGTACAATGCGTAATTTCTATTTAATAACCTTTGGACAACATCAGCGTTACGCAACGTATTTTATGCAATAAAAAGTTGAATATATAAGACGGAATGTTAAGTGAGGAATAATTTCATTGCTCTCTGAGATGATCAGCGGATTAAGAAGAAAGTTTTAAGGTTAAATTGGTTGCAAATTGTACGAATAAAGTGTATATGTATATATTCTAGCCGCTCATTGAATTAAAAACAATATTTAATTTGAACAGTACAGTAGTAGCAATCTAAATCATCCAAAAATGATTAAAGTTATTATTTACGAATAAATCTTACTTCAATCAAAGTAATATCTATGAATTAATTTTACTTGAATTAAAGTTATTATTTACAAATGAATCTCACTTGAATTAACGTTAGTACCATACAACTTTGCTATCTTTGTAATAGATAGATTTGAAATCTTCCTCCATGAATTTGTTTTCGTTTGGTCACAGGTATGCGTTGTCTGGTCTGAACATGAGTGAGTGCGACTACGACGGTCGTACAGCCCTACACCTCGCTGCCTCAGAAGGGCATCTCGACGTCGTCAAGTTCCTTCTCGAAAAGTGCCGGGTCAATGTTACTCCCATGGACAGGTCTGCATCTCCACTCTAAAATGCTACCAGGAAAATTACCATGCTATTTTTCGTGCCTTTACTCATATTGTGTGTAGGAAAATGTTGTACTGGAATAGGTTTGAATTTTCTACTTTTCACTCTAAAATTCGACCAAGAAAATTACTATGCTTTTTATCTCTCCTTCACTCATATCGTGTGTAGGAAAATGTTATACTGGAATAGGTTTGGATTTTCTACTTTTCACTCTAAAATTCTGCCAAGAAAATTACTATACTTTTTTCCTCTCCTTCACTCATATTGTGTGTAGGAAAATGTTATACTGGAATAGGTTTGAATTTTCTACTTTTCACTTTAAAATTCGACCAAGAAAATTACCATGCTTTTTTCATCTCCTTCACTCATATTGTGTGTAGGAAAATGTTATACTGGATTAGGTTTAAACTTTTAGGTCCACTTTTCACTCTAAAATTCGACCAAGAAAAATTACAATGCTTTTTTCCTCCCCTTCACTCATACTGTACGTAGGAAGTTGGTATACTGGCATAAGTTTAAATAACTCAATATCACCTATCACTTTATGGACATTGTGTGTGGTTCAGGTGGCAGCGAACACCTGCCGACGACGCTTGTCAATTCGGCTTCAGTGAAGTCGAGAAATACTTGCGCGACTACGCAACCGAACATCCTGATCAATGCGGCACTGATGACATGGTCAAGTCTCCACCTCCTACCATTCCTGAAATTCCTGAAGAAAAAGTCCCATCTCCAGACTCCACGAAATAATCATCCTGTTCCATAGGGCAATGAACTTCACCGGCCACGATTTGTGTAACACAAGGTCTTATTTCGTGAATGCGGAAACGGAAACTCCAAGTTTTCAAGTGGGTTTTTATTCAAACATTGTTGAATTTTGTAGTTGTTCTACAGCGTAATTACTCCGTCGAACTACAATTTTAGACACTGACCGTCCTTTTACTTTTCAGCTTATGCAATGACGATTTTATCAATCATCGTAACTGAAGTTGCCAAATTTGTTTGCTTATGTATTATAAGAAATTTTGAAGTTATTCATACTAATTCATTTTTGAATTTGTGCTTTCGTTATCCAAACATATTTATACATTTATTCCAAAAGTAAAAAGTTTAAAATTATTTTGTTATGTATAGTTTTCGAAGAGTAATACTTCTCCCGAGTATCTCTAGGGTCATGACCATGCCTTTCTGTATAGGCCATGCTTTCGATTTTCTCTCCCGATGTAAATATTTGTTAAATTTTAAATAAGTTAGTATTTTGGCATTGTTATCTTGTACTGAAGATGTTTGTATATTTTATTGGAAGCTTATTGTATTCAGTGCTCGATAACAATTACTAAATGGTATGCGCTTTACACAATGGTGTTTCATGTTTATTCATGAAAGTGCGAGGGTTTTTCATCATTGCATTAAAAAATTGCTTCTGGAAGGCATTAACAAACTCCAAGTTTGTGACCAATAATTTTATGTACGTCTGCATTTCTTTCTTCTTATTTTTCTCATTGCGTTCACTAACGAGACTTGTTCTTGCGTGTGAAGCAAGTAAGTAAGTAATTTTCTGCACAGTTGTAGCGAATTTTTGAGCTTTTCTTAGGGCAAGTTACGCTGATATTGTGGTCACATCTCCTCATTTCCGAGGCTTGTCATTTATCCAACGCAGATTCAGCCAAGCATATTGTAGAATTTTGTTACAAATTCAGTTTCGTAGTTAGCAGGCTTTATTGTTCGTTTGTTTCTTTCCCCTCTGGATTACGTGGGGAACATAGTGTGCAACAGATTTCATGCAGAAATTTTCTATCTGTAGTCTAAGAGACTTAACCCTTTAGCGACCAAGTGGACTATTCGGTCGTCTTTCACGGTCTTTGGGAGAATTGTTCTAATAATTAAACAGTGAGCAATATGAGGTAGCTACTAGGTTTGAACGCGGCGGCATCATACAGCGTCGTTCTTTTGGCTGCCTGGCTCTCAGCGTGCTTCATTGCATCAGTGTACAGACGGTCTTTGTGAGCTTAAACGTAGAAACTAGAAAACAAATTGGTCGCTAAAGGGTTAAATGAACACACATCTTGTGAGATCCGATGGTAACTGCCCCGTTTTTGACTGAGCTAACAACTCATTACTCTCACAGTGCGCTGAAATATAATTATTAGCATTTGTATACATCCTGGTTTCTGTATAAGCCGCCCAAGTCTCCTAAATGGATTTTTCTCTAATTTAACGCCTCAAAAACTTGATTTCGGTCTTATGAGTGTAATATGTATAGCATAGACCGAGAGCGATGAAGATTGTTTAAAAAGACATACGTGTTAGGGTTTTAAATAAAATTTGTTGAACTTCAGTCAAAATAGAAAATTGAAAGTTAAGTCAACCATTTTTCTGGTACTAGAATCTCGTAATATTTAACGCTTTTCATAAGGATAAATGATCGCTTATCTTAAAGTTCCAGTACAGGTTGGTCTCGTATTCGTAGACTACTTGTTTCTTTCATTTATAGACAAAATGAGGAAAGAATGATAGACACACCGACACCATCGCGCTTGCCAGTCTCAGATTGAATTTAATTCTTGAGTCCGTTACCCAAACATCCGTTCCAATGAAAATCTTTAAAAAATTCATTAGACTTGTCAATGAATTGCAATGAATCAGTCCGTTTATCCTTACAGGAGGTTCATTGAACCCTTCAAATGGAACATGCTGGTCAATTGTGATGTATATGAACGAAGGTGTCGTATTTGTAGCAATACAGTGAGTTCAATAATTGTAATTATAATATCAATTAAAATTGATTGACCGTGCGATTGTCGTTCATCATAATAAATTTACATGGTGATATTTATTTCGAGTGTTAAAAAACATTTATTGTAGTGTTTTGTAATGTTCGTTGCTATTTACAGCGCTAAACATTTTTCATGTGTAAGCAATTCTATCGTGTTGGAGCTTATATAAACGGTAGCGTATAGTGGTATGGTTACCTTGTCTTCCATGGTAAAATGCACTGTTTCGTATTGTAGTATGTTGCCGAAAATTAGCTGTGTTATATACAGTATATTTACAGTATATTCTATGTATACGTATATTTGAGACTAGTGCTGTTTTGAAATTATTAATACATACTAGTATTTAGGTATTTTTATCACAAATATTCAATCCACTGAAAAATTTATAATAAACTTTTTGGATAAATATTAAATTTCGCCCGTTGAAATGCTTTGTGCTTTATGTAGATGATTAAAAATGACAGCTGAGAGAAGTAAAGTTCGCTTCATGAGTTGGAATGATAATCAAGAACACAATAAATTGTTCGTGTTCTACAAATTGAAGGCCCATTAACTGATCTCATTTTCCTTGTGACAATTATTCAAATCTATCGATGGGTTGGCAAAAAAATAATGTTATTGATTTGAATGCCCTCTGTCTACTGTGACATAGAAAACAACTGCAGTAATGTACCATTAAAACTCTTAACTTACGTTGTATTTTATGCTGTTAAAGTACTTAAAGTATGTAACCTTCTTGAGTACGTGTATCAAGTAATCGGAAAAATTCGTTGCTTAAAAGTTTATGTGGTGTTATACGTCAGTTATTAGATACTTAAATTTCTTGGAGACTTAAACAAGAAGGGAACGAAATTTTCGATAGAAAACTTTTTTCTCGCGGATAAAACGAATACATTTTCTGTTCGATAAGTGATTGATGTGAAAGAGTGAAGGCGTACCAGCCAATTGAAAAGCAAGTCTAGTCTCAGATATTTAGTGCCTGTAAAGATTTGAAGTTGTGAGGAGTAAAACAATTGCTTTTAGGTAACAGTTTCACAAATGCTTGTGTAAGTTAGATAGATAAATGTTGCCTACAGCGTGTCGAATATATATCAGAATTTCCTAAAGTTTATTTCATAAACGTGTAAAAGGATATTTTTCGGATATCTATGCTTTTTCTGGATATTTTGTCGTATCGCACAGAATTGAAACAATGTTTCAAGCTTTGTTAGGCTTTATTGAAAAATACGTCCCTTATGCATTCTTAGATGGAACTTTCTTGTGTCCAAGTAACTAAAACTTGTTAAGCTTCTAACTCGTAGTCGGGTCATTGTGATACCACTCCCGTTGCATAACTTTTTGCATTGCTAAACTTGTAGGTGTAGAAAATTTTGAAACAGTGTTCGAAGTGTGAATTTTTGGTTTCACAAGGAATTCTTCTTTAGATTTAATGTGGACTTTGGCATACCAATGGGAAGTTTTATATTTTACAAAACACTTATCGAATTTTTATTTTCATTTTCCGTGACCGAGTAAATGGCAAGTCACATATTTTCTAGTATAAAGGTAATCGGATTCACGGCAATCCTGACGCTTCCTTTGTCAAATATACTCTTAGTTTGTGGCTGTGTTTCAATATGACTTGACGCTCACTGTGGCTTTTATTTAAATGATACTCTTTATAGATAGATGTTGTAGTGTATTCATTTCTTATGCGTATAACAATTCCATTGACTCAATCAACCGTTACGATAAAGCTTAATACGAGTTTCTGCATACTTGATGCTAGAAATTGGCACACATATTTTGCTAAGGAACCTTATATGCCTTGTAACTTATGCTCGTATTGTGCGAATAAAACTAAATCTTTTCCTAATTACTCTATTTTATACGTGTAGCCTGCACGTATAAAATGACAAAATGTGATAATTACTCTATGATAGGCGCAATTAATTGAGTGTACCCTGTACGTATATAATGAATGTCAAAATGCGATAATTACTTTATGATCAACTGAATTCATTGTAACCTGTTCGCATAAATGAATGTCAAATGCGGTAATAAACATATATTTTACAATATAATTGCATCGATTATAAAGAATACTATATAAGTACTTCACATATGGAGTGATGAAAATTTTAACCTTAGTGACAGCGATCTTCGGAGTGCAGGTAAGATCGCCGAGTTCCCTTCAGCCTCTTCAGTCGAGCTAGTTTAATCAACAGTCTCCCGTAAGCAGCGTCGCTGGAAGGATTCTTCATTAGCCTAAGCGCAGCTTACGACCAGGTGCGTACTAATGTTTGTAGTATAACTATAATGCGATGTAACTATAAATAACTATATAATGATGGCGAGGAGCCAAACCGTTTAGGACTAACAGCTTGTCTGAAGCGTAATCAATACTTTTGTTGCGTATGATGCAACACCATTTCCCATGGAAAGTTAACTTTAAAAACAAGTAATTTCAACTCTATCGGTAAGCCTTTTATTTCTATCGGAGTATTTTTTTGGCTGTTGTATACGGTTTGTTTTAATGACAAATATCTCACTTAGCGTATTAAATCAAACTTCAAGCTATGAATGGAAAAAATCAAAGAATGTCTCCGTACAATTTATTACAACAAAGATGTTAAGAAAAGAAAACAATGTTCTTCAGCAGTACTGTAGATCAGTGGACGTTTTCACAACTCAGAAACCCTAATATTTCCGAGCTTCCAGGTGGCTCGATAACTAAAGCGTTTGCTCAAGATGCAACATTGTGAAGACAAACTTAGCTGTTTACTGGTCTGAAATACAGCACCAAAGCCTGCCATGATCAGTGTCATATCGTACAGTTTAGTGTAATGAAATGTTAGTTAGGAAGCTTTATGCTACCACGAAGTTTTTATTCAGTAATTGAAATAAATTTTCGAAATTAGTGGTGTGACTGTATGACAACTGCCTTATACACACCACGGTGACCGGTTGAGTTCTAAGGCTTTGAACTTAAGTGTTACATGATTTCTGTAATTATGAAATAAACTGTAAAGTATTGTTCATTTCATTCATAAACATAGTAAAATATTACAAAGAATATAAGAAAATTGAATGGGCTATGCTTTTTTTCAAGAACTATACTTCGAAAATTTGTTGTTGTTTAGATTTTAGAGAAAGTAATGTCACCAGTGCTTAAATTTTTTTTAGTAGTACAAGTTGATAGTTGTGTTTTAAGAAAGAATATATTACTCTTAATTATTTTTTATTGTCCATGTATGTCATTTCATTAAAACACGAGAACTAGTATCTTTTAGAAACAAATTTTTGCTTTTTGAAACATTTAGAAAGAATTTTTCACGCTTTTTTTTATCATAACACGATGTACAGAACGCTGTATAATCATCATTTAACAACTGCATACTACTATGTCTAAGTGGCTTCATTATAACTCAGCAGGTAGCGACATATACTATAAAAAATTATTTCAATAACACACAACGAATAACTTTTTTCCTACGTTACCTGTTTACGCACAATAGCCTTTACGTGCGTCTCTCTCTAGCACATGATATCGAGAGTCTAAACTATCATGTGTCTTATTGAGAGTATTTCCGTCTTGAATACGAGAGTTTTCAATGCACTGTTAAATAGACTGGGTACTTTTTATCAATATTTTATTTGATGATAACACTTGTTATTGATGGGAGTTTTAAGCTCTTTGTTACTGATATATGCATTTGGTATTGTGGATATTACTGAGGTGTAGTTGAAAAACAGTTCTTATATTTATTCAAAATGTTTAGCGCAATATTTTAATTTTTTAAATCTTTCTAAACTAAGAAGAGGAAGACTTGAAAAATCTGCAAATTTTGTAATCACTGATTATGCTAGCCCTTATAAATATAGAATAAGTGTACTAAATTACTGTACCTACTCAAACGCATGAAGTAGAATGCTACATTGAATAGTTTGGGAAGGATTTCTCATTTGAAATGTTTTAAACTAAGAATGTGTATTGATCCTGGCTTGCAGGAGAAAAACTCTGGGATGCCATCCTGTTGTATGTGTGTGTGTGTGTATTAGAGGGAATTGAAGGTCATTACAAAGGCCCCTGACAAACGCTGGCCCTCAAATCTAAGTCCAAGTCTAATTGAGTCATGCCATTTCTTAGTATTATTATTTTTTTTGTCATTTATTCAACTCTTACATAGGCTTTGAGTGAATCTGGTTTTGAACTTTTTAAAACAGAAAAGGCTCTAATGCCTCATCTGGTCTCTAAACTTCCTCTTTGAAACTCGTCAAAGAGCTTTCTTAAATTTTATTTGTTTGCTCTCAGATGTTGTGATGCTCTAACCTGTTAGAGATATCTTTAAATATATGTTTAATATACAATCACAATGAAAACATTTAGGTGTCTTCATTAAAACTATAATGGAGACATCAAAATATTATGTAAAATGTCATATTTTTAGCTTCATACCTAGTTTAATATTGGTTTAAATGTTTCATTCGGTTTCTTTTGTTTAAAATGTACAGTTTCTTAATATTTATATACAAATTTAACGAAATGAAATTTTCATGCACATTTCAGGTTTTCACAGAGTTTTAACTGGAACTACCATTACCTTGTGTAGCAAGAACTGTTGCCAGGCTGCGCAATATCTCCTAAAATGTGTTAGAATCTTGAAGATTACAGCTCAAACATCAATATATATTTCACTATAGTTTTGTTTACTTTATTTATCATAAGAAAACTAGATTTTTTAGTGTTTACAAAGGCTTATGTAGAACATATTTAAAGCTAGGTATCTGCTAGGCTCATTGTCTTTATCACAGTAGGGAACTAAATGAGAACTTTCATCAAGAAAGGTTTCAATTCACTTGCACCTGGAAAACTTGTGACCAAATCACAACCTTTAATCCTTTTGCAGTGACTTTTTTCCTAGCTTTATACCATATGTGTATATGATTATTCTGAGGTATATACACCCAGTTGGTGTTAAATTTTCTACAAGCATTGGCACAAGTGGTGCTTTCTTTAGAATATTTTATCACTAGCAAGCTGTCAAGAGATACTGTTTTTTTATGTTTCAAAATTTTGCAAAATTGTAACAACATTATAAGTAGAAAGGCCTGCAAGTCCTCAGAACTTGTGGGATGTTAGATAGGAAGGAGTCTTCTCGTTGGCCTTATAATCCTTATAAAAATTTTAGGTGATCTTGCTCTTGCTTGTAATGCAAAACATTGCTCATTAAGCAAAACAAAAGTTTTAAACAATTTATCTTTATCATGGGAGGTGCTTATTTCACCCATTAATGTGTATCATTAAAAAAATATGAAAAAAGTTGATTTTAAAAAGTAGTTTGAAGTATGAAAATAGTTTCTTGAGTTAGTTTCCTCCTATGTACACTGTATTGAAAGGAAATAAAAACTTTGAGTGAATGAAATTTAGCAAAATACCAACCTATTTTATATATTTTTTATGCTCTAGATTAATGAGGGAAGTAAGGTTTGACTGTATTGAATGAATGGTGGAAACATATTTTACTCAATTATTTTTATCAAAATTAAAGTTAGTTCTTTATGATCACAGTTTTGAATTTTGTCATAAAAATGATAGAGAAATTTTTACTAAAAATGTAAATTTAAGATTTGGTAGGCAGGCTTTTGAAGTTAAATAAGAGAGAGGCCTAATGTTTTGATACACCTGTTTTATCATTTGAAATTATGAAATTCTTCAACACCTTTAATTTAGTTCAAAGGTTCTCTTTTATTTTTGTTTTGAATATTCTTAAGACTTTTAAGCTCTTAGAACTCTACATAAGATTTCAAGTTCTTAATTGATGTTGTATTTGCGTTTATCATTTGGTTAATGAATTTTAATCTTTTTGAAACAAATGCTTTTAACATGTGCATATGAACAATTTTTGTGCTGTGTTGTATTTAAACTTAACAAAATACTATTGTAGTACTTCATTTTGAAATTCCATTCAAGGATGTAAAAGAAAATGTGTATATTGAATTTTAGGTCATGGCTGCTATAACTAAGGATACAACATTTGGAATGCTTGTGAGGGTCATGTGGCATTTCTTATCAGTGTTTGAATTTTGCAAGCTCATGGGGAGTGTATTTACATCATGTCATGCTGAGCTACATCACATGATGCTCATAAACATCATGTGGGTGAGGGGAATCCTCTAATACTAGCATCATGTTTAGTTTACCAGCATCATGTTTAGTTTACCAGCATCATGTTTAGTTTACCAGCATCATGTTTAGTTTAGCAGCATCATGTTTAGTTTACCAGCATCATGTTTAGTTTACCAGCATCATGTTTAGTTAACCAGCATCATGTTTAGTTTACCAGCATCATGTTTAGTTTACCAGCATCATGTTTAGTTAACCAGCATCATGTTTAGTTAACCAGCATCATGTTTAGTTAACCTGCATCATGTTTAGTTTAGCAGCATTATGTGAAGCTCATCTTCATATTGTGTGTCATGCATCTTCTTTTGAAACGTTTTCAGTAACTCATTCAGGTTATCAGACTGTTATATGTATGAGAATGAACTTTTTCTACTATATGTACAGCTGAGATTACTATTATTGGAGCTGCAATGATTAAACCAGATATATATGTAATGATGATAATAATAATTATATATGTACAGAAGTTTATGAAAACGTTTTGGAGTTTATCTGATGTCCATGTTTATTAGGGGTTTCGTAAAGCTCCTTGGGTCTCTTTCCAAGATATATTTTAGAATTCATCAGGCATCATTGAAAGCATATCAAATTTCTTTTTCAGCTTTTGTGGTATTATTAAAGTTTATCAATTGTTTGTGAAGCTCATTCATCTTGTGATGCTTCAAGAGTATTGTAAAGGCTTGTATCAGTTATGATATGTAGGCCACCAATATAGAATGGAATCTGGTTAGATAATCTGAGGCTGACATTGAGTGTCTACATGGGTTGAAAATATTTATAACTTAGTATACTTTAATATAGGAAAAAGATTGATTAAATCTTTTACTTTTGTTAACTATTGACTTCAGTTTTTTTTTTTTCAGATATAGAAAGTCATCATGGTGTTAGCAGATCTAGGGCGGAAGATTACTTCTGCTCTCAAGTCGCTCAATAATGCCACAGTTATCGATGAGAAAGTACTTGATGATCTTCTCAAAGAAATTTGCACAGCTCTTCTAGAATCTGATGTGAACATTAAACTTGTGAAGAAACTGAGAGAAAATGTCAAAATGGCCATTGATTTTGAAGACATGGCTGGTGGCCTCAACAAAAGGAGGGTCATTCAGACGACGGTCTTCAGAGAACTCGTCAAGGTATCGTGCATGATATTAATTTATTTACCCTTGTGGATGTTGTTTTTTTTGTGCTGGATGTATACATAGATATTAACACGTTTGTTGCGATTGCCTAGCTGGTGCAAATCTTTACTTTGTACATACAGTCACTAGAAAGCTTTGAAAAAATTACAGAACCTAACCTGAGTTACCCACCGGTGGGTTGCATCGCAACAAACGTGTTAAACAATTAGCTCTCATTGATTCTTTGGTTATGTTGTACATTTAGACATTTATTCTTTAGTATATTATATGACTAATTTATTCCTTATTTTGGCAGTTAGTGGACCCTGGTGTGAAGCCTTTTGTTCCAGTGAAAGGACGACCAAATGTCATCATGTTTGTTGGCCTGCAGGTAAGTTACTTGTTAATTTTCCAGGCAAAAACACATGCAGGACTACAGATGTACCTTCAAGCAAAAATTGTTTATATTTTGGTATGTAACATGATGCAATGAGGTACATCTTTTTGTGTCATTTAATAAACAATAGATCTTATATTCAATGGATAAAATATAGTAATTTCAAATTTATGCACCTAGCATGGAGTGGGCATCAATTTTGGAACTTTTTGTGAACACTGTTAGTATTGATGCTAATACTGATGTTAATTTTAATGCAAGTTATGAGCTTCCTCATCTTTTTCTGCTGTCACAATGTTGTCAATAATCATTTCAGCTGAGGAATGTATTAAATAAAGCATCTGATTAAGAATTTCTAGTCATTGTAGTTAGGAACCCACCATCTCCAAGAGTTTGACATTAAAGAATCAATTGTTACTGATAGCTGCCTCAAGCAATTACAGGTAATCAATAAACATAGTTTCTGTCTATTGATTCAAATATTAAGCAGTCTAATTGACTTGGATATATATGCTGGAGACACTGGCTTGGACAGTATTGTTTTAGGACTGTGTACATAAGTAACCATTTAGAATAACTAAATTTGACAGTACATACAACTTAATTTGTACTTTGTTTCTTGTTTTGACCTTTTTCTGTCAATTATGATTTGGAAATATATATAGTGTGAAGACATGAAAATTGTATAGTATAATGTAGCTGTGTTATTATTATTATTATATTCCTAGGTATCATGTTGTAATAATTAAATAAGTCTATAATGTGTATCCAAGCTTACAAGTAATTATAACTGTATTGAATGCTTATGTTGAAAGGAAGTCTTACTAAGGTAGATAATCTCTGTACTGTACATACTAAAAAAAACTGAAGCACAAGCAACTGCACTCAATAGTTAGAAATTCTGACTGTGCTGCTTTCTTTTTGAGTAAAACCCTGAAACTAAATTTTTTGGAGTTAACTGAAGATATCATTTCAGACTATCTAGTGGTAGTAACTAGGATGGATATAAATTTCCATACCCAATACATGGGTTTAGATACTTTGTTGGGCATACAAATATTCAAGTTAAGCTGAAGAACTATCTTTAATTCTCTTGCCATGTGATACTGCACTTATTTTGTGAGAAATTAAGGTACATGTACACTGGAAACCTCATCCTGTACTGGCATGTAGATCTTGTTTGTGAGCTGGGATGATTATTTCTTCTAATTATGGTAGAAGTATACCCATCAATGAGTGGTGATTATTATTAGCTGTCTGATGATTATGATCTCAAGATTTTAATCTATAATCTGCCATTAGGCATATTTGTGTAAAATTGTTTACGTGTAATTTTGAACTATGTGTGATTCATAATAAGACAATTGTTTAAAGTCACAGCTTTTGAAAGTCATATTTTATGAGGGTACATTATATGGGTTTTATTATATTATTTGTTCATCAAAATGTTTGTATTCCTTTACTCAATCTCCCACATCGAAAGGGGTATAGCTATAAATGTCAGCATTCATGCAACTGTTGAAGCTCTAGTTTGACTTCTTACACTGTGGCTCTTTTTGAATTAGTAATCCTGTTAGCCATTAGCTATAAGTTCTTGCTGTTAACCTTTACCATTTAAAAAATTCATCTCTTTCAATTGACCATTCTAGAGAGAGAAAACTAGGTGTTAAACCAGGCTTTAATTGAGATACCATTAAAAATTCAATGGCTGAAAAAGCTCATCATTCATTCACTTCATGTTCCCAAATTACCTTGAAAATATTGTTTCTTAATCTTTGCCATGTTGCTCACAGTCTCGAAGTCTCTGCATGTACAAAATGTTTAGAACTATTACACTTAAACAAAGTTCTAACTGCACTCATGCACAGACCCCTGCACTCTAATACCTTTTAAAACACTCATATCATATTTATCTCTCCTCCTCCATGCCTGAGCTTCATGGTGTAGAAAACTTGAATATTCATTGTTATATTTTCAGGGTTCTGGCAAGACCACAACCTGTACAAAACTTGCATACTACTACCAGCGCAAAGGCTGGCGCAGCTGCTTGGTGTGTGCTGACACTTTTCGTGCTGGTGCTTTTGACCAAGTTAAGCAGAATTGCACCAAAGCAAGGATACCTTTCTATGGCAGGCAAGTACTAGAAAATTGCATTTAAAGATTTTTAATTTGTATTGACATACAATTTGAAGCATCTTTATCATATTTTTACTTCATATTCTTTACTTACCTAGTGTTTTTTAAGGAGAAAAAAAATATGTCTTGTTCTAGACGGATTTTGTCAGACTGTCCTTATTGCACTGAGCTCTTCCAAGGTATACTGTGTGTTGCAAATCACTGCAGTCTTGTACTTGTTATAGTTCTTGTTTTATTTTGTAGTTCAGCTGTTGTATTTATCCCACAGGCGGGGTGTCATATTGGCATCGATTTTATTTTTTACAATGTTTTTTTCCCCTGGAAACTGTATATTATGCAATTTACAATGGTCATTTTCTGTTTTTTAACATGTCTTTCCTCTATGTGATATAGTGTGTATTTAAGATGTGCTGTGGCTAATGTCTTCAGGTGTAATTCCAAAAGATATTCATCATGTTCAGGGTGTCATCTAGTGAAATCAAATGTATTACAAAACTGCTCCTTTCTGAAGAAAAATATGGATTTTATTCATTTGATATTATTACTGGTCTTTGCTCAAAATTTGAAGCAAGATTATGTATGAGATTTTCTTCATGCATGATTTTGTGGATTTTGCTATTTGCCTCAAAAAATATTTTTGCTAAATGTATTTTGAAAATGGTTGAAGTTTCAAGCATTACTGCTGCTAGAGTTTTCTAAGGGATCCAATTCTTAATTATCTTTCAACATGCTGATGCCATATGTCACATAGCAAGCACATGTTTTTAAAGCTATATGTCACGTGGCAAACACATGTCTTATGAAGCTATGTCAGGTGGTAAACGCATGTATTATGAAGCTATGTCACATTGCGAACACGTGTGTTAAGCCTCAACACTTGGTATGCAGATGGCTTTACGTTTTGTGCTCAATGACCATCAATTATTTTCAGAAACAGTTCTTGAGCCATGATTCATATGCAATATTCTTACGGAATTTTTTTTAATCTTCCCTTGAAAATCTGCTTCGTGGACTCTTGTTAGCGTCATCAGTATGAGACGATGCTAGCTTACATCTTTTTAAACTATTTCATGCACCTACAGCTACACAGAGGTTGACCCTGTGGTCATCGCTACTGAAGGACTGGAGCAATTCAAGAGAGAGAACTTTGAGATCATCATCATTGATACATCAGGTCGACACAAGCAGGAGGACTCTCTCTTTGAAGAAATGTTACAAATCTCTACAGTTTGTGTAAGTACCTGTACCACAATTTTAGTCTGTTTTTCATACGTTTATTGACCCCAGCTTTCAGTATATGTACTCAATGTTACAGGTTTTAGGTTTACCCTTTTTTTGCTATTAGAGAAAAATGTTCAGCTTTCAATAATGTACTGCAGATGAGGATTTGTTGCCTCCAGTTTTAGACTTGGGGCCTTTAGCTCTTCATGGGACCTTCAGCTGGCCAGGCTTCATAGTCAGGGTGCAGCACTGAATTGTTACAAAGCTAATAATTGTGATAATACTACGGGAACATACTATATAATATGTGTTAAAACTTTCATTCATTTCGTAATCGTAAGTCAGTAATGAAGGCTCTGACTTTATCTGCACGCTAAGATGTTCATTGTTTTAGTGGCTGATTTTTTTTATGCTTCTAAAATTCAACAAATAATTACGTACTCTTGTATTTTTCCCGTATGTCAAGAAGGTGCCGTTGTATAGAACATACATCAATAAAAGTTCTTCAGTTCACTTTGGAGCAGCAGCTGTTAACTGCTTTGCAATCAGGTTTCAATGAACGGACTTGTCCCGCAAGCGTACTCAAACTTACGTAGGAGTCTGCAGTGTTAGCAACACCTTTCATGGCTATTAGGTCTCCATAAGAACCAAGTTATCTATATATGCAGTGCCTGTTTTAAAAGATTCTGTATTTCATTTTGTTATACTTTTTGAATCTCTTACTTCACAAGTGGAGATTTTTCCCACTGGAAAGTTGCTGTTCTTTGAGTCTGATTATTAAAAGGGGCATGACTTATGATATTTGAATATAACTTTCCCGCTTGGATTGAGGCAGAATGCTCGCTGATATTACGCGTTTCTTATCCAACACTCATCTTGCTGAGATTTCTTCCATGAGTAAGTAGCAATTGTTATTTACTTGACGGATTTAATATCATTATTTTTTTAACTTTCATCTTATTTGTCACGTGCTTGTTTCTGTCATGTTATCATTACAAATGCTTCACTGTCTGAATGATTTTTTATTATTAGGTTGTTATAAAAATAATGGCCGATTTCAGAAGCATGCATTTAATCCTTGGTAA
>VCRD01000481.1:137583-153736 GCA_006783055.1 Trinorchestia longiramus
CTCTTGTTTAGACCTAAAAGTTTTACCATCCAAAAATGTGCTTAAGTGCTTGAATAAATGATAATCAGTAGGTGAAAGATCTGGAGAATATGGAGGATGTGGTAAAATCTCGTATCCCAGTTCTGTGAGTTTCTGGACGGTCATTCTTGCAACATGTGGTCGTGTGTTATCGTGGAGCAGAATTGGACCACGTCGATTTACTAATGCTGGTCTCTTTTCGCTCAATCGAGCATGCATAACAGCGAGATCATTGCAGTATCTCTCTGCATTAATGATCTCATTGACTCCGAAAAAACTGTAGTGAATAACACCTATTGCAGACCACCAGACAGTCACCATAATCTTTTTCTGGTGCAACATTGGCTTTGGGAAGTGTTTGGGGGGGCTCATCACGATCGAGCCATTGACCTGATCGTTTACGGTTATTATAAAGGACCCACTTTTCGTCACAAGTGACAATTCGGTCAAGAAAGGGATCGTTGGTGTTGCGCAGAGAGAGCATCGAGCACACTTCAAAACGCCTAAGCTTTTGATTCTCATTGAGCCCATGAGGAACCCATTTATCGACCTTTTTCACCTTCCCAATAATCTTCAAATGGCGCGAGACTGTTGCAATGCTGACACCATGTGTCTAAGACATTTTTCTAACACTTTGACGTGGATTTTGCTCAACAACCGCATGCAATTGCTCGTTCTCGAGACTACCCAAACGTCCTCTACCCTCTTCATCTTTAAGGCTCTCATCACCACTCCGGAGTTTCCCGAACCACCTTCGTACTGTCCGATCCCTTGTGGACTCTTCTCCCCATGCTCGGTTGATATTGGCAGAAGCTTCGGAGGCGTTGTGCCCAAGTTTGAACTCGTGCAACAGAAGTAGGCGAAGGTCATGTTTTGTCATGTTCATCATGGAGGGATTCTATCCTTCAAAATTATGTTCTGTCTGAAAAGAAGTTACAAAATATTAATGATCACACATTAATTGTTATGCATGCCAAGGTTCATCGAAAATAAACTAAAAAAGTTGCGTTAAAATTACTTTTCAAACTCCAGACCTTTGAGCGGCCATTATTTTTGTAACAACCTAATATTAAATTCTATTTTCTTAACCACATTCCTAACACTTGCAAAACGACGAGTAATTAACCCGCTATTAGCCATGATAGTTACACTAATATATCCTCTACATTATTATTAATTGAAATAAACTGAATACATTAACCGTGATACCGTCACTGCAGAAACCCCACAACATCATCTTCGTGATGGATGCGAGCATCGGGCAAGCATGTGAGAGTCAAGCCCGTGCATTCAAAGAGAAGGTGGATGTTGGGTCGGTGATCATCACTAAGCTGGACGGTCATGCCAAGGGTGGTGGTGCTCTATCCGCTGTTGCCGCTACTAAGAGTCCCATCATCTTCATTGGTGAGACATGGTTTGCCCTCTTGAAATTTTTACGTTGTGCGAGGTGTTGGATGTTGCTGACATGACCTGCAACCTAAATGGGTGAGTTTCTAGTTTTTGAATAGCTATAATAATTCAAGGATTTATTCGAAAGTGTGCTCTGTTGAATAATTCAGTTGAGCCTTAGTTCAAGTTTACAGTGAGGCAGAATTAAATGGGTCAAAGTTCTAATTACTACTACTTCTGTTACTGGTAGATATACTGATAAGTGTCTGCGTATGATATGTATGAGGTAGTGTAAAGGTACCTCCAACGTGCTTTTTGGCGTTGCTTATTTGGATAAAAAATGTCAGACTGAATTCGTTAGAAATAACTAAATATGAATCTTTTGGCTGGATTTGTGCAGTAATTTTTGAAAAATTATAGTTTAATATTTTTTCCTCTTGGAATTCATGTTTAATTTCACAACTTTACAGAGGGTAGTTTAAAAAGTTCCTTTTCTCATTGACGGCATGAAAAATCGTTACTACAGTTACTCGTATATTCAAGTAAAATAAAATAACTCTAACAGGCAATGATTGCGAGGCTTCATAGGTTTAAAAGCTGCATAGTTCTTTTATTTTAATTTTAAATTCATTTGAGGGGTATGCGCATTAGCAGTGTCTTGTTTTCATTGACTCGGCGAGTTCTTCAAATTCCGCAAAAAGTTGAATTTTGTCTCTGTAAACGAGCATTCAGTCGTAAATCGAGCACTCCTCACTTTTATTTGTTACAAATAATTGTAGTCTGTGATATTTGTTCGTGAATGTTTGAAATTGAGGGGATGGATAGATAGACTGGACTCTGTTTTGCATGTGTAGGGTATTTTGTGGTCGCTAAATATTTATGCTTATTGATTGCAAGTGCGACTCGGTTGCAGTCATCGCACCTGTTAAAGTTGTATTTCTGACCGAAGCCAGTATAATTACATCTTCTCAATTACATTACATGCTTATTTTATATTAGTTTATATTATTTGTATTCGTAAAAGTGAAAATGTCTTCATTTTTAGTGTAGCAGCATTAAGGCATGAAGTTACAGCATTGCGTACTTTTTAACCTTGAATAATAGAAATTCATCGAAATAAAAGTTAATTTTAATTAGAGATAGTCATTGCTTTCACTTAGTTTTATCATAATTTAACTCACTGCATTGATTTCCAGATGAAATTAAACGATTAATTTATCATTATAGTTCACAAAAAATTCGACTCCATACCTTTTGTTTTCGAATTCGTTAAAAATGGATTTCCTGTATCTGGTGACCTATTAAGGGGTAAATTTATTTATTTTTTAATGTGTCAGCCACAGCAAATTTCATATGAATATGGAAAGTTACTCTGGAATACATTGTCTTACTGCTGCTTGCATATTATGTGACAGTGTATGAATTATTTAATTAACCTTCTCGTCTTTTTCCTTTTTTATTGATTTTTGTAGGGAAATTTCTCGCATGATTTTATTTAAACTGCTTCTTATTGTATTTTTTTACAGGTACCGGTGAACACATAGACAATTTCGAGGAGTTTAAGACGAAGCCGTTCATCTCAAAGCTGCTTGGTATGGGAGACATTGAAGGTCTCATTGAGAAGGTAAGTCGTATTTGAAGTCGTCCCAATGTTCGTTATTTTATTGGGGAAGTAAAGTACTGTACGGTATTGCTTATTGTTACGAGGTGACTAACTTTTAAATCTTTTCTTTTATAGTGTTACGATGTGACTAACTTTCAAATCTTTTCTTTTATAGTGTTACGATGTGACTAACTTTCAAATCTTTTCTGTTATAGTGTTACGATGTGACTAACTTTTAAATCTTTTCTGTTATAGTGTTACGATGTGACCAACTTTCGAATCGTTCCCTTCACAGGGTGCATTTACCATTGTATGGTGACAAATCTCTTCGAAAAATATGAATTTTGGTGGTTTTAAGATCTTGTAAATTTTAATTTTGTTCTCCATGTAGCACACGCACTCTAGTAAAGTGGCGTAATTAGACGTAGGGCACTAAAGAAGAGGTACTGTGCTTTCGTAATCTAATATAATACTATTTCCCAATTAATTCTAATCAGAAATCATTCCAAGTATGTTCACCAACTGTATATTATACAGCATATCTTACTTTGGCATCCTCATCATAGTTTTATACTTGGAATGCGTGTTGTGTGCAGGTGACAGACCTGAAGCTAGAGGACAACGAGCAGCTCATAGACAAGCTGAAACAAGGCCACTTCACACTCAGGGACATGTACGAGCAGTTCCAGAACGTGCAGAAGATGGGGCCCATGTCCCAAATCATGGTCTGTGTTCCATTATCTGGTCCCTCTTTTCTGTGCTTTGTCGGCTGGCGGTTGCTGTATTTCATTCCACTAGGTTGACAGCTAAAGACTAGCTCATGATTTTCTGTATTTTTAGAACAATATCTCGATTTGAGTCTTCAGATGGTTAGAAATTAAAAGGATGATATGCAGTCAAAATTCGTTAGCCAACTTATAGGTGTTTAAATGTAGAAATTTTCTGACCGTACGTGGAAAGTGAAATATCTTTCACTCGGTCTATCCAAAATTTATATGCAAGAAATAAAATGGGAAAAATTTTCAATAGAAGTACGGAAAATAGATGCTTGCCAAAAAGGAGATTTCCAATTACCACAACAGTTGACAAGAACCTTTTTTAATTCACAGTCTCATCGCTTGTATCATTTTAATTTTTAAGCGTATTCGTATCTGTAACTTTTTTATTGTAGAAGTGATGGAAGTATCATGCGAGCGAACACGGACATGGAATAAAAATGCTGTATTGGCAGTGCGTGTTTACCATGTTTTCTGCCAGTGATGACTAACATTCTGTCTTTGCCTACGGTGCTTTATCTGATTTCTTAAATCTGAAATATGGAATACTGAAACTGTTACTAAATCTAAATTATCCCAATTTGTTATAAATAATATAGGATAATGTTCACGATTTGTAATAAATATTAATTGCCGAACAAGAGATAACTCATAGTCTGCAACGGACGTCTTAATGGAAACTATAAGGACAGTTTTCTGTAAACTCTGTGGCGTTAATATGTAGGGACGTACAAACACCTGACTGATAATGCTAATGTTGGTGTTTCAATTCAAACGTAGTAGCCCTAATTTCCCTTAAGGGTTTATAAAATCTTCGTTTAATCGCTTCGATTTTTTATGTTTAGACCTCGCATACGTGGTAAGATTATTATTGTGAATGGAATAGTTCATTGGGTACTTGAACAAGATTTAAGGATCACTCTTCAGACGTTAATATCCACAATTGTCCCTGTACTCGATGTTGTAATTTCCTTGAGCTGCAGCTGTTAACTTGGGCGAAATGAAATACTTGCACTGAGGGCATTTTCACTCGTTAATCTGAAGTTGTATTTGTTTAATAGCTTCTCAATACTGGAAAGTCGAATTCATTTGTTGAACTAACATATTAGACTAAACGACATGATTCTGGTTGTGGCAACGTGTATTCCATGAAAACAGTTGAAAGGCGTGATCGTTCACGTTTCTCTACGCATTCATGAGTCTGTACCTGATGCGGTCACCCTGAACTGTGCAGGGCATGTTGCCGGGCTTCAGCACTGACTTCCTCACGAAGGGCGGCGAACAGGAGAGCATGGCGAGGCTTAAGCGTCTCATGACAATGATGGACAGCATGAGTGACCAGGGTCAGATGTGGTGTATTTAAATAATGAATTTTTAAGTCTTTGAATAATGTTAAGCCTTTAAATGATGAATTCAAAATTTAAAAGCTTTGTTTTAAACTTGATGAAGAAGGCGAGGATAATTCTAATACAGAATTTTTAACTTGCGGGTAAATGTTTAAAATGAAGCTAAAATTTCGTTTTAAATAAGTATCGAAATTGAATAATTTATTTGTTCTCGTTATAAGCTAGCATAAACTTATAGATTTTGGGTTCATTTATAATATTTGGAGCTTTTCATGTACACTGTTTAGTGGAAAATACATGATTGTTTTGGTACACGTACGCATTACAGTAATTAGCATATCTTTTTCTCAGGAGGGTGCGCTGAAGGCGTGTATCTTTAAGCGTATATTGGAGACTAAACGATCCTCCCGTTATTGGTAGGATTGTCATTCTTCGCTCTAGGGGTAAGCTAATGGTGTTTACCTATTTTAGTTTTACTTGTTAGTTATTGATTATTGACTATGCATTATCTTTTTAAAATGTCAAGTGACCGTTTATATTGGAACTCCAAGAAATGGACTGTATACCGAGTCTCATGAAGGATTCATTTTGCAGAACTGGACAGTTTAGACGGCCAGAAGCTGTTCAGCAAGCAGCCATCACGCATCAGCCGTGTGGCACAGGGTGCAGGGGTAATGGAAATTGAGGTAAAGGAGCTTCTCAACCAGTACGCCAAGTTCGCGCAGATGGTCAAGAAAATGGGCGGTATGAAGGGACTCTTCAAAGGTGAACTCTCCTGTTGATTTTTTTTAGCAAATACTGGAAATTTGAAGCTGGTAACGAATGAATCTCATAATCGTTTTCTTAAAACATGAATCTCATAATCGTTTTCTTAAAATATGAATTTCATAATCGTTTTCTTAAAACATGAATCTCATAATCGTTTTCTTAAAATATGAATTTCATAATCGTTTTCTTAAAACATGAATCTCATAATCGTTTTCTTAAAACATGAATCTCATAATCGTTTTCTTAAAACATGAATCTCATAATCGTTTTCTTAAAATATGAATTTCATAATCGTTTTTTTAAAACATGAATCTCATAATCGTTTTCTCATAATCGTTTTCTTAAAACATGAATCTCATAATCGTTTTCTTAAAATATGAATCTCATAATCGTTTTCTTAAAACATGAATCTCATAATCGTTTTCTCATAATCGTTTTCTTAAAACATGAATCTCATAATCGTTTTCTTAAAACATGAATCTCATAATCGTTTTCTCATAATCGTTTTCTTAAAACATGAATCTCATAATCGTTTTCTCATAATCGTTTTCTTAAAACATGAATCTCATAATCGTTTTCTTAATTTGCGGATTGTAAGCCTAGTTATATTTTAGTCCTTCCTATTGTTTTAACCTTAACGTACTGCTTCCTAGTTATTTTAGTCTCGTGTTAATTTTATTTACTTGATTTTTTGTGGAAAGGAAGCATGTGGGTTTTTCCTTAAATTCATGATGAATCTGTGTCTCTTTCTATCAGAAAGCTATTTCTCCATTATAATACTATAATACTCGACGTGATATTCGGCGTCTTGTGTTTTTTAAATAATCATCTGTGGGTAAGTACGTGTATTTTGCTCTTATCATTGTACACGCCTACTAATACGTAGAGAATTATTTTTAATTTGGCCGCCACTTCATTCCATTTGATACGTGAAATGAGTATAAATGTGTAAAATGCTTTTGTCAAAATACAAAACATTATGTGACTATTACTCATTTTCTCATCTTGATGTTCCGGGCTAATTAAGTTATGGTATAATGTATCTGATATAGGTTAATGCTGATTTGGACCGAGCAAACTTTTAATATCTTATCATCCTTACTGATAAAGCACTTTCAATAAGAAGCAGATGCAAGTTTCAAAACACTTATATTCCACGATATTACTGAGTGTGATGGTAGATTCAATTAATGCTCGTAAATATTACATTCATGCTGTAGATGTATAAAGAGAGTTCATATTGCTACATGAGGCCTTGCTGACTACTCAAAAGTAATTTCGTTGTGCAACGAACATCAAAAAGTATTTTTATCTACTAGATCTCCCATAATTGAACCATTCAGGAGAGTGTTTGAGTGGAGACTAAGGGGCAAATTTTTACCCTCATCATAGACGGCTGATTCTATTGAAAATTACTCAGACACTTGAAATACAATTGAAGTTGTACTCTGCGTACAATTGAAGTTGTTTCAAGATTAAATGGTGGCTTTCGTTGTTATAATTATAATGAATAAGTATTGCGATGATTATTTCAGGCGTTCATAATATTGTATCAAACCGCTATTCATGTACCTGCCTTCGAAATCTAATATTCTGCGCTTTTCAGGTGGCGACATTGGTCGCAACGTGAATCCTAACCAGATGGCGCAGCTGAACACTCAGATGGCCAAGATGATGGACCCTAAAGTGCTGCACCAGATGGGGGGCTACAAAGGCCTCGAGAATATGATGAAGCAACTCCAACAGAAGGGGGGACCTGCTGGCATGATGGGAAAGGGAGGCATGGGGGGCATGTTCAAGTGACCTGCTCCCGCTGTCAAGCTTACGTCATCAGGGCTAATACCTTAGCGAAGTTTTTGTTTGGGAGTTACGTAGCAACTTTACTTTTGGGATGCTGTGGTGTTCTGACAGGGTGCTACCCTTCATTGCGTCATTCCTGCCGTCGTCTACCCTTCTGTGTTAACGATAACCTTCCTGTGCTTTCTTCTTGTACATTCAGTACTTGGTTAAATGGAGGATTGAGTTGGGTTCTTTTCGTGGTGTTCAGCTGCAAACGTTCTGGGTGTCCCAGGAACGGTAGAGTAATCTATAGTTTGGAACGATTTGCCGTTTCAAAGGAAGTTACAAAACATTTTTAATCGCGTTGTTTGGAAACGCTGTATTCAGGTGCTCCTGCTTATTCAGAAGATGCCAAAGTTCTAAGCCGTAACGCTCTTCTGCTCCTGGGACACCCGAATTGTTGTCTGTATTTATACGAGTCTTATGCATTTTGTATTTCATTCAGGATTTTAATCGTTTCAAATTTAAGTAAAATTACAATGGCTGTAAAAGTCATAACTTTACTAACTGTTTCAATGGCTTGTAAAACTAGAAAATACAGAAAAATGTTTATGGGTTCAACCCCTAGCTATGAGGTTAGATGCAATGCCCTCGATAATTGAACAATTATTTAATGGTTTTCGTCTTCCCTACTAGACCAGAGTTTGCAGCCTTTTCACGTCTAATTTTTTTGGTAATTAAATATAATTCTATATTAATTCGTATTTACTGTTTCAGAAAGGCAGAATTTCATTTGCATTCATCTCGTTAAACTGTTCGCTAGCACTTCATCGAAGCACGGTAAGAGTCTTACAGTTTTTTATCTGGAACTTATTTTGTTCATGCGAAGCAACTGCGACCATTACTTGATTGACATCAATTTCCGTGCCCCAATTCTAGTAACCCGATGTTAGATATTATGCCGTGATTCCCTTGTTTCATCTATAATTCAGAGCGGTATAAAAATAGCCATTTGAATACATATTCTTAATGGATTAATTATTACATTTTGTAGCTTATTTGAAACTCAAAGATAAACAGTATTGTTGGAATTCTGGCATTCGAGTGGCGTTTTACATCAAAAAGCCTGGAATCATTCTCTCCGGATCAGACTTGAGCTCTCAATCAGTGCTGATTTGATTGTGCTTATGTACGTGCCATAAATCGTTGTGTACATGGCGGAGCGGGACTATGTTTTCACTGAGATGTGAGGGGATCCGAGTCGTGATAATTGAACTGAATGAACATTGCTGGATGTGCTTCCGAATTAGAAATTGAACAAGTAGTGTGTTTCTATTAGGCCAAGAAGAGTTCATTTGGCTGGATGGCTGTTGATATTTTGTGCGTTTTTTGATGGATCAGCGGAGCAAGGGGATTTTGTTCGAAGGTTGATTGTTGTGTGTGTGGGGTGCGCATTTCTCTTCCGAGATTGTGGTGATGGTTACTGTGTGACTGACTTCATGAACTACGCGCATTGTGTTAAATATATGATGAGTGATAGCTGGATTTCAGTTTTAGGTTGGTTTATGTCGTTTGAATGTTTGCATTTTCACTTGCTTAACTAATTTTGATGGAAAAAATTTGTTGTCGAGTGTTAACATGATCGCAATCTAGTTCGAAAGCACAGTCCACATGTGATATATTAAAAATTAATTCTTCGTAGATTTCAGATTTCCGGACCTGATGAAAATCCAGGCATTTCAACGGTTCGGTGTCCGAGGTATTGAGTTTATCAGGTAACGTGCGTGTTATTTTTCTGCCTTTGATGATGTGGATAGTTGGTGAGCTATCGCATTACATATTTTGCTAATCTTTGCTGCAAATTTTTCACTATGTTTGATTAAGAGTAAAAGTAGTTATTCTTTTAACTCGAGCGAAAATGCTTGACTCGCTCTGGCAGTTTTGCCATTTGAATTTTCTATGTATAGGTTACTACAAATTAATCTTGGTAAGACTGACGGTAGGAATGCGTTGTGTCGTTTCTAAACTGTGTTTTTTATCTATTTAAAACGGTATTTTCATTGCCATTTGTTTCAGTGTAACCTATCAGGATTCCGTAGTATGTTCGATATCGATCTTCAGGTAAGTTTATAATTCTGAATTTGTACTATCTTGAAGAATTTTGTGCGACCAATAGGAGTAAGGAAGTTGGTGCTTTAGCAAGTGATAACATAGTATTTCATTTGCCTGAACATGGGTTCAGTTGCTAATTTTTTTCTCAATTTTCAAGTTGAGTACGAGAAGTTTTTGCAGGAAACCTGCGAACTATTCTTGGATATTGTCAAAGTTTTGTTCTTTGGGTACATTTTCAAATGTACCATAGGTGAGGTGTATGAATAGAATAAAAGGGATTTTTTGATATATGGGAAATTTATTGCAAAAAGTATTGATAACTAGCAAAATAGAAACGTGTCCATATACTGGAGTTTTGTAGTATCATGTGTAGGATGAACAGTTTTATATTAAGTCGAGTACAATTTGACTTTCTTCATAGATATTTCATGTTGAAATTCGACAGCATGGTCCGTCAGGCGTCTGTAAACACCAGAAAGAGAAACCATTGAGTTCTCTCCTCCTGCTTGAAAGTGTACAAGTACTCATGATGTCCTCTCAAGTGCAAATGAAGATGTTCTTTTGCAGCTATTGTAAGAACATGGTCTTTGCTAAGCAGAAAACGGTTGTCATCTCTACAACTGTCAAGAGACTATTCGATATGAAAGAAAAATATTGACACACGGAAAAATTATGGAGCTATAATTGAAGAGGCTCATAGCGGGCAAATTTGTCATTCCTCGATGAAATGGATATCGAATGTATGTCATCATCAGTCATGAGTGACAGTGATGAGAAGCTACTGTTGCATGGTTGTACAATCGAGGTTGGGTCATGTTAGCTAGAACATATGTTTCTTCAACGACTGATGTTTTGAAACCAACAGATGAACACGAGTTTCAAGATGAACACGGACACGAAATGCTTTTTGACACGGACTGCCGGAAAACATTTCGTCTCTCATTTTAGTTACGTTCCTAAATTTTATCACTGGAGACTTGGAAGAGCAGCTGCCAATGCTTATTTTCCTTGATAGTTACTGGTTAGTCAACAATTGATGTAATTAACTTTATACAAGCAACAGACGAGCTCAACGACCAACTTTAAATTTTTCTTCGTAGTGTGACATGCAGCGTTTGTTTTCGTTGCAGTTTGCAAGTATAGTATATTGGGAGAATGTACATGGAAGCTTTCTTCGATGTGGCTGTTTTCATGTCTCTTCGCTCCATTAATTGTAGCATGAAGCTACATATTAACACGTTGAGTGCGATTGTCTAGCCGGTGCAAATCTTTACTTTGTACACACAGTCACTAGAAAGCTTTGAAAAAATTACAGAACCTAACCTGAGCGACCCACCGGTGGGTCGTATCGCACTTAACGTGTTAAGGCACAAACAACGCAAGCACCCGAGCCATTGAGGAAATTAAAATGAATCTGGGAAATCGCTTTACCGTCTCTAAAGCGACTCACTGGTCTTCCATTTTGTTCTGTCATCCTTGGCCATAGAAATAATTTTGATCTTCGTGTGGCAAGAAAAATGCTTTGTTCTCCGCTCTCCAGTAATTTTAATTTCGTGTTCGACGAAATTAAAATAAACTCCTCGACGACGAACGCTTGAATTGCTCAACAGCTTCACCAGCTGTCTGTGAAAAAGTGCAACGGCTATGGATAACTTGATGCTCTGGACATATCGTGCATTCTTCTGATTTTTAAAGCTACGACGATTACTGTAAGTTTAATGGTCCAGTTTTTTGAAGGTCGAGGATTTCGTACGGATTTTCTAGGTCCTAGTGTCGTCGAAGAAATTCGGACATACAGAAGAGAGTGCAAGGACTTTGCAGTAACTACTTGAAAAACTAACAGTTTGGTATTACTGTCATGTAAGAAGGGTAATTGGAAAATTTAAACACTGGTGTCGCCACTGCTTAATAAGAAAAGCTAGGTTTGTTTGCAGATGGGGAAAAGAAGCTTGTTTTATTCGTCAAAGGTCGTGGAAAAGTCACTGTGATATCTGTTGAGTAGAGAGTGGCATCTACTTTCGTACAAGTGAAGACGTACTTTCGGTTCTCAGCGAATTAATTATTGATTTTGCAAAATGGATGAAAAAACGGAGTTATGAGTTCGTGTTGGATTTTGTTTTAAAACCGTGAAGACAGCTCTGGAAACTGACTCTTAAAAGCAGCTGAGTGAACTCTTTGGGAATAAATACTTGAGCTGATTAAATGTTTCATCTGGTTCAACAGATGTAAAAATGTTCGTGAAAGTTTGTGCTTTGATACGTTCTGATTTTAGAAATGTACGATTACGGAGATTGCTGACTAACGGAATGCAAGTTTCTGCACCTTTCAGTCAATTTTAACTGAAGATCTGAACATGCGTCGAGATTCATCGAAATTCATCCCGGAATTGTTAGAGCAGCTGAAGTGTCCCAAGAACTAATTAATTTGACTAAAACTGACTACTTTGACGCTCGCAGAACCTACAGCTCTTCTGACGATCTCTCTTGAAAGATTGCTGAAAACCTTCAGATGCTCAGTTAATTCGTCCTTGGTTGTGCATGGGGATCGGTTGGTGTTCTGTTCGACTACGCCCCATGCAAAAAAGTCCATTGGATTGTGATCGGGGGTGTTGGTAGGCCAGACAGGAAAGGCGCTGTGAACTGAGCATCCCTCGTGTAGTCAGACCTCCTTGAATGCTCCTACCTGACAGCTATTGCTTCAAAGTTAGTTGGAAGCAACCAACTTGTGTCAAACCTTCCTGATAAAGCTGTCGTCCACTATAAGTCACTCTACAGGATCGGAATTATGGTGTCCGGCGTGAATTAACATCAATACTGTGCCTTTTCCATAGATCTGGGAATTAGACTCCACTTCTGATGCCATTACAGCGCGTGCCGACAGTACAGATACTACTGATGGCCTTCAATTTTTATTAGTCGGGGAATGATAACCTGGCAGCAGGATGTTCCAAAGAAAACTGTTATTTCTTTGCTGTTCCGTACACGTGTCGATTTATGGAATGACCCAGCAAGAAAGGCACTGTCATCAAAGTTGGAAAGATCCATATTCTTCCAACTAAAAACAATGTTAATTCTTCACAAAAATTAACACGAATCGATACGCATTTGCTCCTCAGGAGCAAACTGTGAACGAGGAATACTAGAAAAGGGTTCAGCTTTTTCACGAAAACGTGCAGAAGAAAGGGCCTCGGTTCTCTTGCGGGATGCGAATTAGATCTTTCACCACGACAACGCACCTGCACATCGTGCGTTCTCAATCGCGGAATTTTTGTGAACACCTGTGCTTTTGCCAACTCCTACACGCCTTACCGATTTCTACCTGTTATCTGAACAGATTTGACTCAAAAACATCCAGGCAAATACGGAGAGAGCTGTTTATACCACTGAAAGAAAATTTCTAGGAATAGTTCCATGAGCGGAAGCACTGTTGAAGTTTGTTGAGCCAGGAGACTTCTTTGAAAGAGATCTATCACAATATGCTATGAGTACTGCTACAATGAAGTTACAAATCTAGTCTAAAGAATTTTCAATCACCTTTATTTAGCCAATGCAGCCAAAGCTGAATAATTCAATATTTTTCTGAGTTTTATCTTATAATTTTATTCAATTTGGTACTGTCTGGCCCTCAACACGATTAATTTTTCTTGTTGATAGAAGGACCTCTATTTTGGAAACAATTTGCAAGGGGCCAGTTTCTGAGTGAGTGCGAGATTCATGCTAAACATTCTTAAACCCTACATTTCTATTGATTACCGTCAGTGATCTGGGAAATGTTTTGGTTCGAAACTAAGCTTTCACTTAAGGTTGCTGTTTGTCCTGGAAGTTTCTCAGTCTCTTGCCATTTGTATAAATAGTGCAAATAGAAGTTTCTCTAGTCATATAGGTCCTGTTAACTAACTGTGCGGCTTAAATACTTTTCTTCGTAGTTAATTACTCCTTTGCAGCTTTTTCTATCATATTTGAAGTCATTTCCCTGGCCCATTCTCCAGCAATGAGAATACTCTTGTGCTCCATCGAGAGGTAATGCAAAACAAAACTTCTAGGCTTTCAAATACTTTATTTTTTTCATTAAAGAATGCAATTGTATCTTGCCAACCCTGTTCTTGCGCCACGCAATGCTCGGCCGGCTGTTGGGACACCTCTTATGAGACCTCCGCCAGGGTACTTCAACACCTGCGCAAGTAACAAAACAATCATTACATGTATGTTTATTGGCATGTTTGCGTGACAGAAATGCTTGTGATTAAGACGTACGCGCGTGATTGAAATATGTATAATTGAAGTGCATGTGCGTGATTGTTGCATTTACCTTAAAAGCCATGGGAATTGGGTAGCAGCCTAAGAATGTACCAAACGGCTCGTTGTCATATTTTGTTCTGTTATATCACTATAAACGATTATAGTAAGGGCAGTTACAGACCGCTCGATGGTTGAATGTAAAATTCGTCAAGTAGCCACTGGTCACTTATCTAGCTGTCACAGGCCAGCCCTGTAGTGGGCATTCAATCGTGTGATGCGTAATCAATCTCTCGTGTGGTCAATCAATGTGTTGGTCAGTTAATCATGTGGCGGTCAATCAATCGATTGATCGTCGAATCAATCCTTTATCAAGTGTTTAATCAATCGTTCATGTGGTCTATCATTCGATTGTATAATGGTCAATCAATCGTAAAGCTGTGAATTAATCTCGTGACGGTCGGTCAATCGATTGTGTCGGTCAGTTAATTGTGTCGCAATCATTCAATTGTGTGGTGGACTACGAATATTTTGACGGGAAATTAGTCGTGTGGTGGGAATTTAATCGTGTGGCGAGCAATTAATCTTGTAGTGGGCACTCAATCGTATGGCAGGATTTCATTTGTATAAAAATGATCATTCAATCGTATCGCTGTCATTCGATCGTGTAGCGGCCTTTCAGTTGTGCGATGGTCATGTTATCGATCATGTGGCGCTCTTTCGATTGTGTGATTGAATCATGTGGCGATCATTTAGTCGATCGTATGGAGGTCTTTCAATCGTGTGGCTCACTTAATCGTCTAATACTCATTCAATTAAGCGTGTGGTGGTCATTCATTCGTTGATGTGGCGGTCTTCCAATCATTTTATGATCGTTTCATCGTGTGGCGGTTATTTAATCGTGGGACGATCATATGATGGTGGCGATTATTTAATCTCATTGTGATCATTTAATCCTGTAGTGGCTTTTTTAATCGAGCATGTGGCGGTCTTGCAACAGCACGGTTGTTTTTCAATCGGGCCTGCTAATTAATTGCTTAGCACTCATTCAATAGATTATGCGGCAGTCAATTAATCCTGTGGTGAATTTTCAGTCGTATAGTGATTAATAATCGGGTGGCGATCAAATAATCGCCACAAGGTTGATTTGATCGTGTAGCGATCATTTACTCGACCATGTGGCTGATGACAACCATGTGAGGGTACTTGATAAAGAATGTGGCGGTTTTCAATCGTATTATGGGGGAGAACATTCAATCGTGTTCTGGTAGCGGTCTTTTAATCATTTACTAATGGCGAACAATGAATCGTATGGTGATGGTAAACATTAATTCGTGTGGTGGTGGTGGTAGTAATCGTAATTAATCGTAGCGGTCTTTCAATCGTGTTTGGGCGAAGAATTAATTTCTTCGTGCGGCGAAGAATCGTGCTAGGGTGGCGAATATTCAATCGTACTTAGATGGCGAACAATTAACCGTTTTTGGTGGTGGTCTTTTAATCGTTACTGTGGCGAACGATCAATTGTGCTCGGGTAGTGAACAATTGATCGTGTTAGGGTGGCAAATATTCATTCGTGATAAGGTGGCCAACAATTAATAGTGTGCGGGTGGCGAATAATCAATCGTGCTAGTGTGGCGAACAGTTAATCGTGATAGATTGGCGGATATTTGATCGTGCTAGGGTGGCGAATAATCAATTGTGTTAGGGTGGCGAATATTCAATCCTGCTAGCGTGACGAATAATTGATCGTGTTAAGGTGGCGAATATTTGATCATGCTAGGGTGGCAAACATTAAATCGTGCTAAGGTGGCGATTATTCAATCGTGCTAGCGTGGCAAACAGTTGATCGTGTTTGGGTGGCAAATATTCAATCGTGCTAGCGTGGCGAATAATTGATCGTGTTAAGGTGGCGAATATTAAATCGTGCTAGCGTGGCGAAAAATTGATTGTGTTTGGGTGGCGAACAATTGATCGTGTTTGGGTGGCGAATAATTGATCGTGCTAAGGTGGCGATTATTCAATCGTGCTAGCGTGGCAAACAGTTGATCGTGTTTGGGTGGCAAATATTCAATCGTGCTAGCGTGGCGAATAATTGATCGTGTTAAGGTGGCGAATATTAAATCGTGC
>VCRD01000481.1:153809-164015 GCA_006783055.1 Trinorchestia longiramus
CGAACAACCAATCGTTAGGGTGGCGAACAATTGATCGTGCTAGGGTGGCGAATAATTAATCGCGCTAGGGTGGTGAATGAATCATATGGTCACTCGTTAATGTCTGTTAATCGTGTTGTGTTGGTGAACATTTGGTGATCAATTAATCGCTCTCTAGTTGATATAACCGTGCGGCGAATTGACCATTTAGCGATCATTTAATCGCCATATAGGTAATTTGAACGTATGCCGACCATTTAATCGTATGGCGGATGTTTGATTGACTATGGCGGTTTTCAATAGTGTGGCGATCACTTGACCATGGGGAGATTATTCCCAGTTTGACCGACATAACCACCACTTGTATTGTTTTAGATTGATCTAATCGATTGATTGACGTATGGCGGCCAATCAATCGATCGTTTGGCAGACAGTAATCAATCGATCGTTTGGCAGACACTAATCAATCAATCGTCTGATGGACATGCCAGTGGCCAATCAATCGTCTGATGGACATGCCAGTGGCCAATTAATCGTCTGATGGACATGCCAGTGGCCAATTAATCGTCTGATGGACATGCCAGTGGGCAATTAATCGTCTGATGTGTTAGGGATCAGACGAATAATTTATGTCGTCTGATGGACATTCTTTAAGCCAAGAGTAGCTAATAAATTAAATATGCATACTTTAGTTCAGGCTAAGCAAAGCTTTTTCAAGCCATATGATCCTAGGTAAATTTGATCTAGATTATCTAACACGAGCTCAGCTTTACATTGATAGGATTGGGCTGACCTCAAGTAACCTAGTTTGGATTAGAATAACAAAATAGGCAAATTAATCAATTTTAAAAGAGTAGAATACAGTGCATAATCACACATGTCAAAAAACCCACCTCGGTTTTCTGTAATGTTAATTATTGAATTTAAGGATATCGGCTGCTAAATACAATAAAATTTATCTTTTGAACAACATCGAATGAATTTACCGTTTACTCATATATTGGATGCAAAATGAGCTGCAGTCAGATTTGTCTTGTGGTTGAAATTCGAATGGCCTACAAACTGAGCACGGCGGATTTGGAATTCCATTCCCCGCGGACAAGCGATAGAAAAATATCCCACATATCGAAGCTGATAAAAGTTTTTTCTGCGTAGCTCATTGTCAAGCATATGAATCAGTGAAGGGTAATCACTATATATGATACTATATTTCAATATTGTACAGGTATTATATAAATATAAGCGACTATATACTTGACAGTGAGCTATGCAGAATCGTAAGTGCTAAGGATTTCTCCTGAAAGGAATTAATTTTTCAAGTAGTAAATTTTCACTTCTTGCGCTCTTCAACAGATATATCAGTTAATTAAATGCATTCATACCTTAATTTTATCGGGTGCTCCAGCATTCTGGCACCGTTCTGGTACCGTTCGACGGCCATCACGGCGATGATGTCTCCATGTGCTTCCTCGACACGGAAAATGCAGTCCAGGTGTTCGCGAGGATCAGACCACTCCAAGATACAGGATGCTGATGACCAACTAATTTTGCAATGAACATATCGATTATTTTGATGCAAATGACACGGTTGCACTCTAATACTTAGGACTGCTATGAAAATACTCGACTATATTTTATAGCCATGCGTATTTTTTTTTAAATTACATAAAAAAATCATTCAATTTAATATCAATTTAAGACGGTTTGCAACGGAACATTTTTCAATTTACCCGAGCGTACTTCTTACCAGCAAAAGTTTTAGATTCGCTAGCAAAAAATGAGACAGTTGTGCAAAAACTAATGCGTTTTTCGGTCTACGCACGAATATTATACAGACAGAGTTTCGCGCAGAACTTCCATTCCGTCTCTCATCTACTGATAACATGGTCTAGATAGTATCCGGGGAAATTCTGAAATTTAGTAGTGATAAAATTAAGGTTCTATGAAATAAATTACATTTTGCAATTGTACTAATGACAGCTGCCTGAATATTTGGCAGCAAATACATGGCAGCGCAGGAGAAGAAGGCTAATAACGGAAAAGAATGACATTTTATAGTATTCCGGCGTCTTTGAACTCCACAACACAATGCTTAAAACGCATGTATACCCGTTCTGATTTTAGTTCAACATATTTTCTTCGGTAATAGATACGAAGTAATGGGACGAACACACGCAAATAAAGAGAGAAATGAAGTTCCACTGTCTTATATACGTGAATTACTGACGGAACATCACATCAAATCATCATTTCAATAGTTATGAGTTTGGGAAAGATTACTAATGTTGACATAACTGCAGGGAAACACGAATTTCACGGCATCGACACTTTGAAAGTGAATACACAAATAATGCACAGAGGTTCTTACTATGACAGAGACGCTACTGCTGCCGTAGAAGAACTTGGCGTGCAGATTCTTGCGCCATTCTGGGAGCAGGTGAGCGAAGGAGGCCATGGGGTGCACGCCCTTGAAGTGCACAGCAGGAGCCTTCGTCAGCATCATCAGACCTGAAAAGGTTTCATGCTTTGAGACCCGTTTACACTGGTATACATGAGTAAGCATTTCTAAGCTTCGTATTAATACTAGTGATGCTTGCTTTTATCTAGTTTAAACGAGGAAATTAAAGGAATTGTTGAGAATGTGTTCTGCTCAGATTTTGAAATTATTCGCTCAATATTTAGCCTTAGAAGAACAGCAACTAATTTAAGCCAGAAAAATAATTAAGGTCAACTGCAGGTTTTTAGGCCCATTCATCGCTCTTTTATAACACATTATGAATTTTATTTTGGTGATTATAGATCAACAGGTAAAAGTTTCAAATATTAGAGAAATTAGGACTGCTCAAAGCAACTATGAAGTCTTGGGAACTTACCCTATCCTTTTCATACACTGTGAACAGTTAATGCTAAATCAATGTACAATAATTCATCTTTTATCGCGGATGTTACGTTCCGTGACCACCCGAGAAAGGTGAAAATTTGCGAAGTAGCAGCTCCATACTTATTTTATTATTTTACTGAACATGTAAGATGAAAGAAATATATAACAGTTATACCTTATCTGCTATGGTCAACATCTTCCTCATAATAGCCTCATTCTATTCTTCTATTCTATTCTTCCTTTGCCGCTTAGGCTCGCTACCAGAAGCTTTAGAATATAAAGGACGCTTGGGCGGCATTGTTGTGTTGAAATAAAGCTAATGTTTCACAAAAAAACTCAAGCACAACGCACACATACTGATTGAATGGATGAGGCAAGACAAGGGAAGATGCAGAAAGCATAGAGCTCGGATCTTCAACGCGTTAATTGCGCACAGATGATCACTCGTGAGCCAATCAAAGCCCAGGACACAGAACACAATGCTGTAATTACGTAGTCGTCTCCCACCCATCAACCAATCTACTGATCATGTACATGCACTGAATCCAGCGAAAAGTGAACTCGAATGCAATATAATAGGTCAATGTATTCGACGGCCATCACGGACAGACCCCCACCACTCAACACGTGTGCGCAGAGCGCTCATTCTATTCCCCTCCTAGTATCCCTTTCCGTTTCACCCCTACACTTAGGCACACCCTGTGCCAAACTCTTCCTCAAATCTTTCCTACTGGTACCAACCTACCTACTGCGGCATGGACTCGCTACCAAGCCCTTCGAAAGTCAACATCTCCAACAAGAACTCTCATCATCTCAAGAAATCAACTTACAGCCAACAGCAGAGCAAAGGAAGCATAAACCAGCCATCCTGTCTACGGACAGGATGGGCAGACGTGCACAACGAAGAACCAAGAACTAATATACTATTCAAATGTCTAAATACAAACTGTTAAACTCATCCTGCCTTTAATTACCTTTTCTCCTATCGGGTTCCTCGACGGTCCCTTACTACCTCACGTAACCACTCCGAGTAAGACACAACATAAAGATATTCAATATCTGCTCGGAGATAAGAGATGTCTGAGGGTTGAGACTAAAGATTGATTATAATGCAGATCATTATAAAAGATTACAGAACATTTTCAGGGTTCACCATGGAGTTTCAAACAGGATTCAGCACCACCACTTTGCTCCAACGTAACCCAATCCTGGATTCAGAGGAACAATCTATCATTCATAAGCAAAGATGTGTGGACAACAAAGAGCCCCGACCTATATCCCTTGGACTTTTCTATATGGTCCATTTTGGAGACAAGGGTCTTAGCTACCCCTCACACTTCTCTAGAGTCCCTCTGAGCAAAAACTGTAAAGGGAATGGGGAGCAATTCAACAAGAACAGATACGTACCGCTTGCGATGCATTTTTAAATAAACTTAAAACTGTAGTTCGAAATATGGTTGGTTACATCGAATAGATGCAACATTGTATCGTTTGCTTATTATTTACCTTTGAGTTTCAACAATTAAGATAAAAATCGCACATTTGAATTTTCATACACCTATCAAAAATTTCGTTACTTTATTTCTCCAACATATTGAGTTCGTATAAAAAAAACAGAAAAATAGTGTAAATTAACGAATTATTAACAACAAATGAGATGCAACATTCAACACAGCCTCCTATGACCTATGGATAACATACCAGATGAAATTTACAGCATTCGAGTCATTTTTTCTTGTTTCCAATAGCCAAAGGAGTGTTTTACAATGTCATCAAATTCTAAAACATGGACCCAAAATAGTAAAAAAATTCGTGAGGGAATACCTTTAGGATTTTTTTCAAAAAATTCAGAAATCTGAAATCAATGATTACAGGTCATAGTTCAGCAGCATAACGTGTATTGAGTGGGAATAAAACGAACGACGCAAACGAATAGTGCAAATTAACGAAACATTAATAAAAAATGAGATGCAACATCCTCCACAGGTTCCTATGACCTATGGATGACATACGAGATGAAATTTGCAGCATTCGAGTCATTTTTTCTTTGTTTTCAATAGCTAATTGAGTGCTGTATAACGTTTCATGGAATTGTAAAACCTTGATCAAAAAAGGTAAAAAATTCGTAATAATTTCGTTACTTATTCGTTAATTCAGTATTTGTTTGTGTAAATCTTTTGTGAATTCATCGTTATAATAGTTTTAAAGTAATCAAATCAATATTGTGGAATTTCGATATGAAAACCCGTTATTTTAACTCTTTTACGACGAAATTATTTTCACTCTTTTACGACGAAATTATTTTCATAATGGACAAAATAATGCGTAAATTACCACTTATCGTTACTAATATCTACGTAATTTTGAACGAAACACTTAGAAGGTGGGACTAAAGGGAATGATTTTTTAAGTTTGTTTGGGACATATTAACCCAACGGTAGCGAGAGGGTTAAACGGGCATACACGCTTGTGGTGAGAAATCCGCCTGACCACCTGCGGCATGTTTATGGGAGACTAAACCAAACGTCGTCAGGCAAGCATCGACACGAAGTCATGGAACGAAATGGTAGAAAAAACGTAGCAATGTAACAAGCATATTTATCCGAAACTTTCGCGTAGAAATTTTATGCTTATTAGCTTTTCATTGTTTACTGCTTCTATCAGGAATTTGATGTTTTTATTGGAGTTATAAAAAAATCCCATAACCTACTTGCAAAACTGCTTAAATTCGTTTTTTTCATAACATATCCTTAAATGTTGTAGGCCGCTGTAACCAACAGTGCTCCCACTAACTATCACAAACACTATACAGGGTGTCCCACAAAAATGTCCCCGACTTTTTAATTGATTATATCTCCGCTTTAAATTAACATTTTAATTTTCTTTTTTTCACAATGTAGTAAATTTTGTTTTCTTTTCGAATAATTATAGTTTTTGAAAATTGGTTGAATAACCACTTCACAATAATCGATTTACTGAAGGGGGTAGAAAAACTATTTGTTCAAAGGAAAATTTTGAAAAAGAACACGTGTTCTTTTTCATTTCTCAATACCTACTGTTAAAAATAATTTCACAAAAATGTATCCTACATACCAACAAGTATTTAAACTCTCTGAGAGGTTATTTGCTTATTAATTTCATCATTTGAACACCCCTTAAAATGCAGCTGACTAAAGAGCAAAGAATTTTCATCGTATTGGAATATGAAACAACAAAAAACTGTAAAAGTTAGAAGAGCATTTAATGAAACATTCCCAGAAAGGAACTTGCCCGATTAGAACACTGGGTATCGCACAGTTAGAAAATTCTATGAACATGGACGTATCAGCAACCGATACAAAGGAAACTCAGGAAGGAAAATAATTCAAAGAACCGAAAATAACATCGCAATTGTCCAGCGAGCGGTTACTGAAAATCCTACAACCTCTGTCAGGCGCAATGAGACCAACCTCTCCAAGTCTACATTCCATAGAATTTTAAAGAAAGATATTCGTCTTCATCCGTACAAGATGCAAATCAAGCATGAGTTACTGCCCTGTGACTATGCCAGGAGGAGAGAGTTTTGCAATTGGTTTATTTCGAAAGATCAAAGCTTTACGGAAAGGTTGGTAGTTACCGATGAGGCAGCATTTTCTATGAACGGAAGAGTGAATACTCAAAATACTAGGTTTTGGAGCAATAATCCACCAGAAGGAAATGCATTCGAAAAACGCATAAGAAGAGAGAAGCTGTCAGTTTGGCCTGGTCTTTGTGGAAATGGAAATGTTATTGGACCCTTCTTCTATGATGAAAATCTGACAGGAGAAATTTATTTAGAAATGTTGAATGAATTGATCATTCCATTATTGGAACTTGCTTATCCCGGTAATCAATTTCAACGCCTTTGGTTTCAACAGAACGGTGCTCCTGCCCATCGACGAATCGTAGTTAAAGCCAGATTGCAAGAGGTTTTTGGGCAGCGGATTATTTCTCTTGGAAATGCAGTTGAATGGCCACCAAGAAGCCCAGGCATAACCCCTTGTGATTTTTTTCTTTGGGGATATGTAAAGGAACGCGTTTTCAAAACAACACCATCATTAATAATTCTTCGATAACGAATTGAAGGAGTGTTTCAAGAACTAAAACAAAACGGTGAAATAATCCGCAAAACTCTTCGTTCAATGGTGGATAGAAGTAATACTTGCCTTGAGGGAAATTGAGGGCATGTCAAAGGATACTAAATTACTTCACTTATTTAAACGTTATTTAAGGTATTGATTTGTTACTCTTTTAAATTTGTTTGTTCGGTTTTTGGAATGAATAAAATAAGAGAGAACACAAAAAATTCCTTTGAACAAATAGTTTTTCTACCCCTTTCAGTAAATCCATTAGTGTGAAGTGGCTATTTAACCAATTTTCAAAAACTATAATTATTCGAAAATAAAACAAAATTTACTACATTGTGAAAAAAAAACTAAAATATGTTAATTTAAAACAGAGACATAATCAATTAAAAAGTCGGGGATATTTTTGTGGGACACCCTGTAGTATCGGTCATTATAGAGCGAGATCGAGGCTGGAAGTACCTTTATTTACGAACAAGTATAACTTCATAGCCGCAGGACATGCAACCTTGCGCGCATTTTTCGTACTTTCTTTATCGATACACAAGAAGTGGGTATATTTCAATATATTTTTTTCAATACTTCAATCCCTAGTGATAGCTAGGGAGTAAATGTACTAAGCCTCACTATAGAACGTGGTGTTTGACTTTGCTCGTTGTAGCTCCTTATCAGTAACCCTGTTTTAATTGGGTTTCTATCAAACAATGGAATAAATGACACTTTAGAAGCTACTATTAGCATTATTTAAAAAATGCAAGAGAGTTCGCTAACCTTTATTTTACTCACCACTCTGAACCACAAAGGATCTTCGAATGACCATGAAGAAATAGTGCATCGTAAACGAACACAAAATTCTCACCACTATTACGCTATCATCTTCTGCTGCAAGATGCACCAAGCAGTGATACACTATCAGAATTATATCATGCTTTCAGTAAGTAGGTAACTAAACACGTTATGTTTGCTTGCGTGTCCTTATAACAAAGGCACCCTAGCATTTCTTCCTTACCCTTTCGATCCGGCTTTTGCTCTCTGTTGGGACATATACAGTATGTCACAACAGGATCAAAAGGGTTAAGCCAGTGAGTAAGCCGTTTACCACGGAAGTTTTAAAAAATGGAACCTCACTTCCCGTTTTTGATGTCATGAAATTTTTTAAATAGAAGCGTTAGATCACCTTGGTGTTCTCGAAAAACTTGGCTTAACTAATCTCGGACCAACACTCATGTAGTCAGAACATTTTTAATTCAAAAGTCGTGATATCTTGAAAACTTATCGTGAATTACCTTCATGGATCGACCCAAAGGTTCAGTGTGTCCATCACTCCTGGGAGTCCACAAAAATGTTGGAATTATACGCAATATTAAACTTACCCCGTGGTACCTGGAAAGGAAGATACAATTGACATAACATATAAATACTCTTCACCAATTGTACTGTTATTTGATACGAAGTAACATGATAAAAATGTGCTTGCCTATCTACTTACCAAACATTCGTCGATAAATCACGAAGTTTTTGCAGCCGCTGCAGAATGTGCATGCAAAATTTGCAGTCTAAGAACGAAGCACTGACCTGTGAATTGTAGTTTGATGTTTACAAAGATGGTCGAGTGGTGAGCGTTCCCTCTTGCAATGCAGGAAGACCTGCGTTTAAATTCCGAAGGCTCATTGGTGTGCTTCTGCCTGGTCATTGGTTGACGAGATGCACGTCCAGCCAGCTGCGACGCAGGACGCCCAGTAAAAGAATAGACTTTCATCAAGCTCATCAAAACGCTCGTACGAGCCTCTACTTCAAAATGCAGCACAGAGGACAGGAACCGTCGCTGGGAACATCATCACTAGTCTTAAGATGTTAGCATTAGGAATTGAAAAAACATATATTTCATGTGAACCTTCCTGGAATAAAGTTTTTTTCTCGCAAAAAACTGGTAACTGTTTCATAACAGACAGCTACCCCCCAGTACATCCCAAAATATTAAACACAAATTATATTTTTGTTCCTTACATGGTGTACAAAATTTAAATTTCTACAAGGAAAATCTTCGTGCAAGGAAATAGTAAAATTTGTCATGTAAATCTAGTAAAAACTGGGTTACGTGCCCACTTCATATATTACATTACATTTTTACAAGACAATTTCTTTCAGTCATGGTTAGATTTTTCTCCATTGTTCAGCCTTAACTCTTGCCTGGTATGTACTGCAAAGATTACTTTATTTCTCTTAAGAATTCTAAAGATTAAAAAAGGACATGCTACAGAAAAAGTAATTTATACAGGATCTTAAAAAACAACCTTGAAAGCATAACTTATTTCGTACAACTTAGGACAGTGGTTGCCAATCTTTTTGTGATCAAGTACCACTTGGAGGTCCTGTATAGTCGCCGCGTACCACCTGGTTCCAGAGAAACTAAATTCAATCAGATATCACTTTATTTCCATAATTGTACAAGTAGAACACACAAATCAACTAAGATTTGCTAACTACAAATCGTTGCCAGATTATCCTCTGTTAGGCAGTAAACATTTTTGGGAAGTAAAAAATAACAAAATAAAAATTGTTTATGACTCTGAAAATGTTTGCGCACCACCTGGAAGGCCCTCGCGCACCACTAGTGGTACGCGTACCACAGATTGGGAACCACTGACTTAAGATTACATCTATACGATGCAGTAACATGTTTCAGAACGGTAAAATTCACAAAATTTGTTTTGAAAATACCTACGAAAAAAGGAACAATTTAGAAATCCCCTACAACACGTGCTGTGAATAATATGAAGCAAAGAATTTTATCACAACATTTCACAAAAATTTGAAATTTTAATCGATATTCTCAATCTAAATTCTACTCATGAGCTTGCATCAGCTGCCGTGAGGGTGTACATAGAGACCAAGGACTACTATAACCTATAGTTATAGTAGTCCTTGGTAGAGACATCTTCAAGGTAGACAGAGAGCACCGTCAAAAATTATTGGATAGAAAAATACTCCCATTAACCCTTTCACCCCGGATGGCACACATATGTACTACATATGTACCACATGAGTGGTACACAAATATACTCTGGGTTGAAAGGGTTAGAAGAAATTTAAAAATACTGTTTACCGAATCTTCACGTAATTTGCAAGAGATACACGGGCTGTGCAAGAGGTACACGGGCTGTGCAAGAGGTACACGGGCTGTGCAAGAGGTACACGGGCTGTGCAAGAGATGCACGGGCTGTGCAAGAGATGCACGGGCTG
>VCRD01000481.1:164285-202867 GCA_006783055.1 Trinorchestia longiramus
AAAAGAGGTACACGGCCCAAAAGAGGTACACGGGCCAAAAGAGGTACACGGGCCAAAAGAGGTACACGGGCCAAAAGAGGTACAATGAGAACAGAAAAGGTAATAACAACTAATTAACTTAGGAGTGCAGCTACTACAGTCCTGGTTGTCGGACGGTGCCAACGAAGAAAAAACTTTCAGGTTTTGGATCTCGTCGTTTGGGTTCATTTTTTGAAATTATTATCTTATTATTTGGTTCCCTGGGTTCCATTGCGAAATTTTCAGCCATTATTCTGTAAATAATGTTTATTAATTGATGAACAAGTTAATTGATCATATCAATTAATTATCAATAATTAATTGATTTAGTAAGCCGAAATACGCTATTTATTTCAACTAAGGACCTAATTAAACAGTTCTAGTGCTAAGGTTATGCTAATATGTTTCAGCTAAATTATTTAGTTTCATAAGCGTTTTCCAATACCGAATGCTTTTATAAAGTAACTAGGTAGATCCCGTGGAAATTCCACGGTTTAGATTCGACTAATTTGAAATTATTATATAGATGAACGTATTAAAGATTTACGACGAATTATTTTGCTTTGAATGAATATTTTTTATTAATGTATACAGAACTACCATTTTGTATCTTATCTAATGAAAACATGGCCCAGATAGTACCCGTTAAAATTTCTTAGTTTAAAAGTGATAAAATTAAGGATCTATGAAATAAAATGCATTTTTCAGTTTTACCCGTGGTACCGTCAGAATCAGAATATTTTTCTCGAATATACAGGGTGTCCCAAAAAAAACGATACCCAATTTTCAAGGGTTGTAATTCAGAAACTATTAAACTTACAAAAAATTGGAAAGTCACATTTTGTGACTTCAACTCGTATGTTAAATTACGTATGAATACGAAAGCGTGATCTTAAACTATTCAAGATTTTTACCGATCGAAGATACTCTCCATTATGCAATTCACAAAAGAACAAAGAACATTCATCGTTGAGAAGTATTTTCAAGCGAAAAGTTTCCAACAGGTCATTCAATCATTTTAAGAGCATTTTCCTGAAAGACAGTCTCCAACAAAGATGTCTATTCGGAGAAATGTTACTAGGTACAGAACTGAAGGAACATGCAAGCCTGAATCTCAACAAAGGTCGATCAGGACGGAAAAGAACGGGGCGATCAGAAGAAAATGTTCGAATTGTTCAAGGAGCACTCACAGAAAATCCGCAAATCTCTGCAAGAAAAAGTGGATTAGATGTTCCTAAATCTACATTCAACAGAATTATAACTTTGGATTTGAAGTGGCATCCTTACAAGATGCTTGTGCGGAAAGCAAAGAATTGAAAATGAGGCCAATTTGCTGCAAGGAGATGATGATGCTCTCGTTAGACGAGTGATGGCGGGAATGAGGAGGCGAATGCAACTGTGTATTGAGAGAAACGGAGGACACACCGAAGGAAACGAACAATAGGAGGAGCATATCGATTGTTTTTTATTTTAGTGGCATTTTCCATTTAACAAACGGTTGAAAGTTATTGAAAGCATGGTTTTAATATCATAAAATTCAAAGTTTAACAAAAGTGCGCAAACAGGTTTTCAGTATCGGTCACTAAAAATACTGCTTAAAGAAAACGGTTGGATCAATTCTTCTGAAATTTTTTACAGAGATGGAACAAATGTTAAGAAACAAAATGTGACTTTTCAATTTTTTGTAAGTTTAATAGTTTCTGAATTACAGCTCTTGAAAATTGGGTATCTTTTTTTTGGAACACCCTGTATACTGAACTTTCATTTTGTATCTTACGTAACGATAACATGGCCGTGTAAGAGAAGAACGTTAATAACCGAAAAAATGGCGTGTTTTATAGTGATCCGGCCCCTTTGGTAGCCACAATACAATGCTTGTAATACATGCATACCCTTTTTGATTTCAGTTCAATAATTTTTCATCAGTACTAGATAGAAAGTAATGGGACGGACACACACATATATACAGCAAGATGGAGATACATAGTCGACTACATGTATGTAGATGTAAATACTCCCACGGTACGCAGAGTGCAAGAAGGCACTGCGGCGGGTGGTGGCGGGCAGGAGGTGCTGCGGGTGGCAGGTGCATCCCGCCTGCGCGCCACCACCACCAAAGGTGGCAGGAAGTAATGGGACGGACACACAGGTACAGCAAGATGGAGATACACAGTCGATTATAAAGGGTGTGGCAAAAGTCAAATGATATATTTAGAATTAATTTATGCAAAAACTACTTGAGATAGAAACTTCAGGTAAATTGCAAACGAAAGAAAGGGTTTTGGAGTTTTTATTTAAATAGGATATCATCTAAATGTCCACCATATTGGTTTATGCACATGTGCATTCTTTTCGTAACAGAATCCATCACTTTTCCTAGCATCTCGGAAGGAATGTTGCGAATCTCTTGAGAAATGTTCTCTTTCAAATGTTCCAAAGTACGAGGCCTATTAATGTATACTTTTGACTTTAACACGTGTGTTGCGATTGCCTAGCCGGTGCAAATCTTTACTGTGTACACATAATCACTAAAAGACTTGGAAAAAATTACAGAACCTAACCTAAGTGACCCACCGGTGGGTCGCATCGCAACAAACGTGTTAAGTACCCCCATTAAAAGAAATCCAAAGGGGTCAAATCACAAGATCTAGGAGCCCAAGGAATCCCACTTCACTCACAAAAGGTTACTGTCTGGTGCGGTATGACAAGTGAAAGGATTATTGGTACCTATTTGTTTTGAAAATTAGAATGGAGAAACTGCGACTGTAACTGGAGCTGCATATCGAAAATTCATTGAAGAATATTTAAGACCTCAAATTCAAGATGGGTATATGTGGTTTCAACAAGATGGTGCAACCAATTACAATACAGCAAAGGAATCAATTCAACTTTTGAAGACAATTTTCTCAAATCGATTAATTTCACGTTTTGGTGATATTCCTTGGGCTCCTAGATCTTGTGATTTGACCCCTTTGGATTCCTTTTTATGGGGGTACTTAAAGTCAAAAGTATACATTATTAGACCTCGTACTTTGGAACATTTGAAAGAGAACATTTCTCAAGAGATTCGCAACATTCCTCCCGAGATGCTAAGAAAAGTGACGGATTCTGTTACAAAAAGAATGCGCATGTGCATAAACCAACATAGTGGACATTTAGATGATGTCCTATTTAAATAAAAACTCCAAAACCCTTTCTTTCGTTTGCAATTTACCTGAAGTTTCTATCTCAAGTAGTTTTTGCATAAATTAATTCTAAATATATCGTGTGACTTTTGCCACACCCTATATATGTAGATTTTCCAAACGCGAACTGCATTCGTGCAGCTTGTAGTTTTCGAACGTCAAACTTTGAACTTGTTTTTCCTACGCTGAGCTCAAGTTAGTTTACTCTTATTTAAAATCTTAATTCCTACCAAAACACTCAAGTTACACAACGAACGGATATTATGAAATACTGTGTGACGCATCCAAAATCTGAAAAGTTAAAACAACCACCTAGAAAGACTAGATTATCGAAAACGCAGAACACTTTTTCGAGGCTGCGTCGACAGTTGGAAGACAAAAGTTTGTAACAAGATACAAGAAATAAATTAATATTGAGGAAAACCAAACATTATGGCTTAATACACAAGAAAAAATGAAGATCAACGCCCGTTTCATCCATTATGCTTCAAGTTGAAAAAAAACTTGTTTCAAAAATCCATCTTCTTCGCTTATATCCCACTGCAATGGCGAGCGAGTCCAACATTTTGTTAACTCTATGAACACGTTTGTTGCGATTGCCTGGTTGGTGTAAAACTTCGCTTCGTACGCATAGCCACTAGAAGAATCTGAAAAAATTACAGAACCTAACCTAAGTGACCCACCGGTGGGTCGCATCGCAACAAACGTGTTAAAAACAGACCACGCTTTATTTTGCATTATCAGTGCATTATTTGTATTTATTTGCATGTACTTTATACGTATTATTGGCCTAAGTTATGAGTAATAAAAGTTTACGTGCCTGGTGGTGAACGTACCTAAGTTACATGGACACCTACAATACAGCTTGTCTACCACTTCACTAAACCTAACCAACCTAATCTTCTCACACGTGTACACATGCACTCACCCTTCCACCCTAATATCCAACCAAGTGTTGAACTCTCAACAATATTTTGCTAATATTTCGATATTTTATTAACTAGCAGCAATGTTTTGTTAATATTTCGAGATTTTATTGACTCGCACTAATATTTTGTTAATATTTCGAGATTTTGACTCGCACTAATATTTTGTTAATATTTCGAGATTTTATTGACTTGCACTAATAATTTGTTAATACTTCGAGATTTTATTGACTTGCACTAATAATTTGTTAATATTTCGAGATTTTATTGACTCGCACCAATATTTTGTTAGTATTTCAAGATTTTTATAACTCGTAAAAACATTTTCTTAATATTTTTATTTTATTAACTTGCAGCAATATCAAGCGAAAAAATTAAGAATGTTGAGCTCTCATTAATATTTTCTTAATATTTTTATATTTTATTAACTCGCGCTAGTATTTTGTTAATATTTTTGATTGGACTTGCAGCAATATTAACACGTTGCCTCCGATTGCCTGATTGGTGTAAAACTTCACTTTGTACGCATAGTCACTAGAAGGATCTGAAAAAATTACAGAACCTAACCTAAGTGGTACACATACGTACCACTTCGGAGTCAACGTGTTAAACAAATAAATAAAATGTCTTGAACTCACAGCAATATTTTGTATAATCACTCAAAATATTTAAAATGTCCGCGTTTGTTTTCACTTATTTCATCCATTCCTGATCAATAAGCTTATTTGCAACTAAAAAAGTATAAAGTATTTTTACCAAAATCCTTTCAATTTCGAAACGAAATGTTTTGATGATCAAGGAATTAAGCAAGTTGAATTCTTCACTACCTCAGCCTGCACACAACATCACCAGTCTTGGCATCACCCCCGCACACATCACCAGTCTTGTGTATCTGATAAATAGAACTAGTTATCAAACATCACCTGACTTGGCATCACCCCTGCAAATATCACCAGTTTTGGCATCACCCCTGCATATATCACCAGTTTTGGCATCACCCCTGCATATATCACCAAGCTTGGCATCACCCCTGCAAATATCACCAAGCTTGGCATCAGCCCTGCAAATATCACCAAATTTAGCAATAATCTTTTAAATTCACAGCCGTGATGGCAAAGCCAGTCTTCTAATTTTACTCCTGGAAGCAAGAATATTCTTCAGTTTTATATTTGTATTAACACTCTCGAGTAAGAGAATCATTAGTACTTTAATTGAAGTATTTCATGAGAAACTTTTCTTCACTAGTTCTTAATCATGCTGGTAGCTTTCCTTATTTCAAGTTTCATTGCTTTTGTATGAAAAAATAATTACTGCGAAATTAAGACCATAATATCAACACAAAAATTCATAACAAACGTTAAGATAGAAACTTCAATTTACATTCCCAAAGTCAAAGTAGTTTTGGTGTAAAATCCAATATTAACCAAGACACTTCTGGTCATTTTCTAAGTAGGTAAATGCAGTCACCACTGAATTCAATGGAGGAAATTCTAGATGGAAAAATTGCAGGTAAATAAAGAAATCAACGTAAAAACCCTCCAGTCCTCTGGCTTGACATTGGTAAAACTGAATTAATGAAATGAAACTTACATTTTGCTGCGCTTAGCATGCGAAGGCTCGCTCATCACTTGCTTGCAGACTGCGTGCAACAGTAAACACTTTCTGAAATAAAAAGCCTAGCAGCCAACGCTTGGCCAGATTTATAGCTATAGCCTCAATTGTTATATTAAGATAACTTGAAGGATTAAAATGGAATTCTTCATACATGTGTCACAGTTATATGTGCATAACGGATCTCACTTCGTGGCTAAATGAAAGCTTTATTTAATATCCCGAAGCCAATTCATATTAGTTCTAAAAACTTGACTGCGGAAAGTACAGAGGTTTACCTTTCCTTTTCATGTCAAATTTTGTACCCTAAAAGGAACTATAAGATTACCCTTAAGCAGGGTTCGTCTAGTAAAATTGGGCGCTTATAGTTTTATTCAAAATAAGCTGCTTATTTTACATGTACTATCATCGTTAAAAATTTTTGAAATTTAAAACAGGAGCCCCAAATTTTGAGTTTTAAATTCATCGATATGGATAAATCGCAGCCATATCCAGTTACTTTACCAATTACATTCAAATAAATAAAATTAGACTGATAAGTAACGAAGTACGAGATAAATTGGCACTATATCATATCATGTAAAATAAAATATTCGGTGCTTACAACGTAGAAAACGATGGCCTTATTGTGGCATCTGCTTTAACATTTGTGTCCAGAATATGTAACAAAGCCAGATTCGCTTGAAGCAAGTGAAAACCAATGGTTGATTCTGAAACAAGAAGAAGTAAATAGTTTTCCTCTGCATTTTAGGCACCATAATTGATAAACAAACTCGAAGGTGCGATTGAAATTATTTTAGAGTCATTCCCTTCATGTTAAGAATAAAACTGTTCGATGTCTAAATTATCTTTAATTGATTTAAATGAAAATTTAGAATGCTTTTGCCCGTGAAATTTGCCATATTTATAACTGATACACCTCTCGTGAACATAAATCATTTCTGAGCCGCGTAAACAAACAAACAAACAACTTTATTTCCAATAAAGTACACAGTACATAGACATTAGTACATTGGTTTTTCAAATTCTTAAGGTTAACATTTTAAGAGTAAGGGTGATGGTGAGCTCCATGCGACGATCCTGGGGAAACGAGAAACAGCTCGTATTCATGGCCGGGTTTCGAATCCGCGGTCTTTCTGCCCGAAGCACAGACCTGATACCTAACACAGGCCGCAGACCACTCGACCACGATGGCTGCAACATCAGTGCGATGCTAATCAAGAGATAAACATTTCCAATCCACTTGACAAACGTAACAGATAACCCAACTAGTTTATTATTATTGCTATGATCTGCATGATCCTAACCTGTGTAGCTGAAGCTCATCACAATAGCGATGTGGATGCTATCATTAGTTAAAGTTCTTTAATGCTGCGTGAAAGTTTCCTGACGTTTTATTCTACTTGACTATTAGATGAAGCTTTGAAAAACTATTCATGAAAGAATTACCTTCGATAAAAAATGCATCAAGCTTAAATATCAAAGAAATTTACCCACATGTGTTACTTCTTGAGTGGTTCATGGTCGCCCAGAATAAATCTCGCCATTTAAAACACAAGGTGCATCTCTCTCAAGTACGTATACCTGAATTATATTTCTCAGTCTTTGTATTTCTGCTTGGTAAATAATACTAGAAGAGCAAAGGTCTCTCAGAAACGTTAGGAAAACAGAAGTTTTTTTGTTAAACAGATACTGTTCCACAGAAACACACAAGTTCCTCTCAGTCTTTGTATTTCTGCTTGGTAAATAATACTAGAAGAGCAAAGGTCTCGCAGAAACGTTAGGAAAACAGAAGTTTTTTCGTAAACAGATACTGTTCCACAGAAACACACAAGTTCCTCAAGAGTAGTGCATGCGTACCTTACATAATTTAGAACAAAGACACTTGACCGATAGAGGCTTATGTGCATCATTCGGACTTTTTTTGCCAATGCTCAACATTAAATGCAGTAGACCAACTCAACTACAGCTGTAGAGTGAATTCAGACTCGTAAAAATAAATCCTCATTGATATTCCATCCTTTTTACAAAGATATGTCTTCTGCCTATTAGTACAGGCGTGAAGAAGGGATTAAATCCACAGTTTTCAGGAGTTGACGATTCAATTTTGTACTAAAATATACGATTTTAATCCAAATATTTCATTCACAGGCTTTAAAAACGAACAAATAATTCGCTACATTTTAATAGTTTTCGGTAATTCTGCTCGATTTGGAATTCTGGGTATACGGCTCTAAGTTATATTTAAGTTCTACGGCTCTAAGAACACGTAACGTGCCTAAAAGAACGCGTGTTAGATTTTCTGAAAGTAAAATAAATGAACGCTTTGTAAAAATTTATTTAAAATAAAACGCAACAGAAAAATAAGTCTGCAATATATGATTTTGAGTTCAATAAAATGTACAGAGCGTTCCACATACGCGAGTACGTAACTTGCCTAAAAGAACACGTAACGTAACTAAAAGAACACGTAACGTAACAAAAAGAACACGTAACGTGCCTAAAAGAACACGTAACGTGCCTAAAAGAACACGCAACGTACCTAAAAGAACACGCAACGTACCTAAAAGAACACGTAACGTGCCTAAAAGAACACGCAACGTACCTAAAAGAACACGCAACGTGCCTAAAAGAACACGTAACTTGCCTAAAAGAACACGTAACGTGCCTAAAAGAACACGTAACGTGCCTAAAAGAACACGCAACGTACCTAAAAGAACACGTAACGTGCCTAAAAGAACACGTAACGTGCCTAAAAGAACACGTAACGTGCCTAAAAGAACACGTAACGTGCCTAAAAGATCATATAACGTATAATACAGCCCACGATGACGTATACTACAACATACATAAACTCCTGATACACACTTGAGTTTATCAACCATTTCAGGCTCATACTTTTGATGGAAAGAAATGTGTAACATGCTCAAAAATTTATAGATTTATAGGAATATTCCCTTACATTTAAGATGGTTGTACAAATTTTGAACAGCTGAGCAGCGCAGGAACTCAATTTTAAAAAGTATTATACTTTTTGTACCACTAAGCATTAACCATGACCTCTTCGGAGGTATGATGTGTGTACCACCACACTTGAAAAGGTTTAGTAGATATTCTATACATTTTGACGATCGTGTTTACTCATTCACTCATGAAAGAATTTTACTTACTAGTGTCACAGAAAAATGTCAATTTAAACCCGTAAATTCCCAAGATAAAGCTCCGATTTACTTTGACCATAGTGTGCTACTTTTCTGTTTGCTTAAAACAGAAATGACACAACTGAATTGTTTCAAAATGACAAATATTTCCGATTAAAGTCCATTGAATTTGAAACTCAGCAGCAATTACTGCAATCTTTCATTGAAAAACGTTAAAATATCTTTCCAGGCTTCTTCTTGCGCTGCGCAGTGCTCTTCCTTCTTGCCTCCCCAGAAAATGTCGAGGTTGAGCACTACATTCTTATTCGTCGGGGAGAAGACTATGTTGGGTGGCTCCAGCAGATGCCCAGCACCAGGGAACTTTCGTACCTTTTAATCCATTCGTGGGCACATTAATATACACATAGTGTTAGTTACGAAATACTAGAAAAGTTATCCCCCCAAACCACCAAAAACACAAAGAAACAAGGAACCTAAGTAATTCTGCCTAGCCTGTGATGTACTAGTAACTAGTTGTATCATTCTTCCTCTTACCAGAATGACGAGGATGTAACCAAGCTGAAGTAAAGAAATTTCACGTCAATTGACGTGGAAAACGAAAGAGAAAGAAAGAAAAGAGAAAGAAAGAAAGAAAGAAGTAGTCCGCTGAAATTTGAGAAGGTTCGATTTTGACGGCATGGGACTTCGGTATTGAACCAAGAATGGGCCAAACGGCTCGTTCCTATTGCCTTATTCTATTCTAAAACCAAGAGCGGGTTAAGAGGTTTGACTTCACCATTATGACCGAAAATTATGTTACACTACTTGTTTACTTACTGTTGGTTATTCTGTTTGTTGTGAAAATTTATTATACAAAATAAATATGTTCGTACAAATAGACAATGATCTTTAAAACGACCGATTGTTGCTTCACACCACGCCCAAGAACAGAACGAGAACTCAGGTAAAGGTTGCTGAAGCTTCCTTCAACTGTCTCATTCCATTCCGTGCAAGCTGAATGTGTTCTGCAATTTTTACATAGTATTTCCATATATTCATTCAGTTCATACTAAATGTATCCTGCAATTTTTATAGAGTATTTTCTTATATCCATTTCGTCCATGCTAAATGTATCCTGCAATTTTTATAGAGTTTTCCTTATATCCATTCCGTTCGTACTAAAATGTTTTACAATTATGCAGTACAAATATGTCTCGAGAAGACAAGGGCAGAAAGCTACAAGCACATACACACTAATACGTCTCGAATAGAATTGTGCTTGATTTCTAAATTAAACGAATATTCAATAATTATTTATCACAGCCACCTCTGTACATGCATCCCTGAATAGACATGTAGTAACCGAGGTTCCAAGTAAATATTCATAGTCAATATATATGTACATGGTGATAACTCTGTAATTGTAGTGAGATTAAATATTCCATGCGGCATCGTTAAAGTTGGTTCTGGCATCACCGTGGATGATGAGTGTAGAGTATGGAATGATTATTAACGCCATAGCATGCAGGAGTAGAATTAACTGAAACATATCGATCGATATTGATTTTCCGAAAACCGCACAAGTTTCTTCGGCTTGCCTCATTCGAAGAAAAGAAAAACCCAATTACTTGCTTCCTGCTACCCCTAAAGCAGTCAAAATGCGAAGAAAGTTCATTCACGTGCCGCGCTACACCTCACACCAAACACTCACCCTGATTTTGCTGGCCTTGCCAGCCTTCTGACATCTCTCCAATGCCACGTCAGCATGACTAGGGCGGACCCCGGAGTGGTCATCCAAAGAGCTCAGCCAGAGGATATCCCCATGAGCTTCCTCAACTGGAATGATGCTCTCTGGATGATTGTGAGGGTCAGTTAACACATAACTCAAGTCCACAACACCTCCTGGACGCAGCTGCTCAGAACACGAAGCTTGAATTAGGGTTACTGTGGAGTCTGTGTGATCTGCCGCATTTTTTCCAGCCTTTGCTGTGCGGGAATTTGATGATGCTCAAAGTTAACTTACTTCAACGAGCAATAAAAAAAATACGTTTTGTGGAGCCATATTTTTTGGGTATTAGAAGATGCTATGACATAGATGGGGAAAAGAGTTCACTTCACATTTGACACGACAAATACACATGTTTGCCAGAAATTATAATTCATGTATTCAAAATACCAATGAAAAATATTTGAGCGTCTTCAGAACTTGCAGAACTGTAACTAGCACAGAGAGTCGATAAATATTGAGCATAAGTGCCAAGTGTTAGAGCTTTACATATGGTTATTACTAGAGCCATGAGAAATGGCAAAGCAAACAAGTCCCCCCATTTTGGAAAATAGGATCTTCATTCTTAGGATGAGAAACTCAGAAAAATTAAGAGACTTTACTGATGTTCATTTCCTCAAAATGAACATCTGCGCCTACACCGACGACATGTGACTACATACAGTATATCGACGGAGATCCTTTACTTTTTTGATTATTCAGCGTTTGAAAATTTTCAAGTCAAGAGCTATGATGAAGATTTACGTAATTGATCGCTTCATATATATGTAAATTTCTACTTCTAAGAGTCTCCTTTACGTCTGCTTGAACACTATAAGCAGATTTGGCAGGGGATATACACTGTACAACACAGTCTATACTAAAATATTGTTTAACCTAAATGAAGTATTTCGTTGTCTATGAAATATTGAAGGTGTCAACAGAGAATTTCTGGCCCTTAAAAGGATGTACCAAGATGTGACTGCAGAGCTGTAGATTCTATTTTAAATTTTCAACTAATCAAGTAAAATCAAGTACTGCAGATAGCTTCCAGTAGTTCATTTTTCGCTTACCCAGGCTCTGCCTCAACTTCGACCCTGAGAATGTTAAAACATCTCAAACGACAGAAGTTCCTCCCTTTGTTTAGAGAATAATGTTATTCAACTAAAGGATCTCAACAGATTTTGAGCAATTGTTTTAACCCTTTCGGTACCATGATGCAAATATCAGAACCTTTTTCAACATATTTAACATCAAATTTAAAAAAAGATGATTTGTGATGTTTTACGGTCACTGCATTGTCCTGATCAAACTGTAGCTTGCACTGCCCTACCAGCGTTTGCACAGACACACGTGTTGCTCTGCATCTTAATAGGCGAAAAATGACTGCGGCTACCAGAGATGCCGTCAGTACCGAAAGGGTTAACAGTATAATTTTTCAATACATGGTAGGCATAAACTTAATACAAACATTAACTGTGGCCGTAGCTTGGTCCGCAGTCTGAAATGTTTCAAACTGAATTAATCCAAACACCTTCTTCACTACTAAACCAACTATTAATACTTAAATTCTCTCGAGTTCATATGATCAAATTTAATTTTTTCCTGGACATATTTTTTACCATCAAAACCATAAAGTACTGGTACTGAAATTTCTATTTTTAAATTGTATGCTAAAAGGATTTCAATGGAATAAAAGCAAACATCAGGCTTGGGCGTGTTTTTTTCGTGAAATGTAAGAGGATTTTATCAGGAATTTGAATCTAAATCAGTGAGACTGAAATGCAGTTTGAACTTGGCTATTTTAGCCTTATCTGAATCCTCTAGATTTTAATTCGTATTTAACTTATTATTTATTTTCCAATTTTGATACTTCTACACTAGTTTATTGTATGTATTGCCTGGCCTATTAAAATGGAAATAACTCTACAATGAAATTTTGCCTGTTACTTTGCCATGGTTCAGCTATCCAGAGAACATTTCATCGTTTTATGCACACAAACCTGAACATTAATATTTTTCATTCATGCTGACGTATTATTATATATGTATATTCAGTTGAATTTATGTTGAACGCACGACCATGAAACCCTCAGACTATCCGTAACCTCACATTAACAACTTTAAAATGTTACATAAGTAATTCGAAAACATATTTGTTCCTTGCCCAATATGTAATTTTGTCTTAACACGTTGCCTCCGATTGCCTGATTGGTGTAAAACTTCACTTTGTACGCATAGTCACCAGAAGGATCTGAAAAAATTACAGAACCTAACCTAAGTGGTACACATACGTACCACTTCGGAGCCAACGTGTTAACAAATATTTTCCATGTTCCATTTTCTTCCACTCAACTTAAAATAAAAAGAAAGACGACCCTAATTCCTTGTATTCACCATGATTTTTGTGTTATCCAGAGGCATGACCGGTTTCTGAGTGCCATCGAGGAGTTTCGTAGCAGAGTAGCAGGACACAATACATCCGTTCACAAGGATAGTAGCCTTTATCTGTCATAAAAATACACTTTATTTCAACACAGAGCATAATTTTGTACAGTGACATCTTAATATTTTGTTTTTAACAGTTTATGTCCATGAAATTTTCTCAAATGAATATCCTGTTACCATCAGTAAACTATAATCGTACAACTAAACTTTATCCATTTCTTACATAGAAAGAATGTGGCTTTTAGACTCTTCCTCTGGGAAGAGAAATATTCATCAGAATGAAAAAGAGTGAAAACTTCTCAAACTATCGTTCATTATTTCGTAGATGAATGAACATGAAAATTAATGAAGTGAATGTCCTTCAAAAGTCACAAACCAAGACGGTAAAATTTCAGTGCTACGTGGAAATGAACACAGTTATAGTAAGAAACTCAAAGATACGAAGGAATTATTTGTCGTACTTTTAATGCTGTTCACTAGTGTACATTTTCAATATACAAGAGAAAAAGAAAACATACATAAAAAAAACAGCGCGATGTATCTAAGGGACTAGTGAATAATAAAATGAATTGTTAGAGCGTTGATGTGTCTGTTCTGAAGCATTTGTTACAAGAACTAATGTCTGCATTTTCACACATAAACAACTCAAACCTGCGAACTAAATAACATTTCAATCAACAAGAATTAATTCACAATATTTCTTCTGAACTATTGTAATACCTCAAAAATAGCGAAAATTAATTATTTTGATTTACTCGCTCTAAAACTTTACCTTGGGCATGGACACAGCCATGTTGAGTGCAAATTCAACGCCTTTGCTGCTAGCTATCACACCGATGGCGTCTTTGCGCACCTGAAATCATAGATAGAAGAATATACTTTTTTTGTATAATAATGGATAATTTTGCATTTATTCTAATACCACCATCTTGAAAAAATAAGTTATGAGAAATTTGACGGAAACCTGCTACTGCAATACTATAGTTCCCTTAAAAATGTTCTAGAAATTAAGTTATTTAAAATCGTATTATCATTTCTTTACCTCCCACAAGTGAGACCTCATAAAGGTAAAAAAATATTGCAGTTAAACGCATTTTTTTCGTTGTTTAATTTGCATCCCTCAGAAAAGCGCTTTCTTGCGTGAAAATTTCCCCCCCTGATTATTAGACTTTAAATTATTCAGTGACAACTAAAGCTCAGAAAGAGTAAATACCCTGTGAAACTTGCACCTTATTTAAAAAAAATTGCAACCTGGAGACCATCATTAATAGCAAGATGCCAAATTCCCAAAAAATTCCCATTTCAACGATTGTACCTCAAATTGAAATATTTAAATTAGTATTCAAGAACCGATTACCTGTTGATTGAAAGAGAAAGATTAATTCTTGGTGAGTTGTGTTTGTCCTGGGAGGAGAAGGAGCAAGTAGATATTACGTTGTTACAAAAATAATGGCCGCTCGAAGGTCTGGAAGGCTTCTGAAATCGGCCATTATTTTTGTAACAAACTAATATGATCATACACTCTACTAACATTGAGAGCGACAGTTGCTAAAAATGGCAACTCCGACACGATCGAATGAGGTGTGTTGGATGGAAGTACAGAAGTCCACTGATCTCAGCAAACAACATGATTACAATTAGACTATTTACCGAGACATGAGACGTCACGAGAGTGTGTTTAGAAAACTAGCGAACGCAATGCACAAAAGTAGTGTGTGAAAGAGCCGGTGACGTGCTGTGAGTCTTAAGGAAGAACGATGGAGGACTGAGTGGTGTTTTAAGAAAAGAAAGCAAAGAAGAGACTAGTTTTCAAGTAATGGCTGCAAACATTTGATGGTGAGTAACTTGAAAGGTATCGAATGAGGAAAGAGAAATTGTGTGGGGTTACTCCGGCAAAAATGAAAGCTAATTCGCGATGAATATATTTTCATTCGAAAATTTAAAAGAACAAACAAAAACAAAACAGTATATTTCCGATAAAGTTGGTACATAAGAAATGTAACAGCATTGGTTTTTAAAGTGAAGAAGAAGAAGTGAAGAAGACACGATAATCTTCTTCAAAGTAATGAAAATGACAGAGAGAATATGTCAAGGCTCAATAAGACGACCAGACGGTGATGCCATACAAAAGCTGTAAACTGAACTTTCGCTGATTTTTGAGTGAGGGTACAGGGGCAGAAGTGGTATCACCAGCTTGGTCGACTGGTGAGCGAATCTGCTTGCGAGCGGAAAGACCCGGGTTCGAATCCCGCTGCCGACATGGTTGATGCGGCTAGAAATACGGCATGGGACTTGGGTAAACAACCGAATAATTATCGAAGTAATTATCCGACCCAAGAATGGGCCAGAAGGTTCGTTCCTATAGCCTCATTCTATTCTATTCTAAACAGGAAGATATCTCTCTGGAATAAATTGAATAATGGTTTAACAGCAGTGGTTGAAGTAAAGATGTCAATGAAAATGAATTTCAAGAGGATTTATGTACAAATTTTTGTACCGCAGAATAATTTAAGGAAAGTTAAGAGAAAAGTAGAAAGTGAAGCGTCAGAAAAAAAGATAAGATATGGAAATAAAAAAGCGTCCGCTGGAGCTATAATGAACTGAAAACGTTAGTAGACTAGTCCACCTTTGAAGTATCCTGGTGTCGGTACTGACTTTCACTCATGCGGAATTTGGAATCAAGATAAAGGAAATTATCTTACAATTAAAGGGAGGCCCAGTGGGTTACGAAACCGTGTATCAAAGAACTCTAATCTCAAGCCCTGAGCTCAATAAGAGCTAAGATCTGTGACTGAAGGCTTGCGTAGAGGTATTGGTGAATGACTGGATTTGTCTTTTCCCATCCCAAACTTGAATGATAAGGATCATATTTAGTGTGATCAAATTACTTTCCTGATTTACCATTAAATAACTTAACCCTGGACGGATAAAAATAATCAGCATCGGAGATTAGGTGGGCCTATGAGGCCCAGTCACTTTTCAATTATTTTTCTTTCAAACTACGTGGCAGAAAAGTCATATACATATATTTGTTCTATTGATATTATTAAGTGAGGTTCATGTTATTATTAAGTGAGGCTTGTTAATTTTGACACTGGGCCTCTCAAGCCCACTTCGTCGTTCCAGGGTTAAGCATGTGGCTGTGCTATGGACTAAGAAAAAGAGGTCGAGCATCTCTTCCGGAAAAGCACAGTAATTCAAAACTGACCTCCTCCCTTGAAAGCAGATACTGTACAGCTTCATCAAAGTAAGCGAGTTCGATGGTTCCCAATTTTTTAGGCAGGTCTTCGTAGGCGAAGAAAGCCATGGCTATGACCGCGAAGCCCCTGGATGCAAGGAGTGCAGCACGCTGCTCCATCAAGCCTCCTCCGCCTCCCATGATGTCCATCACGCCGGGGAAGGGGCCCTTGCCTTAAATGCAAACCAATTAAAACGTTTAGCGCTAAGCGATAGTGGATCGTGTGCTACAGCCTCGGTCCGTGGGAAAATCGAACCAACAACCTCTATCACAATGAACAACTCAAAAATATATATGACACGAACTTGGAATTTACTCCGTTATTGATTCTTTGTTACTGGACATTTTAAAAATTTGTTCGTCACCGAAATCATAATGGAGGAAGAAAGAATCATGTAATACCACATTTTCGTTGTGGCACTAGAAGCGGTATTTCACGCTTTCAACTGTTTATGTTGGCTTAATAGATCATTTTAGAAAATTAACAAGACACCTTCTCCTGATTGTGTTCATTGTCGTAATTAGTTCTCTCAATATATTTTCTAAAAGCTTGTGGTTGAACAGATGATGATTAGATTTCCTTAGTGATTTAACTTGCTGTAGAAATACATTATCATACACTGCAGTCCCCATTTATGTTTCATAATCACTCTTCTACAAAACGGAGACGCTGTAAGTTGTTGTAGTGGCTATTAACATTAACTCCTTCGATCCAGCTTTTACTCTCTATTGGGACATATATGTCCCAACAGGATCGAAAGGTTTAATAAATATTTATTTTTCGAGCAGCATAAAAATACTGTAGTAGAACATGCCACAGTTTTCTTTTTGCTCCAATGAGAAGTGTCGCGTTTCATGTTTTGAAATTGGGGTTTTCGACTGACCAGGAGGTAGGAGGAGTGACCCTCGGACTCTGCCGTGCCTGACAGGGATCCTCGTGCATCCCTCCGCCAGCAGGCGGCGCTCGTGCTCCACGCTACACACGGGCTTCAGGCCGCTCTGCTCAGCACCAGCTGTCATCAGAGGCACCGTCACCGAACCTGAGTACACCTCCAGCTGGTACTGAAAGATGAGTGTTATTGTGAAGTAACACTGTAAAAAAACAATAAACTGGACTGAATGCTACTGACGTCAAAATTTTTGGGAATTTTCTAGAGCTGTGTTGCACATCGGCGTCTATAGAGTGATACCACGCGTGACTTAAACATCAAGTTGGTAAAATGGCCAATAACTGTAACATGTGATCGAGGTTGTGCTGCGTGGTTCGAGGTGTTTTTTGCAGTAAAGTTGAGCTAGCATCTAGAGAACATAAAATGTTCATGTTAGGGTGCGTCGTGGAATCATGTGTGTGGAAATTCAACTCTAAAGTACACCGTGATTTTAACTGATAATTCATATAGTTATTATTACATCATGTATGTGGCTCTAAAGTACAGCTCCACAATAATTAAATACAGAGCTTATTGCGTTGATTAGCAACCGTTTGAGAGCATACTTAAGTACGAAAAATGTTGCTTATTGTGAAGCCAAGTTTAGTGGAGGTTTCTTAAGAGTTTTATTTTTGGAATATTCGGCAAATTTTCATGTTTAAAATCAGCTTTTGATATGAATAAATACCATCTGTATGACGACTTTCAAATGAAATGTGGATTCAAATATTAAACGCTTTGGACTTTGAACAGCAGGAGCACGACAAATAAGTCTTACTCTCTAAAATAAGCTATCCCTTTTAAGAGGAATATTTGAAAGAACAGCTGTTCATGAACTAATTTTTAATGCTGATATCCCTACTGAAAACTACAAACCTAAGGAAGTTAGAAAACTTAATATTTCAGACAACAGGAATAAAAGCTATCACAGAAAAGCTTTTAGGTACCTCAAAATAAACAAAGGCATAGAAATTTCTCTAGAGATTAATGTCACAGCTCGCAAAAGCGGACATGAATGAACGCAGTGGATGAGTATGTCTTCAGTTACAAGTAAGGACGCAAGGGACACTCATGCATCATTCATTAGAATGGAGGATTTTAAATCAACGAAAATTTAACTATGAAGAACAAAGAGAGACACTGAACATATGAAAAATTAGTGACAATTAAAAGTTTTCCAAAGTACTGATAAATAATGAGCAGTAATATTATTGGGAGAAGCTAATCAAAATGAGAAAAACAAAAGGAATACATACATGTGACCAAATAAAATGTTAATGCCCGTTAAAGTAATATTTTTATTTCTCTTGTTTGCGTGCCACTTACGACACGGAATTATTTCTATCATTCTTCACTTAATAGTTGACGTGTTTATTAACATGGCATGATGCAACACAAGTTTACAGAACACACACACACTTCTTAAACCCTCCATAGCACCGGACATGAGGAGCAGACTGCTGAGCAGTAGCCTGAACGATGGAATCTAAAAAAATTCCCAGTAACGTGTCGTACGAACAGACAATATAGTTCACGGATTCTTGCATTGGGTATACGTAAAGAGGCATGGGAAGTTGGAGTTATTTTCTTTGAACAAACTTTCCTTGGGCTGCTCTTCTCTCGGAGGAATATTACGTGACAAGTAATATGAAGCTACATACCTTGACAGGATCTGTGATGGGGCCGTACTTAAAACTGGTCTGATGGTCTTGTTTCCTCTCGGGGAGTAGGTAAGAGAAGGGAGCCATGGGGAGCAGACCCCTGAAGTGGCCTGCAATTGCAGGGGTCTTCCTCAAGTCAACTGCACCAGCATCATCAGACCTGAAATATTGTACAAGTCAATTCCGAACATCAATTGACTTCCACATGTCTTTAACAAGTCAATGGTCCTCGCATCCATTGACTTGAAATATTGGAAAATTCCGGTCATCTGGAGTTTATTTATGAATGTACAAGAACCTCTCAAGTCCTGTCTACGTGCAACACTTTCATATATTTTATACGAATACAATATATGTGTCCAACTTATGCTGGTGCTCTATTTTCTACTGTAAGTAGACAATTTCTAAGGCATGTTTGCACGATCTTCCACACGTAGTAGGTATAATCATGAAGTTCATGTGTTCATGCTAGTTACTGCGTTTCTAACACAATGCATTTGAAATTTCTGACTTATTTTAATGATGAAATTTCTGACTTTTTTAACCTCATTTCTGACTTATTTAACCACATATTTTACTACATATTTCAATCCTCATCTCGTTTAATAGTGTGAACTTTCCATATTTTATACTTTGATCATTATTTATAACGTCAACTTGGTTTTTTGCCTTGCTCAAGTTTTCAATAAGTTACAGCACTTCTTCAATAAATTTTAATTCATATTTCTATTTAAAAATCATAGAGCGTGAAACTGTTTTATTCTCTACTTCGTAGCTAAATACTTTTTCAATTCTAAAAGTGTACATACCATCAACAAACTATTTAAAAAAAAACAATTATTTACAATTTGACTGTATCAAAAATTAAAATAGAAATACTTCGCATGCTCATGACAGCTCCTGACTCAAAAATTCTAATATTAAGAGAAGTGAAGGCCGTGTGACGTTGATGTATAACGAGAGAACTCACTGAGGGTACACTTTAAACACGCAATGTTATTCTCATTATCTTTGAGCACCTGCATTGTTCGCATACAACGCTTCCTAAGGCATTAGTCTCGTTACCGTTATTTCTATATATTTTCAACTCCTCTGTTTTGTGAAAAAATGACGTTTTTGTATGATTCACAAATTTACGAGCCGCTTAAAAACTTTAAATATAAGGGATTTGAAAACTCAGTGTGGATGTACATGTTATGCATAAACTTTATTTGAATAAACTTTTTCTTTGAATGCTAATCAACATTATAATATGACAGCTGCATGCAATTTCAAGGCTACAACGTGAACTCACGCAAGTATCTTGTACAAAAGACTTACGCTATCAGGTCTGTGTAGATGATAAGATACAGGACGAATTATAATTCACTTTTCTCTTTTTCTTGTATCAATGAGAGTGATGTGCTTTTATCAATGGGTCCATTAGCAACACGAGCTATCACTGAACTATTCCCTTCAAATGATACATTATTTTCCCGTGAGAACATCTACAATGTTTGCTGTATCAGCTATTTAATGATGCGGTCAGAATTTAGTGACTGAAATTTCAAGCCTCAGCAATACAAACGCACACCTGTTTTTTGCTCTCCTATGAGGTCTTCTTCTTGTTGCTAAGATGCTTCTGCCTTTATTTTTGCATTTTGAAAAGGCCAAGCTTGTACTCTATAACGTAGCAGCGCCTAATTCCAGTATAAAACTACGAGATCTCGTATGTGAAGATTAAAGCTCATGATTTATTTAATCTGAAGTATTAAACGAAATTAAGCCAACTCACTTGTATGTTGCGAGAGTAAAGAAAGGCACACCATCAGAGTCAGTGGCAGTTGTACGCAGTGTGTAGACGGAACACTTCTCGAGCCCCTCCATCTTGACGGTTACTTCCTCATCCATGAGGCAAGATGGCGGGGTAACCGTGATACGCGGAGAGCTCTGCGTTCAATCCAAGAAGGGTTGAGCCCAAAAATGAATACACATTGTGACACTGAAAATAATGAGTTTCTGGCCTGCGTTTCCAATGAGTTCCTAATTCACTGTTCAGTAATACACTGTATATAGACTAAATCTTTCGGATTCTAGTTACAGTACTAAAATAAATTATTTTTTAGATTTCACGTACAAGTATTTAGAAGGCAAAACACAAGTACAAACACTAAATTAAGAGAAGAGTTTCTTAAGCAAGAATGGCTCTACAACGTAGCGAAATGACGACAGCGGGAAATATAAGTGATTTTTAGTAATTAAAGTAGATAAGGTATACAAGTGCCTGGAAACAAAGTATGAACCAGTTGGCTTGAAGTGTTAACAGAATACGTTAATTTTCTGAAACTCCATTTCTACAATCGAAACGATTTCATAGTCACATTTGTCTCTGATACATAAACAAACTTATCAAGGTACAGTATATCGCCCACCACTAAATCTAGAAATATTTTGGGATTGTTTCATTGGTATTTTAGAGCGGGACATGTTATACCAAGTTTCTGTGGGACATATTATCCCGACAGTAGCGAAAGAGTTAATAATGTTCGTGAATTAGTACATAAAGCCTTTTTGACCTGGCCACTTCTCATACAATGTGAGAGAATAATACGTCACATAGGGCAACCACACACTGACCAACCACTGCTGAAAACATAAATGTAAAATATGGAATTTGGAAAAAATGGGAGGAACGACTTAGTGGACTATCTCGAATTGGAGGTGTCGACGGTATGTACGCTGCGTGCAGTTCTTCAGTTCGAAAACTTCGAAAAGAATTTTACTTAAATATAAGACACACCTCCAAACACTTAATTCTACATGAAAGCAATATAGTATTGCTCAGTTGAGGACGAATTTTAAGTCCAGATTTAAGAATCTATAAAACAAAAGTATTTGAGGGTATGGGACTTACCGCCATTGTTGATCCGAAATATGACACCTTGTTTTACAGCTGCTTCAGGTCACCTGTTAGTAAGTACGGAAATGTAAAATTACACTACTATAGGTATTCTCTCTAAAAATTAAAAATATTTCCAAGCTCACACAGGAAATTATTCAGTACTAATATTTTCCACAAAAGAGATTACTGCTGGGACCAGAAACGTTCAAAGTACAAAAACGACTGCACGAGTCTTGTTTTATACACCCAAGAATAGTGAACCGATTTTCCAACAATCCAACCCGGCTTTGTCATTACATTATAATGTATAATCTTTTCATATGGAATTCTTTCATGTCATATAATTATTACTGTTGCATAATAAACTCCTTGTATTGATATTTACACTTAATCTACAACACAACGCTATCGCGAGTTCGGTCGTTTATCTTGACAACTGCTAGGCCAATAGATACCCAAACAAACATATCCTACTACAGTGAAGACCAACAGAATTTAACTTATTTTTGGTACCTCTACAAGCTAAAGCGAAGCTCGAATCTGTAAAGTGAACGTGTACCGTACATTAGAAGTACAGATTCTCAAGCTTTTTCCTTCTCATTCATTTTTTTCGGGCTCTATTGAGTCTTCCTCTCCACATCCACAACGATAAGCTGGACAGGGTACCTAAGGACCTGGTAACCACTTTTAAGAGCAAAATAATAACACAGTCGATCATACTACGCACTTAGAAGAAACAAGGTTCGTACCCTGCTAGACTGATTGCAAGCACTTGTTCAAGAACAGATAATTTAATACAAGTTAACCTCCTTATTTCGATTTCCAGGTTTGATGCCACATTCGATTCATGCGTGTACAGCGTAAGCGACTTTACGTTTGCTTCATAACAATTCTTTGTTTTAAATTAACAGTGAAATGAACAAGAAAAATCATAGAAATACACTTGTTTTCGCTCAGGAAGTACGCGGCAAAATGTCAGTTCACTCAGCGAAATTTATATACAACCCTTCTAAATTAATTTAATTTCTCTCACTGCACAGATGGAGCGTTGTTCAAAGGAGGGCAACTTTAAAACTTCAAAGGCCTGCTCACAAGTTCTGGAAACTTACTTCCTCATTTTCTATTTAGAGCAACGAACAAAATCCTTAAATAGATGATCTCTTCCAGATTGATTAACTGAAACTAAAAAGCTGACATCGACGTAATATATCGATCGAATACATGAACTGTATAAATAAAATCCTGCAAAAGTTGATATTTGTTAAGTACAACAACAACTTAAATAAAATAATGGCACATCTATTTAACAAATTATATCTTATTTTATCTCCTTGTATAGCTGCTAAGGAAAATGAATATGAAAGTTAAGCTTGCAGTTTTGTGGATTAAACATTCACTGATGCAGTAACTCTCAACAAAATTTCACGTTAGGGCAATAGTAGAGAAAGATCTCCACATGAAATTTTAGCGAGTCAGTTTCTCAAATGATTTCATGTATACATAATCACGGTACAAGGATTTGAACTTCACATTTTCATTGGTAACTTCGTTTTTAGTTGTGTAGTTTTGCGCATTTGGGCTTATGCATGCAGCTATCAGTACAGTAAAGTGTACTATATAAAATTCCATGAAATACAATGATTGAAAGTTAATATGAAGTGCGCCCTGTAGACTTTAGCTTCATAGAGTGCGGATAGAGTTTCATGTGCGGATATAGGCAAAGCTAGGTAACAATAGTAATACTTCTTCGCTTAATAAATGGTCACAAGTGAATTGATCAATACATGAGACATACATGTACAGAGTGTAGACTGAAATCATATCTCTCAGACGAACTTTGAATTATTTTTCTGCAACATTTCAGGTAATTTGGCGAAAAGATTCCCGCACTGTTACCCTATCGCTGTGCATGATGTGCTTTTGAACAACTGTTCCCATGTACTGTGAATTGATACGGTACTATGTGATATATCGAAACAAGTTAATTTGATTTTTATCTTGACTTGTTTCGTGTACTACCACTCGGTTTGCAGTTAATTCAACAATCCGGCAAATAACATTATGAAAAGTGAACGTTAAGGTTCCTAGTTCACAAGATTTCAATCCTAGTTTCAATTTCAATTGAAGAAAATCTAGAATCTCCAAGCTTTGAATTTTTAACTTATTTCTCATTCCTAATAATTTATTGTGTTCAATAATTACTTGAAACTTATCAGCAGTCATGTCTATCTTTTACAATATCATACAGGGTGTTCAGAAAAGTACTGTGCTCTTTTCGAACAGCTTTCATTCAGTTCACTGTAAGGAAGTAACTGATAACGGTGTTTAGAAACGAAAAAAGAAATATCCAAGCCCGTATTAATGCTTGGGAGAGTTCACTTCCAACACTGTCCGGAATTTTTCTTCATATTTGCTTCATGTAAATCACTGAAACATGTCCGTTAATTAAATCAAAATTGCACAGTAACTTTCGAGACACCAAAGCTCCGTCTTGATTATTTTACTACAGAGTACGGCAGCATGACTTCCTTTTTTCAAAACGAAGTGTCTTTCAAAAAAGGATGTTATGTTGCCGCACTGTGTAGTTCATGCCACAGGTGACAGAACACTTCGGAGTAGTGGTCTCCTTTACAGCCCTTGTTCGAGTCAAGAAGGTTGAGATGTTAGTCTTGAAATTGAACACCAGATAAATTTCCTTCTTTAACATTGTGTGCAATTGATATCAGAAAAAAATCTGCTGTTTTGAAAAATTACATTGTCTTAACTTGCACATTTTTCAAAGTGAGAAATCCAAAGAAAGTTAACTAGCGCCAAGCTGAAAAAAGTTCATTACAATGCGCATTTGTTTATATAAAATACGTAAGTCATATTCGATGTTGTAAAATATCGATCCGTGATGTGTATATTCCTCAAAATACGAAAAATGAAATCATACGAAAAATGAAATCATACGAAAAATGAAAAAAATAATACATACTTGGAGTGTGTGCATGCGTGAAGCAGGTGAAACATAGACTGAAGGAGTCAGGTTACCTTACAACTAGCAGCCCAGAGCACGTCTGTCCGTGGTGGTTGGTGTGGAGGAGGGAGATAAGATAGAGGAGTATGAAGGCCGGACAGCGTGCGATGTGGTGTACTTGCAGCTCATATTTGACGGATAGCTAACAACCACACGCAAATCCGAGGTGAGGTACATGCAGGAACCAAGAAGTTAGTTACTCGAAGAAAAGCAGGCCAAATTGCACCTGTAAAATGGAACACTTTTAGCCTAAACATAAATATATTTTTATGCAGTATTATTCTTCAACACAAGCAAGCACAAATACCTAATTTGACACACATATATATGTATACAGTATACACTCGTATCTACATAAAGATATAAATAACCTAGCCGTTTTTAGAGTAAACTCTGACTTATTTGTAGTAGACTGACTATTTGCTCAAACTTCCAGATCATCGCAACGTGTTCATACGAGCCTTTACTCCACGTCACGAGATGGACGGACACAATCGCTGGAAGCATGATCACTAGTCTTCAGATATTAACATTAAGAATTGAAAAACTACAGGGTGTCCATAAAGTCTCAACAGCACTTCTTTCACAAACAGGATCCCTGAAACACACAAATGCCAAATGTGATTAAAAACTTTAATAAATACTGAATACACTAGAACAAATCTGAATAAAATATCTTATCAATTGCATTTGTAATAAAATTTTGAAATAGTAAAGAGACTTTATGGACACCCTGTATTATATATTTGATATATACCTGAATGGAATAAAGTTTGTTTTTCTTTCTACCATTTTTCTTTTATGAAAGCATACAGTCACTCGACTCCTCCTCATACCCCAAAGTTCAACAGTCACAGATCATACGGCTAGTCTTGAGCATTTCTACTAGTCAGGGCAAAAACTCTGAAGCCTTTACTGCTGAAATTATTGAATGAGACCTTAAAAATTATTAATGTGAAAAATATTAATTAAAATTAAAAACGTGGAGTGCGTATAACTCAACTCTTTAACTGCCGAAATTATTGAAAAAGAGCGGAAAAATTAACATTATATAATTACACTAAAGTTCTTTACAGTAGCTGAGCGCGAAAAATTCACGCAACCTTAGAGCAAAATCGATAAACGCATTATCAGAATACAAAGAATTACGAGTTAATATTTTTATATATAAGGAATTTTGTAACTTCCGACTAATTCCTCCTCCACGACAGTAAAGGGTCAAGACATAGCCATCGATGCATCTTCGCAAGGAGTAACATATGAACGAGTTATTTAGTATTCGATTAAGCTCAATCAAAAACGGATTTAATTTTAGATAAGATACAGGCTGTTCCATAGCACAAGAAGTCCCAAATTAGAATACTAACCAAGACTCACTTAAAGAAAAATGAAACACCGCATAACGTAACTCCTGCGTCACTTGCATTCCATAGAATTTCAGAACATGGAAATGAGGTGTCAGAGATTCAATGGATTGAAGAAGTTTCAGCATCTTTGCCTGTAAATTAATGTGCGCATTTCTACAGCATCAAAGACCTAACATGCACCAATGCATTGAGTTATCGAACAAACGAAGTTCAAAAGATTATAATGTATGGCATTTTAAAACATACCTGGCAGGGGTAGGTAGCGCTGGACCACATGACTGACTTTCACTCTTCCTTTTTTGCTCGTGTCAAGTCCACATGGAAATCTACCGTCTAAATATCTAATAATACTTTCTATCATACTTTAATCAACATTTCTGTTGAAAAATTTATCGACACCTTCTTTAGTCACAAAAAATATTTAAGAATATAATAAACATTATCTTCCTGAAAACTTCAGTTTAAATCTGTATAGTCAAATACTGTATATTTAATTTGAAATTTGAGAGCATTATGACCCCCTTTCAAAGGATAAAATATTCATGCAATGAAGTTTTCAATCAGTTACAATAACAATTCAGATTTTCATGATTATCATTACGCATTATCATGAGTAAGAGCCTCAGGCAATTTGACTTTTTACTTTCAGTTACACGTTATTTTACTTGCTGAGCTACTGAAATGAAATGATATCACCTACAGCACATATTATACACTGCCTGAGCACTTCAGCATACCCCCTGGTATGAACAAATACTTTATGATGACAAACCAACAATTAACAAAACAATAATTGAATGATCACCATATTTGTTTCTGTTGTGTTGTTCAGCAAGTTACATTTAGTTTAAGACGAACAAGATGATACCTTATACTATTGAGAGCCTGAATTAGAAACAAGCTATATTACGTGATTTAACTTTAACCTCGCGACACTCAACTTGACATAAAGAGGGAGTGGGCTCTTGAAACATACAGAGGGAGTGAATTCTTGAAACATTCAGAGGGAGTGGGCTCTTGAAACATATAGAGGGAGTGGGCTCTTGAAACATAGAGGGAGTGGGCTCTTAAAAACATACAGAGGGAGTGGGCTCTTGAAACATACAGAGGGAGTGGGCTCTTGAAACATACAGAGGGAGTGGGCTCTTGAAACATACAGAGGGAGTGGGCTCTTGAAATGTTCATGGAAAATAATACTCCCTTTGTTCGAGCAGTTGGTGCAGAGACGGGATTATATTTCGGCATTAATGTTCTGAAACGCCTTCAAGATATTGATTCTTTATCTTTGTGTCTTGTACTTTTTTAAAAGCATAAGAAGTCATTTTTTTAACACTTTTTCTTTCGCTGCATCAACTGTTTCTGACCAACGTCAAAAGTATTACTTCTCAATTGTTTCCGACAAGGAGTATAAAAAAGATCGTACTAAAGGGTTTTTTTTTAACCGAGGACCTTGGCTAACTTTTACCGAACGATACCAGCCGTTATCATAGAACTCCAGGAAGTGAGAGGATAAATTAGAAAAAAAGTATTTTACCTTTGAAGCACACTATTAGTGTATGCACATATTGCTCTATTTTCTATCTATTGAACTTGTGTCATATATTTACACGAGCACGAATTTCAGTTTCTCGGTGAACTCAAAAATTGCACAATTTTTCTTCCTCAACGAGTCTCACAAATTCTTTAGAGTCTCTTTAAAACATCGCTTAATTTTTCATAGCTTCAAGTTCACTGACCGTGCGTGTTACACCGTGAAAGAAGCATCACACATCACATGGATATTCTGTTAAATTTGATTCAAGGAAATCGAATAACGATTATATTTATGAAACATTTAACAACTGATTTCCGCTAATTTAAAGCGTTCATAATGGTAAAGCTCAGTAAAGATTTATGAAACATTTAACAACTGATTTCCGCTAATTTAAAGCGTTCATAATGGTAAAGCTCAGTAAAGATTTATGAAACATTTAACAACTGATTTCCGCCAATTTAAAGCGTTCATAATGGTAAAGCTCAGTAAAGATTTAGCTTACGTGGTATAACATGGACGCACATTTCGACGAACCAGCTCGCTACAGCTAGTTAAGAAGAATACACAAGGATCTTGAACAGATACGGAGATAAATTGAGAAAATTTACACAAAAAGAACGAATACACTCGTGTGAGAGATCGCTTGCAAGGTTCGTTGGTTTCCCGAAGTGAGACAGAAAAGTATTAAAAGGAAACATGGAAACAACCAACGAATTTCGCAGCAAACTTCAACTAGCATTGTTAATGTTACAGGGTGTTCAATAATTATTGAACACCCTGTAACATTAACAAGCTAACTAGTTGATAATTATAATTATCATTACAGCTTTTTTGCCCACCTTTATTAATTAAATCAGATCATACAAATCAAACTAAAATAAACGTGTTATTAAACCATTAATGTTTCCAAATATCTATAATTTATTCAATATGCGTTCCATCAGCGTCGATAACCTGCTGCAAACGTTTGGAGAATGCTTGACATGAGTCACGAATAATTGTTTGGGGGATTTTTGCCCATTACTCCTCAGTTTCTCCCTGGTGGATTATTTACCAATTTTGATGTTCGAGCTGTTCGAGGGCGACCTTGCCCTGGCCTATTAGCTACCTTCCCAGTCTCTTTGAATCACTTAAGTGTTCTCCAAACCAGCATTCTGTTCACATTTAGTGATTTGGCAATGTCCCTTGGTGACTTTCCTGACTTATGCAACTCTACAACTGCTGTTCTACTATTCAGATCTACAGCCATTGCCTGGTAAAGAGTATCTGGTAAAAGTTTAGATTATATTTAAACATAAATAAATAGTTGTAAAGATAAACATTGAACACCCTGTACATTGAGAATCAAAGATACCATTGAACACTGCTCAATCTCCAATGCACACCGCAGAAAACAAGAACTATCAGAACACTTGCGTGTGTAGGAAACAATCGTCCGTATGTCTTGAGGAGCAATAAAACTCCAACATTTGCTCAAAAACAATAGCATTTAGCTCCATCCCGAGGGAAGAGAGGTCAATTTACAGTGGTTGGGTTAACGCAGCCCACCACAGATACAGCGTTTATCAATGAAACGAAGGAATATCATAGCAAAACAAGAATGTATCAGAAACTAAAGCACTCCGGTAAAACATAAAAATGTCAGAAATTAGTTACAGGTATTTTCACTATACATCGCTTAAACACTTGACTCAATGTGTTCAATATTCACTTGGTACTGACAGAGGGTGTTATATTTTATGGTAAATAAAAACCTGATATGTATGTACACTCGAGACTACGTACTTGTCAGTATCAATTCCCTTCAGTTTTGACCCACTAACTCAATATGAACATCATTTGAATGCTAGACACCACGTAGATATGAACTGACCACCTCATTTTTATACCCAAATTCGAAGGTAATTTCGACGAAAGCACGAGAAAAGGAGATAAAGAACTCATGGGTTCGAGACGCCACTAATAGAGCACGGGTAAGCCTGGCTGTTCTTTTCAGTCGTGTACCGTAAGATCTGTTTATCTTCAAGAGCCAGGCGTCCCGTATGACATTGACGGAAATTCACTTATCTACGTTAACGTTTTCCAAATGACGTACGTTACACTCAGCTTCAGGCCTCGCGATATAGAATTGACTAGTCAGTCCATGAGATAAGTACAATCAGAGCGTGTTTGTCACACATAGTGAGGCATTCAAAATGTTATGTTAACTGAGTTCATTACTGAGAGCTGTACAAAATCTAGCTGATCATATGCAATCTGAAGTTTCTCCTGATGTATCCACGATTCAAAATATTTCTTCCTGATAATAATAAGAAGTGTAGCCGTAAAATCTTTGCAAGACTGCACTTAATATTAGTACTAACAATTTTAATAGGCATATATAAAAAATTCTTGTCAACAAAATGAAGAAAATATTCTAGATGCTTTTCGAAAAATTAAACGTTTTTGTTGTGATTTCTCAAACAAACTTGTGAAGAAAAGCTCACTCGTCCACTTCATCGTCATCTTCTTCGTCTTCGTCATCATCTTCGTCTTCTTCTTCATCTTCTTCCTCTTCTTCTTCTTCCACTTCTTCTTCTTCTTCTTCTTCTTCAGTGTCTCGTTGGGAAGGTTGGTCTGCAAGGTTAAAAAAGTCACCAAGCACCGGCATCATCATACAACACAACTCTTATAAACGAGGGCATTACAACTGACTGCGAAGATTTTGATGGCAGTGACTACTCAATTTTCTGGTTTCAGATAAATTATATTGAATTAATATAAAATTATGAGACAAATAGGATGGTAAAAGATGTTCAGGGACAATTTACTAAGCGATAACGGACGGAAGAACTAGCCTTCACGAGTCTATACGAGTGAAGTATCTCATACTGTTTAACAAGCTAATAGAAATCCAATATTTGTAGGGACGAGTTATTTGTCTTCTAAGACAGCAACACAAGAGCAGGTGCAATGTTGAGGCTCCACTGCAATGAAATGTAGAAAAACTAAGGAAAAGTTAACCTAGAGCACGTTAAAAATCCCCGCGTAATCAACAAAAATACCCCCATAATCAACAAAAATCCCCGCGTCAATTTCGTAAATAAAGACAAAGTTGATGCAGTGCTACAGAGTCATGAAGCCAGACTTGCACGAGACGGACCTGACATGGGGGACGTGGACAGGAAGTAACCAGTGGCAGGGTCGAGGTGGTGTGAGGTGTTAGGGGCAGACGATGTCCCCTGCTGAATTCTGCCTCTTTTCGAGCTGCTGCTTCTGACACCTGCTACTCTCTCTTCAGAATCTACCGTTGCATCGCAAAGCATGTCCTGAAATACATTGTTTTGAAGTTAGTAACATCTCCCAGTTATTAATATTTATAAATTTATTCTGTGAATTATGATTATGAATAATGTAATATGGTATAAATAATTCACATTCTACTCTGTCTTCGGCATCCACTATCGCGTCTAAGGAAAGTCCTGCAGTACATAATTTGAAGTTGTTAACTTCTTCAATTCATTCATGTTTATAAATTTCGGACATCGTTTTCAACAGGACTGCGTCCAGCCAAACACCATGAGTGACGTTCTTTGAGCATAAAAACGCACTAGCTCAAAAGATCAAAGAAGAAACAAAAAAAACGCTGCCGCTTCATTCAAGTAACACATCACCGGAATGACATCGGCTCCTTAACGAAAAAGACAAAACGACTCAATAACGACAGAGAGCCTTCAACAAATTCTTGCAGCAAATGCTGCTGAATATACAGGGTGTCCATAAAGCGTCTTATAAAAGTCTCTCATAAGGCCTCAACAGCACCTTTTTCACAAACAGGATTCCTGAAACACACAAACACAAAATGGGATTAACCCTTTCGGTACCATGATGCAAATATCAAAACCTTTTCAACATATTTAACATCAAATTTTAAAAAAAGAAGCTATGTGATGTTTTACGGTCACTGCATTGTCCTGATCAAACTGTAGCTTGCACTGCCCTACCAGCGTTTGCACAGACACACGTTTTGCTCTGCATCTTAATAGGCGAAAACTGACTGCGGCTACCAGAGATGCCGTCGGGACGGAAAGGGTTAAAAACTTTAATGAACACTGAATACAATAGAACAAATCTGAATAAAATATCTTATCAATTGCATTTGTAATAACTTTTTGAAATGGTAAAGAGAATTTATGTTCACCCTGTACAGTAGATAGCCCAGAACATTCCTAGAAGGGCTGGCTAGACGTAGTTAGTACGCTAACATCAGACGTGGGCCCATACCTCATTGAAAGGACCAATTGATAAGCAGCATTGAAGAATAAGTAATAAAGCTGCCTGATTGTATACAACAGTACTGAACTACAGACGCCTCAAGTAATTCAAACTTTACTTTTCCGACACAGTAGAAAATAAAAATTCACACTTTCCACAGAAAATACCCCAGTTTACGCACTGAACACATTTTTTTCCTTAATGGCTCATCAATTATACTTCAAATGACATCGGAAATCTTGATGCAACACACTCATAGCAACAAAATAGGAATCTTTCAATAGTTTCAACACACAGGTGTGGAAACATATAATAGTTTCGGCATTTCAACATATACATATAGAATGAAAATAAGAAACAAGCTCACTTTAGATATGGGAGGATGTCTCAATAGGAGCCACTTTTGAAACACTGCTCAAAATTTCAAACATCTCTGCAGGCTGCGACGTTGCTACAAGTACAACCCTAAAGAAATTAAATAAATACGCACCAACACAGTGTTATAAAAAACTTGTTCAAAATCATCAGTGGAATCAAATAAATGTTTTGAGTATTAGCATTGGATACTGTATGTATGTAGAGTAATTGCAGTCACATACAGAAAAGTAGATGAAATAATAATATGTATCCATTACGAACAGGTCTGTATTTAATACTTACACTTCATACACGAGCACAAAAGATCTGCTACATCGTTCATAACGAACTAAAATTTCGCTGTCAACATCAATTCTTATTAAAGCATATGATCTACCGCTTCCCACAATTATTTTGTTCAGTAAAGGAGACAATCTCACGCTCAAGTGATACACAACACAAAAAACGAGGCAGCAGCTAGGAACACTAAACCACTAGAACAGTGGTTCCCAATCTGTGGTACGCGTGCCACTTGTGGTACGCGTGCCACTTGTGGTACGCAAGGGCCTTCCAGGTGGTACGCGAACACTTTCGGGGTCATGAACAATTTTTATTTTGTTATTTTTTACTTCACAAAAATGTTTACTTCCTAACACAGGATAATCTGGCAACGACTTGCAACTGTTGCCATACACCACCCACCTTGTCCCAGCGGCCCACCGTTAAATTCAAACAGTACACTTACTTAATGCGCTAATTATTAGCGCATTTAGTAAGATAAAATGCAACTAATACTACATATTAGAAGCTCATGTGTAGTATTCGTTGCATTTTATGGACAAGAAATAACATATTTTGTGGCTGACGAACCAGGTGGTACGCGGCGACTGTACGGGACCTCCAAGTGGTACTTGATCACAAAAAGTTTGGGAACCACTGCACTAGGAGAACAAATAACACTGCTGGCACTGTAAATTTCTGATTCACTGTACAAGTTTACACCCACACTCACTTGCGAACGACGAGACGCTGCAGCAACATTCGAACTGCCTTCATAAACCTTGGTTTGCAGCGCACCTTCAGTGAGAGCAGCGACTTCCTTGCCACTAATTTGTTCGTGATCTCCTCCGTTGGAGCTGTCGCCAGCGCTCGCTACGTCGTCAGCTTCAGTGTGGGTTGTGGCAGCAGCCACTGCTGACGAAGCTGACCCGGACCCAGCATCAGCCGGCGAATCCAGAAGCTCAATACCGGCCTGAAGCAAGAGCGACCTAGCGCTCTCTTTGTCGCCACGACCAAGCACTTCCATTGCTTCTTCTGAGGCAGAGTAACAATGAATAGGTATATAAGCTAAGTTACATTTGGTAGTAGCTTTCCCTCTTGTGCAAGAAGACACCTTACTCATTGACATCAGAACTCGGGGATTTGTGTCCTAAAAGTTGGCGATGTTTTCAATATACCATTCTCACAGTAAGGTAGAGAGAAAGCTAATACAAGAATCTACCCTTCTTCATACGAGGCAAACTCCCAATAAAATGTTACAATTAAAACTAGCAAGAATATATCACAAAAACAGACATTTATGTATGTTTCCCTGTAGCTGTCAGGACATTAAGAAGCGCCGACGAAAACACGACTCACTGGGAAGCCACTTTCCCTAGCGCTGAACTCCACGTGCTGAGCTGCTCATGGCTGCTTAAACTAGCGTATCTTGTAGTAATTGTTAATAAAAACATATCAAACACTACTATTACTATGTCACGAATATAACCCTACGTATTACAGAACTAACATTAAATTCCAAAGTAAAAAACGGTTTGAACAGACGCGGTCTCACCTAGCACTTGCATCTGACCGTCAGGGAGGTTGCTCGGTGCATTGACCATCGCCACACCGCCCACCACCATGTGCTCTGATGTCTCTCCTGCAGGCATCCACTCATCAGCAGCCTCCTGCTCAGCAGCAGACGTTGTGTAGTTGCCGCTGGAATAAACAGTTGTGCTGGAGGCAGCACTGCCTGCAGTGAGCAGTTTTGCGGCAGAGGTTTGCTCGAGGGCTCCAGAAGGCTCAGGGTCAGTCATGTCGGAGGGTTGGGTCGGTGGAGCACCTTCCCCAGTGGAAGAGGAGCGACTTAGAGAAGATATAATGGGACGATGCAACGGCGAGTTGCTTCTAGACAGGCTTCTTGATATGCCTCCTGCAAAGAAGACCGTCACTCATGTAGAATAACGTTAGGATGACTTCAAAAAGTTCCTGGATATCAACACATAAATCTGGAACACCATTAAATTTATGATACGAACACTACTTGAGGAACTGTCGTGGTTCCACAACTATTTTGCTGAATGGAAACAACCAACACGAAATATGAAAAGCCATACATCAAAATCGTAAATTAATTTTTCACAACAGGTACGCCACAACCAAGGCGTACAGTACCTTTTGTAGTAAAATTTAAAGCATTTAGTTACATTTATTGGTTAGTTACCATAATTATTTAAATGAGAACCATTTCCTCGTCGCCATTTAATATTCACTTACTAACTCTCTTTGCAGGCGCAAAATATCTCAAGAAAAAAGGAGAAAGAAGAACAAAAAGAAAAACTTCATTCAAGAGGTCACTGGCTATCAACGAAGAAGACTAGAATATCATTAGATACACGACTGAGACCGCGTGTAAACAAAACATAAATAAATAAACTACTGAAACAAATTCCTAAAATGCATGCCAATATAGCAGAGAAACTCAACTCACCGAAGGCAGATGCAGGTCGACCTCGATACGAGCTACTCGCGAGTCCAATAGAACTCAATCCTGCACTAGCACCAGCGTTCGCCACACCAGCCCCCGTAGCACTGGTGGTCGCAATTGTGACATCTTCCCCGCTGCTGTTTGAGTCGTCAGACAACTGCGGGTCCATGCTGGTTAGTTTCCTGTGGGCCACGGTAGGTAGAGGTCGCTCGAGAGGCGAAGTCGTTGACAAGCGCCCCATTATACTTCTCTGATCGTTCCCACTCATGGTTGATGAGTGGTGTCCTGAATAAAAGGTATAAGTTCAATTCAATAAATCGTGCATCATAAGTTCTAATATAAGACATATATAAGTAAATACGTTGACAAATAAAAGTGTGTTTGTATTCAACATATGTAGTGAGAAAAATCGCAAAATTACACACTCTTCTAAACGTTAATTAAACAAAAAGTTTCATCTTATAAATCGACAAAAAGTTTTATCATACAAAATGACAGAAAGTCAAATCTTATAAATAGTAAAAGTCTAATCTTCTAAATAAACAAAAAGTCTAATCTCCTAAATTGACAAAATGTTTTCAAAATCCAGATATTAAAGTTATAACGAATTATTTGAAAACCTGAAGAATTCTAAAATTCCGCGGGCAGAAATTTAGGACCGGTGTTAGACGAGGGAAAAACAGGAAAGGAGCTGACCAGTTAACTATTAAGATAGCTGCACACAACCACACGACGCAGCACAACAATAACCCTTACAACCCCACACACAGTACACAACATTTCATGTAGCCTCAACAATACTCTCACATTACTCCGGCCTACATGCTGTCTAACTATCCCTTAACCTACAGTAACACTAACTACATGGCTTAATGAAAACTTTAGCTTCAAAGTTTAGCGCAACGTTTTGTAAGGATCAATACACTTTAGTTTAGTGACTCATCCAGTATAATGTAACAAGCCATTCTTATTGAGCATCATGGGGGTATAGGCATACTTACAAATGATGTATGATTTTTTATAAAATAAAATTTAATAAACTGAATTTGCGAAGCTTTGATTCCAAGCAGAAATATGAAATCCCGAGCTATAAACGCAAAATAGAGTGAATACTTCACACAGTAGTCTTCAGTGAACAGCAAATGATTCCAAAATAAAAACTAACTCCAATAGACTTGAAACAAGAGATCTGCGATGGAGCAAAAAGAAGAGAAACGTTTAGGACAACTAACTCGAAGAAGACTTGAAGAAAGAGGACGTTGATGGAAGTACCGTATTTGACGGCATATATGACGCTTTTCGTCGTTGCGTCATATATGCCGAAATACTGGGCGTAAGCTGGGTTAGTGAGCGTCAGAGAGAAGATTAGGCTAGGTCTACGGGAGGTCTCAAACTTCACCTACGATGATAAGACACAGGGAGATTTTTTGAGCGAAAATTTTAAAAAAAAAGGGTGCGTCGTACAAGCAGTCAAATAGAGTAAATGAAGTGGCAGGGAAGGGCAGCTCACCAGGAGGCTTGGAGAGAGGGGCCTGCAGTGAGGAGCGTAGAAGAGAGGCTGAAGGGCGTGAAGGGATGACGACAGAACAGCTGATGGGGGCCACAACGCCTGGACGGGATGACAAAGGCGTTCCCGTCTTGCCGATGGTGATCTTCGTTGACAAGTCCTGAACAAATTTTTTTTTTTGACAAACAATTCCACGATATTGAGCAAGTTCTTTTGGCAAACAATTAAACGATATGAAGAATTTTTTTGACAAACAATTCCACGATATTGAGCAAGTTCTTTTGGCAAACAATTAAACGATATGAAGGATTTTTTTGACAAACAATTCTACGATATTGAGCAAGTTCTTTTGGCAAACAATTAAACGATATGAAGGATTTTTTTGACAAACAATTCTAAAATATTCAGCAAGTTCTTTTGACAAACAATTAAACGATAAGAAGAAATTTTTTTGACAAACAATTCTACGATATCGAGCAAGTTCTTTTGGCAAACAATTAAACGATATAAAAAACTTTTTTTTGACAAACAATTCCACGATAATGAGCAAGTTCTTTTGACAAACAATTAAACGATATGAATAAATTTTTTTGACAAACAATTCTGCGATATTGAGCAGGTTCTTTTGGCAAACAATTAAACGATATAAAGAATTTTTTTGACAAACAATTCTACGATATTAAGCAAGTTCTTTTGGCAAACAATTAAACGATATAAAATTTTTTTTTGACAAACAATTCTAGGATATTGAGTAAGTTCTTTTGACAAACAGTTAAACGATATGAATAAATTTTTTTGACAAACAATTCTACGATATTGAGCAAGTTTTTTTATAAACAATTAAACGATATAAAGAATTTTTTTGACAAACAATTCTATGATATTGAGCAAGTTCTTTTGGCAAACAATTAAACGATATAAGGAAATTTTTTGACAAACAATTCTACGATATCGAGCAAGTTCTTTTGACAAACAATTAAACGATATGAAGAATTTTTTTGACAAACAGCTCTCCGATATCAAGCAACGAGCAGGGGGTCGATGCAACGAGCAGAATGATCGAGGACGAAATTAGAATTGCTTTTGTGAAATTTGTTCAAAATTAACAAGATTAATATTAAATGTCACTAGTCAGAAAATCAAAACGCGGGATCAACAAAAGCCACGTTTTGCCACCGTAGGTAGTTTCCTAGCTCAGGTTAACATGAATGCCTGTAAGGAAGGAAATACATTTCAGTGAAACACGAAGTTTTGCACAGTGTTAACACTGTGATGTATGAGACGTAAACCAAGATGAAGTACAAGACTACGTGTGGAGGTACTTGCAAGCATAGGGGTCCAAAAGTGAGGGGACTAATGAAAGCACTCGGTGAAAATTGAGCCCCGTAGGAATGATAAATAGAAGTCCATTCCTATAAAATTTTGTAAAATATTGTTACTCCAGGAAATTGGCACTAATTTGGCAATAAAATTAGACAAAGTAGGTTCTGAGTGGACAGGTTAAATAGCCGAAATAAAGGTGAGCGTAGGAAAGGCGTGTTCCGCGCGCCCTAACTGATTGTATCAGCCACTATTTCCTTGCTCTTCTGCTCTTCAGACAAACCTTACAAAATTTAAATAACTCGCTTGTGACATAACAATAAAATACAGGGAAGAGAAAGGTTAACAACCATATTTTCAACTATGAACTCTTTTCCACACATTATAGTTGTAGGTTATTAGAAAATAAATATTACAAATGCACAATGCGACTATTTGTAACATGGTCAATACTGACAGAATGAGATTAATAAATACTAGAGTTCACCAAGTTATCATACAAAATTACAAACACAAGCAATGAAAATTAGCGTTAGTAAAATTTATTCGGATTAGCGAAAAAACACCAGGGGCACAGCACAGCAAAGGGCACCAGGGGCACAGTACAGCAAAGGGCACCAGGGACACAGCACAGCAAAGGGCACCAGGGACACAGCACAGCAAAGGGCACCAG
>VCRD01000481.1:206041-251454 GCA_006783055.1 Trinorchestia longiramus
TGGTGTTGCCTGCAACACAAGGGCGTGACAGACATGGTGTTGCCTGCAACACAAGGGCGTGACAGACATGGTGTTGCCTGCAACACAAGAGCGTGACAGACATGGTGTTGCCTGCAACACAAGGGCGTGACAGACATGGTGCTACCTGCAACACAAGGGCGTGACAGACATGGTGTTGCCTGCAACACAAGGGAGAGGTATATCATATTATATATTGTATCATTATAATTGAGATATAATATATCATTATGATACTGGTACATTATCTGATCATGATTTTAGGTACATCATACCACTATGATTTAGGCCTATTATATCATTATTAAATTATGATGCATTCAAATATCGGAATAAGCTTGCATCAATGAAATGAATAAGAATGCTTCTATACATCTGAGTACGAGTACATCTACAACTCTCAGTAAGAGTAGGGCAAATTTAGAAATAATAGTTTAAACACATCCTCTCAAAAGTTATGTGAATAGAAAATTCAACACAACAGCATGAAAATCTATTCGATTCATTACAACAGTTTGAGCTAATAGTGAACGATGAACTAAATTGAACCGTATCTATGCTTGTAGCAGCTGCGCCGTTTATTTGACAGCACAGAAAACTACATCAATTTAATACAATTCTAGGAATTTTAATTCCTCACATTGTAGAGAGTAATTGACCAACCGGTGGTGAATATGTGAATTTCAAGAAAGTAATACCAAGTAACAAATTTTATATCTCCGTAAATTATTCAATCTAGAGTCTCGTAACCCAATAATGCCAGATGGGAAAATATGTGCCCAGAGATAATCATTCCCTTTAGCTTTGCATTCTAGATATTTCGTTCAAAATTACGGTAAAACGACATAAAATTGAGTGGTAATTGACGTAACATTTTGATCAGTCTGAAGAAAATTTACTCGTTAAAGGATTAAGTAGACACTGAAAAATGTGGGTAGCACTAATTACCTGAGTGGTGTGACGGATGCGGTGCAGCTACAGTGCGCGTCACCACAGTGATGGTGCTGGGGTTGGTGGTCACCACAAACATGGAGGGTTGCTGGGCAGCCGGTGGTGGTGACTGAGAACTTAACACTTGTTGCTGTGGTTGTGGTGCTTGCGGTTGTTGGTGGTGGAATGCGTTAGTGGTGGTGCTTGGATGGGAAGTCAGCGGCTGTTGGGTGTACGGGTGCACGTTGTGACCTAGAGCTGGTCTTGTGATAAGTCTACCTGTGGCTACCATGCGGTTCATCACTGTGATTGGAGGAGCACCTCCATCAGAGGACCAATTAGCAGCAAGAGGGCGTGACCCCGTAGGAATATTCAAGGATGGAGTTCCTTCTGATGCCCAGTTGGGATTCAGAGGTCGTGATCCAGTAGGTACAGTAGGAGTTACACTTTCTGAGGTCCAACTTGCGGTCAGAGGACGAGGACCTGAAGACATGGTGGTAGAAGGAGCTCCATCAGACGACCAGGTGGTGGCAAGATGCCGGGGTGCCGACACTAAGCTTGCTGAGGAAGCTACAGTTGCTCCGGAATTACTCAGCGCGCTCAGAGGCGTTCCAGCAGATCCACGAACCTAAGCACAAAAAAGTAGTTAATATCGTACAGGGACAAACAAGCACGGTGAAAATTATTGAAGAAATTCTTAGAGGCTAAAATGAAAGATCAAATAAAGAAATACCATGTTTGAAAAAGTATAAAAGAGATATTGAAGTAGAAAATACAATACAGCTGTTGAACAGGAAAGAGGATGTACAGTAAATGAGAAGTAATAGATGGAGTCGTACTAATGTAGACGAATTTTGGGAAACCGTTCATGTCCACATGGAATGACTGCCAGATGGTAGAGCTGTTGCCATAAGGAAACAAGCAATTAAGTAGCTCATCGGATTCTTATCTTCAAAGCAGCTGAACCAGCATACTGCATTAGATCTGATTCTATTTCACACTCAGTCCTGTTCAACAGGATGTATATTATTCTCTCTCTAGTAACTCAAGAGCGAATAATTTTCAGATTAACAGCAGAATTGACCATGATGCATACATGTTCTGATATACATGTATTAAGGAAATAATTACTATCTGAATTTTCAGGAAACAGTTTAGCAGCCCTAATTTGAACAACTTTTTGAGAATCGGCCATCATACATTATCTTTGTGAGCAATTAGCTAATGAGCAATGCCACCACGAGAGGCGTTTTTGGACAATTTTATTTAGTGTTCACTGAAAGATTACTGAAGATTAAATTTGACCAGGCTGATGCTGAGGCCGGCGCTTCAGCAGTTAGGTGAATGCTCTGATATATGCTCAGATATTTCACAGCAGAGAGGGGGGACTATTGTTGAATTTTGGCCTCGAGAAATAAAATAAAGTTAAACACAAGAATTTAGATTACTGCCGCTTAAGTTGCTCGGACGACAAGGAGTATTAGCTAATTGGTTTTATCTTGGTTTGCATCGCCAGGAACGAACAGGTAAACAGCAGCAACGACACGGGCGTGAAAAGTCAGTACTCTACACATTATGTTACCAATAGATCAGTTGCTGCAACCAGAAATAGACACCGTGATGCTTGTTCTACCATAAAACACAAAATTTTAACACGCGTCTTCGATCACGTTGCGACTAAATCTGAATTACATGAGAGTAGTGTAAAAAAATGAGTTCCACAGCTTCTAAAATTCCCCGGCCTGTAGTCTCTATCAGCTAAAATCATTGTAAATTTAGATTGTGAAATAGCAGTATCACAAAATGGCACTGCACAACTGTGAACACATTGATATAAAACTGAAGAATTAACGGATTTTAGTTAACATAATAAATGCCTACAAACGACAGTACATACTCAAGTTTTTAGAATTTATAGAAACAGGAATGGACTTTTTCTAGGCATGACAGTAGGTCAAAGCTTAATAGTGGGACTAAATCTACGTAAAAATAAATTATGTTATAGAGTTAAGGGTAATATGGCACAGGAGACGGAGCAGAATCATGCAATAAAATGAGTAATGCACAGTACAGGCAACTTGTGTTTCTGTTGAGGGCTATTTCAGAACAAGCAACCACCCTCAGGAGATATCCCTTAACTCATTCTAAACGGATCACTCGACCATGTACAAGAGATCTTAACTATGGCACAGTTTATTATTATTAGAGATGGATTGTGTGCGACACACTAGGTTAGAGATGACGCTAAGATACACATATAACCTGCACACCATGTACATGAGATCTTAACTATGGCACAGTTTATTATCATTAGAGATGGATTGTGTGTGACACACTAGGTTAGAGATGACGCTAAGATACACATATAACCTGCACACCATGTACATGAGATCTTAACTATGGCACAGTTTATTATTAGTAAAGATGGATTGTGTGTGACACACTAGGTTAGAGATGACGCTAAGATACACATATAACCTGCACAGAAGGAGTCTGCTGCTGGGTAGAGGTAGGGTGGCCGTAACCAACGCTGCTGCTGCAGCTGCTGCTGTTCTCATGACCTGCGTACAACACAGGAATAAGATAACAGAAATAATGCTCTTGCCAAATATATCTACTTCACAGCTTCTTCCACGTAAAATACAAAATAATTTGTGCTTACTTGTAACAGAAATAACGTAGAATTCATGTAAATTTGCTATTCTCACAGCCCAGACACCGCAACACATTCAGTCTACCGTCTGGCACTAGTAGATTTCTCTGTAAGTTGTCAATCACCATCAAGCTTTCAAAGCTGCAATGAGGACAACAAAAATAAGCAGTCGTATTTTATGTGAAATGAGTAGTCAATGCTGTAGGAAAACTGAGTTTTGAACCACCGAATAGTTTTTTAATTGAATCCCCAAGCTACAGTATAGCTTCAGTCTAACCTATCCACTACCAAGTTAAAGTTTGAAGTCTTGTAAACGATTGGCTGTGGAGAACACTCGATGCAGAAAAATGTATCAATCAATGGCCATTACAGGTTCATTTCATGAGCAATAACACCTATCTCACTACCTCAGAGCGAGGGAAAGGCCAAAATAAGAGAATATTCACCCAAACACCAAACCGCTGACACGGTAAAATTCTTTGGTTCCTTTAGATGAGAAAGTTCATATATCTCTTTGGAGCTCTTTCGACTCGGTAGCTCTCTCTGATTAGCTGCTACCATTTGGTACAGAGGTACGTAATTCCACATGACAGACTCTCTCACTACTTCAACCCAACACAATCCATTTTCCAGGTACTCTCAGTCCCAAAATTTGTCATCTCAAATTAGAAACACATTCCTTTCTTAACACGTTGTCTCCGATTGCCTGATTGGTGTAAAACTTCACTTTGTACGCATAGTCACTAGAAGGATCTGAAAAAATTACAGAACCTAACCTAAGTGGTACACATACGTACCACTTCGGAGTCAACGTGTTAAAGAATTGGATCCTAGTAAGAAGATTGAGCATTCAGCACTACAAAGCAAGGACACTTTAAGAGAAGGTCTACCATCGCCTTGCAGTGGAGCTGGTCGCTGAGGTCTGATGGAGGCAGGTCCTTTGGAGGGCTGCTGGTGGGGCACGGACAGACGGGGCCTCACACGAGTCATGATCACGCCCCCTACAGGAGCTGGGAGGGCAGGGCCCGGTGGCTGGGTCCCTCCTGAGGGTGGGCAAACAGGAGAGAAAATATTCAGAGTGAGGAAACAGGAGAGAAGATATTCAAAATGGGGGAACAGGAGAGAAGATACTCAAAATGGGGGAAACAGGAGAAGATATTCAAAATGGGGAAACAAGAGAGAAAATATTCAGAGTGGGGAAACAGGAGAGAAAATATTCAGAGTGGGAAAACAGGAGAGAAGATATTCAGAGTGCATAAACAGGAGAGAAGATATTCAAAATGGGGGAAACAGGAGAGAAGATATTCAAAATGGGGGAAACAGGAGAGAAGATATTTAAAATGGAGGAAACAGGAGAGAAGATATTCAAAATAGGGGAAACAGGAGAGAAGATATTCAAAATGGGGGAAACAGGAGAGAAGATATTCAAAATAGGGGAAACAGGAGAGAAAATATTCAGAGTGCAGAAACAGGAGAGAAGATATTCAAAATGGGGGAAACAGGAGAGAAAATATTCAGAATGGGGAAACAAGAGAGAAAATATTCAATTTAGCTGCACCAGTGTGGCGGGAGATGCAGAATTAACAAACAAGGGAGTACAGAAACTCAACGAAAAGCCCATAATGAAGATATACGTTTTTAGATTAGAAGAAAAAAAGGTCTTAATGCGTTCAGAAGAAAGTAAATTTGAACAATGAAACAATAAAATTTTGAGAACAGACACTCATGTTGACTGATATTATTGACTGAAAAACTTTTAGATCATGCACAATATAAAACTCGATACTCTTCATTACATACACTAGCAGCAGATAATTGCACTGAGAATACATCTTAGTGCAATTAACTGTTTTCTTGCACATAACTCCACTCTTTCACAACATGGATTTCTAAATTCACAGTGAAGAGTTCTAGCTTCTAGTTCTTCTTGCTTCACTCTTCAGTTAGAATAGAAGCTTTCTCTCAATACGCGGATGTCAGACTGAAAGAAACATGGATCAAGAAAAATACGTGGATGTGTCTGACTGAAAGAAACATGGATCAAGAAAAATACGTGGATGTGTCTGACTGAAAGAAACATGGATCAAGAAAGATACGTGGATATGTCTGCCTGAAAGGAACATGGATCAAGAAAAATATGTGGATATGTCTGACTGAAAGAAACATGGATCAAGAAAAATACATGGATATGTCTGACTGAAAAAACATAGATCAAGAAAAATACATGGATATGTCTGACTGAAAGAAACACGGATCAAGAAAATACGCGGATATGTCTGACTGAAAGAAACACGGATCAAGAAAACAGATCCTGACTATACGTGAATATGTGTAAAAGCATCAGTCGATTATTAATAGTAGTCCAGACAGCTGCTGATTTTAAGATTTCCAATCCCTTAGCACAGTGCAGTGCGCTACAAAATTACCTCATTTGAACTAAGTCCTGAATGTCCACACTTGTGCACAACTGGGTTACCTACCAGTAACCTGAGAACTGTTTTGTAGTATTGAATTATTAACGATCTATAAAAAATAAACGCGAATTTTAAGCTAGAACGAATCTTCCATTGGCTCTTCCTGTTGGTATCAATCTTTTTGTCTTTAGTATGCATTAGTAATGGGAGTATTTTAGAAGAAACAAATTTTTTCCGTGTTATTTAGCCGAATGAATAGTGTCCTTAAATGGAAAACTTGAACAATGCAATTTCCAGCCCTAGATTAAGTTTTTTGTACCATTCTTCCACAGTCTAAATTAATATACAATCTTCAGAATACAAATGCTGCATTAAAACCTTTTTTTAACAGTGGGACTCGATAACATACACACAGGCGGAAAGTCGTATATCGAGAACCCTACACTGACCAGGACGCTACACTGACCAGGACCCTACACTGACCAGGACCCTACACTGACCAGCACCCTACACTGACCAGCACCCTACACTGACCAGGACCCTACACTGACCAGCACGCTACACTGACCAGGACCCTACACTGACCAGGACGCTAGACCTGCAGAAAGACTTACTGGCTGGACCAGCTAGTGAGCGCCCTCCCATGGCCGATGGCACAGCAGCTCCACTGCTCGGCGTGACAACCTCAGCTGCAGCAGCATTCTATAAGAAGAAAATAAACCACAAGTCATCTTGGGTATCGACCCACGAATGGGCCAAACGGCTCGTTTCTATTGCCTTATTCTATTCTATGATATTCATGCACAGCAGAGAAGGAATTAGTCACAATTCACGTGGTAGAAGCAAAATTTCTGATTGTAGTTAGAATTATATTATAATGCACTAAATTAGAAAAGGAATTTCAAAAAAACTGCTGATTGTATGTCGCTCGTAAATTGTTGGAAATGATAAAAAAACAAATGCTTGGCGGATACAAGCAAGCCTGAAGATCATTAAATGCAATCTAGAGAGCATTATATACAACCTGAAGGGCATTTAATATATTTGGAAAGGATTAAATGGAATCTAGAGGGCAAATAATAAAATCTTCATTCAAATTTTAAATAATCTTATATCATGAATACATTTAAAAATACTGTAATCATTTGGACGACACCATGTACAACAATGTAACACTCAAAAAGACTATAACTGACCGGGCGTGTGACAGACGCAGTTCTGGCTGCTGTGGATGTGGGGAGCTGCCCAGCTCCTCCTGCAGAGGCGGAGCTTTTGGGGGTACGGCAGGGTGCCCCCGAGCTGCCACTGGCCACTGACGTCGACACTAGAATTACCTGCAGTAGTAACAGTTTGGTTAATTACTTAGTTAGAACACAACACAAATTTTGTTTAATTACTTGGTTACGAAAATGAACAACAATTTTGTTCAAGTACTCGGTTGCACCACAAGAGCAAATGCTTTAGGAACAAGTAGGCAAATTACAGTTAGCATCGCAGCCTTCCTGTGAACTGCTGCACAGTTTATTTCAGCTACCTGTACGTCAAAAAATAAAGGTAAGCACCAGTACCCAGGCCCAGTGTACGGTACGACAAGCAACTGAAGACTATCAAAAAGGAGCCACAACTTTAGTCTTTCCTAAGTCCTTGCTTCTGTTTCAACTGCTGGTTTCTTTACAGTAAAAATAATACACTTAAGCTTCAGAGCTCCAATGATAAGCAAAGGATAGGCGTATGTCGAGGCAAATACATATTTACTCTATTCATCCCAGCCTTTTAACTCGACATTAGTTATCTCTCCTTGCCAGCATCATGCAGTGCAAGTTACGAGTCAAGGCTGTACAAAACTAACCCCCTGTGACACAGGCTATGTGGCATAGGCTATGTGGTATAGGCTAGGTGACAGACTAGGTGGCGTAGGCTAGGTGACACAGGCTAGGTAACACAGGCTAGGTGACACAGGCTAGGTGACACAGGCTAGGTGACACAGGCTAGGTGGGAAGTGTACTGCACCTTCTGTGGAGGTGCAGGAAGAGCAGGAAGAGTAGGGCCAGGCTGCCGGGTTGCTGCTCGATTGGTCTGGCTGCAACTGCGGCTCTAGTGAAAAATGAAATGCTTTCAATAAAACTAGGACGCAGTGCCAAAAATATTAATTACGAATATCAACAAATACGAATTAAATTATTTTAGTTAAGAATTAAACAAACTTACAACAAACGTGTAGTTGCACAAATAAAATGACAATTTCCATGCTTAAACATAGAAAAGTGTCCCTAACAATTGAGTAAACAGACAACCTGTTATAGGATGGAGTAGGAATTAGCGAGTAAATTAAGTAACACAAAGATACCACTGAGCAGCTGGTATCTTTGTATCACTTTACTTCCACAAACCCTTACAGTATTGAGCTGAGCTACCTTTTATCCACTCAATACCAAGGCATGAATACTAGCTACAGTACAGACGTGCCAGAACACGTTCGCTGCCGACTTCGAGTGATCTAATGGTCGGCAATTCTACTCAATAATAATACACAGATTGTTGCTTGCTCGCTCGGTCTGTCTCTCTGTCACGCTCTTAAGGATTTAGATAGGAGAAAATTTGATCAGTTATATACATGTATTGTAAGCAATGTATTGTAGATACCAAAGGCACATTCATCAATATGGAAGCTCTTTCGTAAAGCCCGCGTCTACTGGCAAATCAAACGAAAAAATTCAGTAAAAACATGTGAATTTTCCCGTGTGGGTCTACTAGTGTATGAATATATTATGTCAAGTACCAGAATACTCGTAGTAGTTGCTGTCTTATGAAGCACGTTTATAATCAATTGGTGTGCTAAACTAACTGATACACACTATGTTTTCTGCCAATGAGACGAAATAGCTCGTAGATGGCATCTACCGTGAAAAAGGTTAGGTTAAATATTTATAGCTTAGATATAAGAAAAATGAACTTAATTTATCATTCAAAACAAATTAAGAACATTTGGCTTTAGTAACAATTTCAGTAGTTTAGTACTCATTTTTTTGATGAAATAAATAAGATAAAATACCGTTGGCAAGGAGAAGCAGAAAGTATCAATCATGAATGACATTGAAGGTTTCTACCTCGTACGCTGAGAAGCAATATTGCACTCTCTCTCTTTCTGAGGTTAAAAATGGCAGGAGTGCATGTTCACAATAGTTATAATGCAATTAGTTCATTTTAACTAACTGAAGTTTTTCTATTCAGTAGCTTTTCTCAAGGAATATTGTCGAAATGTAACAGTCAAGATGCAGCTGGTTAGCAGACACCGAATACTAACAATGAAAAGACCCAGAATGATTAGCCTCACCCATCATACAATTATTACTATTATTGATATGACCTATTAACAAGGACCGTCAGATTAAATAGCGATTAATGATCAACTAATTAACTGTAACAAAACCATCACAATCATTTACACGACCTAATAACAAGGACAACACAGTCTGTGAACTGACCAGCTTTGCAGGAGGCGGTCCTATGTCTTGATCAAGCTCCGCCTCCTCTAGCACGTTAGGGTCGAAATGAGGCCCGTGTGTGCTCCCCACGGGCTGTGGGAGTGGAGGTGACTGAGGAGCGAGGATAGGTACAGCAGGAGGGACAATACGCTCCAAAGACGACGACCTGCAGCGCTTGCGAGTGTCGTGTGGAGGGGAACTAGGGAGGCAGGGCACAGGGGCCGTGAGGGGTTTGGTGGAGGGCAGAGACTCGCTGGTGGGTGGGAGGGTCACCCCACCTGGCTGGCCGGAGTTACTTCTGTCAACACAAGCACATGAGACACAGAGAAACATAAGAAACTAACTCGTTTCAATGTTTGTAATAACTGAAAGAGGCAAACAATTCGAACGCAAATTTTAGAAAACTCGCTCACTGAAATGACACATTCAAGAACTCAAAAATACTCAAGGATTGATTCGTGGCATTGGATGTTAATAATTCCTCTTTTGAAATGTCATGTAGAAGAAATTAAGCATTAATTAGTCTCCACTTAAGCTGGTCAGCATCATTTCAGGGTATAGTTAAATTACTACATTCTTATTATCCTTACATATCACTACTTGCTTTATTCTAGAAAAGCTTACGGTGAAATACTTTGTTATGATAGGATACCTTGTTATAATAGGGGTACCTCATTATGATTGAATACCTTGTTTACTCTTAAGACGCTTCTGATGCAATACCTTGTTACATGAGTGCAGGACAATCGTGTAAGGCTTTTGAAAAGTGCCACGAATCTCGTTTATCAAGGACTGGAAATTCGCGACGAATTATTGCCGTATTTTAAATCATAATTTTAGATAGTTGACTAATATACTTGAAAATTAAATGGACAGTATATTTCTACAACAAATTTTCTTCAATTCCACTTCTGTATCTGAATCCACCTACACCATTTTTCGTCTAGAATGCTCGTGGATTCAGCATGAAAACTTTAAAACTTCTTTTTGAATTACAGTTCAACTTTCAATAGGACGCCAATCAAGTCATCTAGCTTATTAGGGCCCAGAGGCAACAAAATAAATACTGTACGCTTTCCAAGTCAATATCTTACTTCAGTGCACGAAATTTACTAAAAGCTTGAAATGGGGAAACGAGATTTAGGCTTGGTCAATAATCAGTTTTTACATTTGAACTGTTTTTAGAACTATTTATTGAAATTCACACACTAGTAAACATCTGGATTTTATGACGTTTAAGAAGCATACATACTGTAGTAATGAATATTTTACTTGTGGTAAACCTCGTACTTTAAAATAAATTTGTGATGTACAAATAATCTCGGTAACCCTCACATGCAAGATTTTTCCTAAACAAGTATAATGAGTTGCCATTCCATATAAAATTTAAATGTATAATTATAATTGAAATGGAGTAAGGTCATCACGTTACATGAGAAGAGCCAATAAAGCAATACAGAGCAACATTGCAGACGAGCCTATAACCAATAAGTCCAGGCAACATCTCTCAGATGATATCCTTACTAAAAGAGAACAAGCACTTCACTGCGGTGCTTCTCAACATTGCCGTATTGCACTTCAAGAAGAGGATAATGAGGAATTATTGGAATGGTTCAAAAACCTTAAGTAAACTACTCCAGACTGCCTCTCTGGCCTGGAACTACATCTTTTCATCGGTGCCCAGCTATGGTTTATCGTTTCCAAGGGCCGATATAATTAATATAACTAACTTAATACTTAATCTAATATAATCATAATAATACCTGCACCTTAACTGTAACCTTAAGAGCAACCACAATTCAAATTCCCAAGTTGAACCTTCAAGCCTGCTCCTAGTGCCACGAATATAACGAATGGGACGAAAACAAGAATCTAAAGGCGTGAGATTTGGGTATCGACCCAAGACTGGGCCAAACGGCTTGTTCCTATTGCCTTATTCTATTCTAGTTGCCTGCACACCTGCGCTTGGTTCTCTTCTTCTTAGGGCGGTGCTGGCGCTGAAGTTTAGGCGGTACCATGTCATCAGTGAGGAACCGCAGTCCTTCAGTCTCATTTTCACTCTCCGTTGAGTCTGAACTGCGACCCATATCTATAAAAATAAATTGTTAACAAGGCGTTAAAGTGAAATGTAATACATTTTTACAGCGCAATAGCTGTAACCTCTCACTGCACTAAGCACGTTACCATCAAAATCAGGTTGAGTGGAATAGTTATTTAGTTTTCATTCAGCCTTAAGAAAAATTCAAATCTGTCTACAAGTTAATTCCAGCGTATTTAATAAAACACACTTCTCAAAAATGTTTCTATGTCTTTAAATAATTGTTAAAAATACTATGTTCAGTACACTTTTCTCTTATTTAATTTTAAAAACATGTGCAATATGAAAGTAAATATTAATTGGTTATTAACTTCACACAGCGCTATAGATAAAATGGTATCAGCTATACAAGGATCCTGATACTGAACATAATACATGTATAAGGATCCTGTTACTGTTTCATATACAAGGATCCTGTAACTGTTACATATACAAGGATCTTGTTACTGTTACATATGATATACAAGAATCCTGTAACCATTACATATACTAGAATCTTGTTACTGTTTAATATACAAGAAATCTGTTACTGTTATATATACAAGAATCCTGTTGCGGTTAAATATACAAGAATCCTATTACTGTTAAATATACAAGAATCCTGTTACTGTTAAATATACAAGAATCCTGTTACTGAAGGTAACAATTCATAGACAAGGTTCAGGAACACGAGTTACTACTGGAAAATCAGACGTCCAGTTGAGTTGGAACCTGAAATTTCACTGAATTGGAGCACTTCATAGCCAGCTTACTTAGAGCATAAAAAATTACAACGACACAACTTATTTCTAGGTTAAATTGATAAGCTTCCCAGCTATGCGAAGAGAGGTCAATAAATTCAATAATCAATTATCAATAAATTCAAACAGGAAAACAAAAAAACTATATTGTACAGCAATTCAATACTTGAAATCAAGCTCAAAGCTACTTACATACACATTAAAAAGAAAATAGTCAAAACTGCAATACAGATGAGAATATTAGCCATGGATGGTACTACTTTTCGTTTGAACTCTTACTAAAAGAGCGAGGTAGGTGGACAGGCAAGCAAAAGAAGTAAGTCATGTCTCACCATCAGCAGGCAGATACTGAGCTGTGTCTGCAGGATGAGGCTTGGTGGTGTTTACCTTGTAGTACTCCTGAGCCATCTTGGTGGCATAGGCTGTATACGCGATCTGAAAGTGGTGTATGCATTGTATAGTGTTAATGATCTTCACGTTCTATAATCATTTCCAATTCTACTTTTGTCATTCAGTAAAAATTTGCATCCCATATATAGTTGTCTATAAAAACGTGCCGTTCTTTACAAGAGTCCATGATAATCATACAGACCTTGGAGTATTTTATGATGCAACAGGGGCATAAAATGCGACAAAAATTATTTCACATTAAGGAGCTATTGCTTTTATAAGAAATCATAAATATTCCTAGCACAAAAATTAGGCAGTTGTTAGTACCATAGGTTGATCCCAACATAAAGATGAACTATCCGCTTAAAAAGTATTGCATATTCCATAAATGTATTCAGTATACACACAACTCCCTTGTCCATCCGTTTATTCTTCAATCTTCCTCTACCACACTTTACACTTCATCGCTTTCTTAACCAGACTCTGTCAACTCATGCTGTCCATATACCAGATCACTGTCATACTCTGTACTCAGATTTTCCTGAACACTTGCTCACTGCACTCAACCTCCACCTCATGCGTCAAGCCATGTGTCATGTCTTCAACATCTCATTTCTAATACGATCAAGCTTTATTATAACTTATGATCTCATGGTATCTCTTGCACATATTGTCTTAACACTCAAACTGTCATACAAATTTCTTTTTGCCCTTAGATCAAGACCTCCAACTGAACGCTCCTGCATCCTTCTTCTTGACTTTATATTCAAGTGGGGCAAAAAATCTACATGCGTAATTTTGTTGTCCCACTGATGACATTTACTAGAGACCAAGCACTTGCATTACAAGGGGATGTGACAAGATCTTACCTGAGGGAGAGCTCGGGATAGCAGAGGGACTACACGCCTTGCTTCAATAGCCCATTCCACCTGAGTGTTGCCTCCACAAAGTCTGCAGAGTGAAGGAAACTTAGAGACTATACAAATTATTCATGACATAAAATAGTTGATGTATATGTCCAATACCATAACTAATGAGCTACAAATTGTACATAAATTATAGCCACATAGTTTTGTACTTCAGGAAAGTTCATGGAATCTCCCATTGGGCAAACTAAATAATTATAGTATGAACTTTTATGTGTATTATCAATTCAACCATGCTATAATTATAGAAAGTCCAACGTATCACAAATATTGCTCAATAAAAATTAGTGGAACCAAAATATCCAAGACACAACTTACAAATATTCTACAAAAAATTATTAGACCAATGAAAGTACCAACTTGATGCATTTTTTTGATGAGCAGGCATTCAATGAATGCAGACTAAGTTAGAATATTCAAGATGGAAGTTAACAGCTACATCTCTACATGCAATTAATATCCTGAAGCAAAAAATAGCTCATAAGAGGAAGCCAAGAAATAGCTCTAAAGATAAAGCCAGGTTTTCATTATATTATGGGTGCCCAAAGGCAATTACAACACACATGTGAGCGATGGTGTAGAGGACCTCATCACTGACAGCCCTCCGCACTTCTGCCTTGTGTCTCTCAGGTGTGATGCCCAGCAAGTGCTGCAGTTCACTGAGCACCTTACGCTTCTCTTTGCTCAGCTCACCCTGAGCCCGGAATACGCCCACCAGATGACTGTATGCCAGCAGCTCTAGAGAACAAATTCATATATTAGGGCAACTCAAGAAACCTTATAATTAAAATTAAAAAGAATTACCTGGTAAATTGTGCTCAAGTCAACAGTAAATAAAAGAAATAGAAAAGTACATCCATACACACTGAGTTTTTAATATGAAATTTTAATATATTTTTTTTTGGAAAGTAAACATTAGTAGTGTGAAATTAATCTAAATATATAATAAGTTCCAGTGGCACTGAAGCCTAAGCATACTGACAAAATAGTCTGGGGTATTACAAGTTCAAGTCAACTAGAGGATCCAAGACTGGCAGCACCAAGTAGAAGCAAAACTGTCAGCAGCAAGTGAGTGTAAACCACCAGCACTTAGACAGTTCAAGAACATCTCAGTGAAAGCATGACTGTCAGCAGCAAGTGAGTGTAAACCATCAGCATCTAGTGAGTGAAAGACCATCAATATCAAGTAAGTGCAAGAAAATCATAATTTAGATTTTCAATTATCAGCACAAGGATGCTCATTAATCACCACAACAGGAACTACTTAACCAACATATACAGTAGTCAATTTTAAAAGGCAAATAGTTCAGCACCTAGGCACTTGATTACCTCAATTTTGCACTTACAGATCTGACCAAACATCAAGAATACAAAGATTCTTAATTTTAACTCTACAGAGCACTTCAAAAATCAGCAGGGCATCACTTGAACCTGTTGCATGAGAACAGTTACTGCCATAAACAATTTTTTGATAAGAGAATCAAGAGTGAATTGTTACTCATTCTCATAGCTTTTGATGCAGCAAAAAATTCATTTATATACTTTCAAACTGAACCAAGAAATGCAAACAAATACTGGTTTTTATGCATTTCTGTTGGAGATATAATGTAGGTAATAGATTCCCTCCTCACCTCTAGAGCGCAGCGCACCCAGACATTCTTCTGGGCTCATGTCCAACAACATCGGGAGAGCACCGTACTGCTCAGGAGAACACTGCAAAAACACAAGTTGTATTACCATCCAACACACACACCATACTGCTCTGGAGAACACTGCAAAAACATAAGTTGTTTTACCATCCAACACACACACTAATAAAGCAGAACAAAGTATTTTGAAATCATGTTTAGGATATATTAGGTTGTTACAAAAATAATGGCCACTCAAAGGTCTGGAAGGCTTCTGAAATTGGCCATTATTTTTGTAACAACCTAATATTTTAAAAATTATACTAATATAATAACACTTGAAAATATTATCAACATCAACACCTTTTTTCACATACTTTTCATCATAATGTGCTTTAAAAATGTAGAATAAACAATAATAAAAAAAATACATGCCACATTACCTAAGCTTAAAAATTTCAACTAAATATATAAAAAAAGTATACACACATAGTACTTATAGATGATAGCATTGGAAGAACTGTCTATTAATTCTCAATTCAAGTTTGAATAACTATTTTATTAATGAACTTTATTATGTTGTACCGACAATTCAACAAAACACAATATACTGGCACACACAACTCAAGTGTAGTAAGATAGTTTCTAATATCACTGAAATTAGTATCAGAATATTTATGTTCACGTATAATTCAGCACACTTGCTACACAAACGCAGTTAAAGACAATCATACATTGCTTCGTACAAGGGAGGACAAGAGCAATAGAGTTGAAGTATTACAAGCACTCACATTTTCTGCAATAATTTTTCCTTTCTAGCAGCAATACTGAACAACTAAAAATAAGATTTACTAAGTAAAGAATTGTAATTTTTTTTAAAAACAAAAATATGCCTATTTCTTCTCAAGAGAAACAACAGTGAGTTTCATCAAAGAAAATGAAAAACAGTAGCCAGAATTACCTTTCCAAAGCACAAAGGTCTCATGAGATGCTGATAAGAACAGACACTTTCAGTTCAGCCACTGAAATTTTATAAGTTTAACATAATTCTGAAGGAATTTATATTTTTCACAATACACCAAAGATTCATAGCTCAGCTTCTACTGCAGCAAGTAGTTAAGTGACCTGTGCAGAAAAGTTCCTGATTATGAGCATTCAAATCTTTACATTTCACAGTTAAATCTTCACATTTTCTGTTTCTGTGATGCAGGGCTTGGTATACTGATAGACTTATACTATTTTCTCAACCTTCCATCACATGTAGTGCTTACATGCCTCTATCTCATATTGTAAATACAGGATTAGTTGTTGAAAGCATGATCATTAGCCTTAACATATTAACATTAATAATTAAGAAGAACCATGGCATATTTCATGTACCAGTAGACCCACATGTGAAAAAATTCACAAGTCTTTGCACACCAGAATGGAATAAAGTTGCATTACTTTCCTTATTTCATTAGAAAAAGACATACAAACCACAAAGCCATTAGAGAAATATATTTGAGATGACTGGTATAACATTTTCTGCCAGTTTCTTCCTGAAGAAATGAAATCAGTATCAGCCTAACCTTACCTCCAGCTTGTCTCTTACATGAACCAACATGCCTTACCTTCATCTCGATGTTTGTATAACTCAATTAAAGTAGCTTATTCTTGAAATAAACAAGCTTCGTACAGTGATAAATACAACAGTAGACCAGAATAACAAATCATCACATCGCACAGCATAGCAATTGACCCTATTGTACGACAGAGAACAACAAGCCTGCGAAAACGCCGCGATGTTTATAGCAGCATAGTACTGTACAGGCCAGGACTGCAGAATGCAGATCCGTTTTATTCACGATAATTTTGCTTGAAAAAACATCTACTTGACACAGAAATAATGAAAAATATAATTTAAAAGTGTTTATCTTCAATTTTAGTATAATTATATTTTTTTATTTTGAAGTTTGTAACTATCTTAGTCATGATTTTTTCATATACGGACAATGTACAACAATTGCCACTTTAAAACGGTGTGTTTTTGATAGTACTTCGTACATGATTAAAACAAGATGGAAAAAATAACATTACCCTTTTGAGCCACTTTGAATACATATATAATGTAACAGCTACTCATTTCAAAGATTTAATTACTGTTAAGATACGATTATTCGTGTTTATCCAGCTACAAACGCATTTAAATGAAAATTTTGAGTAACTTAATTATCAATAGCGCACTATAAGCATTACATAACAATTAATTTTCTGCGTCGTTTATAAAAACCTCATATGGTAAATTGAATAAATGAACCGTCACCATATGAATATTCTGATTTGATAAAAAAGTAAAAAATATCTAAGCCATTATGTTTTATATTGACAGGAAACTGACATTCATTACTCAATAACTGATTGAGAACTGTAGTATTTTGGATAAAATGAGAATATTTACGATGATCGTATTCAGGGACAAATAAAATTTTCCTCAAATGAGGTTTTTCTATCATATACTATTAGAACATAGTAGCTTGTATATTTGTTTTTGTGTTTATAATTGTGATAAAAGCATAGGACTCAAGAAATTCATCAAACTTAACCTCAATTAAATAATAGCTTTAGTATTTTACTGGTGTAATCAACGCAAGCTATATTTTTACTTTTTAAAATTTTGTACGTTTGACATTCAACCCTGGATCCTTTCCTTAGTAACAAATAGCAGGAGAATAACTTCATTTTGTTTTGTTGATCCGGGACGACGGACAATGTTTGTGAATCCCGGAAAAGGATCACTCTGGTTTGTACCTAGAACGTAACGTAAATTCAGGACTGTTTTATATATGTATTAGAGGGAATTTAAAGACCGTTACAAAGGCTCCAGCCTAACGCTGCCCCTCAAATCTAAATCTAAGCCTAAGCATGAGTCAAATAATGATCTAAGATATGTTTCAATGCAAGAAGTATTCTGATCTGCTTTCATAAACGCCTAAATTGATCGAATGAGCTGATAAGGTGAAATTATTTTGTTAAAAAACTTATACTGGGAATAAGATTCACAGATATTAGAGTCAATATTAGTTTTTCAATGTGTACAAAATTAAATGAGTTTGATAGTTATCACACATTTTGTACCTGTGAAGAGTTTTTGAATAATCTTTGGGAGACAAACGCAATGCAAATCCAAAATTCTTATGTTGCCAATATCTGAGAAATGTCAATAATAACTAAAACGAGTTACACATTTTTTTGACATTATTTCAATTTTAATTTCATTGCTTCACAGAAAAAAACATAAAATGTTTTAAAAAATTTTAGTCACAATTGTGTGAAGTCGTACAAAAATTTACTGGCATGCACTCACTCTCTTGACTTCAAAGTTTGATATCAAAAAAGGCATTTATTAAATAAATACACATTTACACATTTAAAAGGCAATACACACATTTAATACTCAAAAACTACAATTTGGAAACTAAAATAGAATATAAACTATGTCCCCTTGAATAAAGTTTACCCAATCTGATGAAGGTTAGACCAAAAAGCAGTCACGAAGTCCTGGCGATGCTCCTTCGTGTTCTCGCTCAAGTTTATATTATTTCTCCAGTGTCACGGGGTGCGACGTTTAGAATATAAGGAAAAAAGCTGGTTCTTATATTTTATCAATTTATTTGCAATAGAAATGCCTTACAAAATTCGGTTACATGTACAGTTCATACACGAGTTGTGCGAATTTTTGTATATTTCACAGATGTCCGGTATGTTAATTTCTTAAAATATACTCTTATCGCATTTGGTAAATGGTGTTCAATTCTACACTGATCTCCAATTAGAGTAGTAAATTATTGTTTTTGTAGGAGACAGACCAATCAAGTTGAAGTCTATCAGACGCGTAACATTTATTGAAGTTTTTCTCTGAAAAAGGCAAGCGTAGTTTTCCACGACTTTTCTTGGGCAGCACAATGTTCTGCAGCTTGACCTCCCCATGCAATGTCGAAGTGAACAGCTTTGTTCCTAGCCGTATGACAAAATGGGATGTTCGGTGGCTCCAGTAGGTGCCCAGCTCCAGGGAATTTGTGCACCTGTTGATGATTTCATTCGATACTAATTATAAGTTTTAAATAAAATATGTAGATGTGTAGTGTATTGCTACCTCACATTACAATAATGAATCTATCAATCGGAACTGGAAGCCGGTCAGACTGGAATAATGAGGCTACATAAGGCCATGCAGCAGTACGAGAGCGTTTGTTTTACATTGTGAGTGCAGCTAGAAGACAAACTCTCCTGCGTACAAGCAGAATGTTTGTAACCACAGAGGGTACCAAGGAGAAAACTACTGGTTACTGACTGTTCGTGCACGATACACAAGCGTGACCACGGCCGGAACTAGCGAGGGTCTTTCTTTCATGGAAATTATCTCTTTTATGGAAATTATAACCCTTATCGTAGCAGAACAATCATTAACTACGAGCAGCCAGCCTCATTCTCTGCGTGCACTAAAGTCTTTAATGCGTTTTCAAGTTCTTTACGAACATTAAAACTATCAATGTTCCGGCTCTCGAAGTGCAAGGTCTTCAGTACACCAAGGCTGGTGACGTCAAAACGTGTACACGAATGACGAAGATGACTGAGTCAACAATCTATGCTATACTAAAACACCAGTTTGTAAAACTCATTCGTGTTCATTTACCTTTTTCTATTAAAACGTCATAGATGTCTTCGAACGGCCATTTTGTGTTTCCACAAACTGATAGATATATATAACTTGTACTGTGAATTTACACTGTACAGTGTGATACTGTGTTTTGTGATATATCAGAAGAAAGTGAACTTATTTTATCATTATTTATTTGTAGTTTTATATACTTGGCAAAAATAATGTCAGAACTCGGGTCGCTCGAAAAGGGTTGATTCAGTTATTTGGCTCCCATTTCATCCAGGTTATTCTATGTGTTTTGTACAGTATTTCAGTGTGCTATAAGCAGCAGGCTGCAAGCGGTGACGCAAGAATTTTTCGAATTGAATCGTCACTCATTTAAAAAAACAAATATTCAAGTGTCCATCAAGGACTTAGCTAGTAACCTATTTTCCTGTATTCACACCTTATTGACAAGTACATGTAGACACTCACTGGTAGGAAACAACTTTCATTCCAGTCCCGTACACATTACAAATACATTGATTTTTCAATTTGTGATGCTAGCATCTTAAAAATAGTGATGAGGCTCCCAACAACTGTTCACGTCTTTGTGTTTCGAGTTGAGGTAGAGACTCGTAGGAATGGGCTGGAAGCTTGATGAAATAATCCTTTTAATCAATCTGTCGAGTTAGTCTTCATAGTCCTCTGTATCACAAGCACGAGAAATTCGAGTGTTGCGTGAAGACTCGAACCAGGGATAGTGCACTACAAGCAACGGTCGCTAACCACTTCAGTACAATAGAAGAAGGCTAATCCATTACTTATTACCAGTAGAAGTTTCTTCAATCACCGGTAATCGAGATTCAATTTACTTGTACACTATACACCACTGATGGTGATATACTGTATATATGAAGGTAGTTTAATAGCTTATGAAAATCATTTTCATAATCAGTGTTGTATTTGTTCTAATTTAAACTGGGGCAGTACACTATTTCAGCTTAATTGTTTTTCTTCGTAAATTTTACGAAAGGGGCCATCCTTTACTATTATGTATCTTTTCTACAAATAAACCAATTCCAATAAACCAATAAGACGGCAGTGGTTAGATACCATTATACGAGTACTGTATTTTCTAAAATGGTAGAAATTAATCATGGAAAGACTATGGAATTGAGACCGACAGGGTAAAAATAAACGGAAGTTCCTCGATCTATTCAGAGTTCTTGAAAACTGTTCAAACTTGTTCGACTTACTTGATCGAGAGAAAAGGTTCGACCGGGCTTTCTCCTGAACTAACGTTCAACAAACCTGCTTAAAAAATGAAGAGACTCTCTGTAAATTCCAAGGGTTAGCTCACATCACAATCTCACCTTGACTTTGCCCGGCTTTCCAGCTTTCTCACATCGCTCCACTGCGAAATCAGCAACTCTTTCACAGTCACCAGAAAGGTCCTCCAACGAGCACAACCACAGGATATCTCCATGGGCTTCCTCGACAGGGATGATACTCTCTGGATGATTGCGAGGGTCATCCGAGAGGCAATGCATGTCCAGAACTCCGCCTGGATGTACCTGCCCACGACACAAAACGTGTATTACAGTGTGTACGATGTAACAAATTCTGCATGGTTCATCCTCCATCGTCCTCATTTGTTGATGCTGTCTGCTGATGTTGAAGAGGTTATTTATTGTTATCAACTGGGCGCTCAGTTTATTCACATCTTTCGAGTTTACATTGTGGAATTCTTCGTTTTTTAAATTCGTTTACTCAGAAGATCAGATAGAATGGTGCATAAATTCTGTGAATGTCACTTTAAGTCTTATGTAATGAGAGAGAATTAGGATCAAATAAAACTATGCTTCGATGGAAGCTCCTAAAATGGAACATAGTTCCGGCAGAAAACTATAATCCGGATCAAAGAGGAAGTATTTTATAAAACGTACTCGAAATCGGTTCATTTCTACGCTCTCTGGATCCTCTAACATTGAAATTGCGCCGGATTGCTCGTCCATTTTCCAGTGTTTAATAATGGATTATCAGAACTGCTTAAAATGCTCATAATCTAGCGCTAAAATTTGTCAAATTTTCTGGTACGGTCCAGTTATCCAGTTTTTTCTTTATTCGGATAATTTTCTCAGACAATGCAGTATACGGAAATAGCTTAAAAACTATAATCATATCATGTTACTAGTGTGAATCACTAACCAAGAGACGCACCAAGCAAACCAAGATGCTGTTACTACTTCATAAAGCTGGATTAGCTCTAACGAAGTTTCAGACTCGAGCAACAGAGTTAGCCTTTCACCGTGCAGATACCACAGCAGCCCAATCCGAATTTTATCGTCTGACCGGCGCTAATTTTCGTCAGCATTAACCGGTAATTATCGCCTTTTCTTACGATAAACCGATGATATCTTACGATAAACCGGTAATTATTATCTGAAAAAGACTGTATTTTTATCGTCTTTTCCCTATGCTTGGAATGACGGTAGGAATAAGACTGTAAAGACCGGTCAATATCGTCGGCGAACATTTCATCGTCTGGAAATACCTATAATTACCGGTAATAACCGGTACAATTTCTACCGTCGGAAGTTCCTACTATAAACGATGATTATCACCGCAAATCGATGATTATCTCCGGTAAACCGACGAAAAAATTCGGATTGGGAAGTAGTGAGAAGAGAGGGGCTCAAAATGATTTTTCAAAAGCAAGAGATGAACAAAAGGAGAGAACGCAACAAAATATCCTATAAACAACGAGGGAATATATCTGAACGTAGTGCACAATGACAATGATGACCACTCGTTAAAATTTATTTCTACACTCGGTAAGTTAAAAGGCCAAATTAAGGTGCAAATGAAAATTTAGAGGAAAGCAGTAGAAGGAGGATGTTTAGATAAAAGGCAGTGAGGAAAGTTGGTTTATATGTTCCGTTTCAACATCATAGATCTAGGAGACATCAAATATTAAGGGTCAAGTTTAATCAAAGAGAGACTTTAATCCATGTACAAGTTCTGTAAGATTTTCATCTTCAAGTAATTTCACATACGTGAACTTAGCATTAGGTATAATAGTTTAAAATTTCAACAAGCAACGTTCTTTAAGTAAGTATTTAGTTTAAACTTCATCAAATTTTTTTTATCCAATTTAAGCCAATTTAAAACCAGACGACCTTTTTAAGAATTTAACTATAAACTCAAATCAAAGTAACCAAAAGGCGCGCCAGTTCTGGAATACGATACAAAAGAAACAGCATGAAGCATTGTTCAAGCAAGTTATTAAAGATGTTTTTCAATGGCATCCCGCATAGTTTCGCACGAAAACTCGTCTCACAAAGACGATCTTAACGTCAAATTTGCAGCAGTCAGTAGATGTGGAAGCCACCATCACCAACGTAAAACAGGAACAGTTCTCCCAAACAATATCAAAACGCCAACAATCATACAGCCCACTGGTTCCAACGCTGAAATAAACAACAAGAGGCAAAGCAACCGCTCGAACCCATAAAAGATTTCAGTAAAAATATCCAGAGAGATGCACGTGGGATGAATTTTCCACACAGTTCAAGATAAAAATACCTTCGGTGCTGAAATTTCTAAACAGTTTAAAATAAAAGTTACCTCGGTACTGAATTTTCCACAGAGTTCAAGATAAAAATACACTCGGTGCTGAAATTTCCACACAGTTTAAAATTAAAGTTACCGCGGTACTGAATTTTCCACTGAGTTCAAGATCAAAATACCCTCGTTGCTGAAATTTCCACACAGTTTAAAATAAAAGTTACAGCGGTACTGAATTTTCCACAGAGTTCAAGATAAAAATACACTTGGTGCTGAAATTTCCACACAGTTTAAAATTAAAGTTACCGCAGTACTGAATTTTCCACAGAGTTTAAGATAAAAATACACTTGGTGCTGAAATTTCCACACAGTTTAAAATTAAAGTTACCGCAGTACTGAATTTTCCACAGAGTTCAAGATAAAAATACACTCGGTGCTGGATCGCACGCACTTACCAAAAATTTGGCGACACTCGCTGGCACCTGTGGTCTGCGAGTCCCGTCCAGGAGAATCGTGGGAGCAGAGAGCTCCATAATGTTACTGTTCACGATAATTGTAGCCTTTACCTGCAACCGAAAAAAACGTATCTTTCTAATAAAGTTGGTACATAAGAAATGTAACAGCATTGGTTTGAAAAGATGCCTTATCATAAAATCCTTTAGGAGGTAGGGGTATTCTATGCATAGTAGATGATATAACAGCGGTACCTACGGAATGTTGAAAACATTCACATCACGCAATGAACGTTAAATACACATGGTGAAGCAAATGAAACTTCACTTTTTCAAAGATGACTTAAGAGGTAGTCTTTGGTGATACATGTAAATTCTGACGTGGTAGGCATTCTACGCATTTCAGGTGATAAGCGAAATATTTCCTTTAGGCACAGCTTAGAATTAACATCATTGCATTTATCAAAATCGCATGTTAAAACCAAATTTCGAAATGCAAACTGTTTATCAAAGAGTACATATAATTACGTTGCATCATTCACAATTTATACATGACAAAGCATCAACTTGAAAATTTTCTTGAATTAGTTTCATGTTTTTCAGTACCGGTAGTCATAGAGAGGTTTCAATGTTAATGCTGAATTTCTAACAGAATAAAACTGCAACTTTTTCCTCCCACTAAGTTATGACATTATCTCTGTTTGCGTGAAAGTTCCCACATTGCAACACAAAACGGTATCATGAAAAAAGTGAGGTACATGTAGGTACCTGGTATGATGAGTGTTCCCTGAACAACTTTATTATTATTTTCACGCGATTAAATCGGTCATCTATTCACTATACATCTACACACACACACCAACAAAAGCCATATTGTCTATGCTGATATTACATAAAAAATTAATAACTGTTGAGTATCTGAATGTGAGAGTGAAGGTATGAGTCGTAAATGCTGTGAATGTAAAAGTCGTCTGCTGTAATTTTTTGAATGCAAGCGTCGTAAAATACGTGAGTTTATAAAGTTAATCTAAATATTGTCCGTGAAAGGAACAAAGTTATGCAACGCAAAATCAAATTTCAGAGCTGAATTCGCTTAAATTCTTTCAGATAAGTAATAAAATGTTGAAAAAAAGATTTGTTGACAGATTGATCCTTATTTGTAGCTACAGTAGACTCATCCTCGTCAAACATTGACACGTTTTGCAGGGTCGTTTCTTGACAAATGTAGTTCACCATATTCACTACGTAGGAGAAAAAAATTTGCATTTTAACAAATAAGAACTGAAATAAAGCAAATCAAATATGTAAGTTGATACCTAGACTAATTTAATTTTTTTCAGATGAATCATTTCAGAGAAAAAAGAACCAATAAGCTGAATATTAAATATGCACTGAAAAAACGAACTGACTCGCGTCACCAGTATTGATAGGACAAGCGTGTGTATAGCCGTCATACATCCTAGGAGAAATGTACTGGATGTTGGTGAGATAATGCTTGTATAGGAGGACACATCCTTGCTTCAGAGTGTCAGATAGTTTAGCTAAACTGGGACGTTAATGACAGCAGCGCTACACATATCTAGTAAAGTATAAGTCAAAGTGAAGGTATGGTGCAACTGCGTGAAGGCCAATATACTGTGCATGGCTAGCTAGAACTTACCTGGGGCATGAATACAGCCATGTTGAGCCCTCAAACAAACAATCTTTATTTCCAATCAAGTACACAGTACATAGACATTTAGTACATTGGTTTTTCAAATTCTTAAGGTTAACATTCTTAGAGTAAGGATGATGGTGAGCTCCATGCGACGATCCTGGGATTTGTCCATGGGCGGGGAGTTGAGGGCTTACCGATAAGTGCGAGCTCACGGCGTGAAACGAGAAACAGCTCGTATTCATTGCCGGGTTTCGAACCCGCAGAAGTCTTTCTGCACAAGCAGAGACCCGATACAGAACACGGGCCGCAGACCACTCGACTACGGTGGCTGCTCAGACCACCAGATCACTCACCTGGAGCATGGATACAGCCATGTTGAGCCCTCAGACCTCACCTGGAGCATGGATACAGCTATGTTGAGCCCTCAGACCTCACCTGGGGCATGGATACAGCCATGTTGAGAGCGAATTCTCCTCCTTTGCTGCTTGCGATCACGCCAATGCCGCCTTTGCACACCTGAAGAGGAAGAGAAAGCTTGCATCTTAGAAAAAGATTAGTTTTTTAAACAGTAATGGCAGAAATATTGATTGAAAAAAATGAAGGAATAAGTCATGAAAGATCTGAAGAAACCTTGAATCGAAATAGATCGAAAAAACTGAGTGTTAGAGCAAATTAAAATTTTATTGGACTAATTTCTCATAACTTTGAGCAGAGAAGACTCTTCATCAATCGCTCTTGCATCCCCTTTATTGCAAAGTACATTATTCGTATTATTAGCATGCTGTCACGATTGAAGTTCGACTTTATAAATGAACAAGGCAAAAAAATCAGGCATTGGTCAGTGTCCCCGACGTAGAAAAATTACTGATGACCACTTTCTCAAAATTGTACATTGATTCAAAACTGACCTCCTCCCTTGAAAGCAGGTACTGTGCAGCTTCTTCAAAGTAAGCGAGTTCGAACGAGTTTTGCATGGTTTTAGGCAGGTCTTCGTAAGCGAAGAAAGCCATGGCTATGACCGCGAAGCCCCTGGATGCAAGGAGTGCAGCACGCTGCTCCATCAAGCCTCCTCCGCCTCCCATGATGTCCATCACGCCGGGGAAGGGGCCCTTGCCTTAAATGCAAACCAATTAAAACATTTAGCGCTAAGCGATAGTGGATCGTGTGCTACAGCCTCGGCCCGTGAGAAATCCAGATGAACAATTTACGAGTACAGTGTTGTTCTCATGATTCAAACACCCTTTAACTGTAACATTTCCCAATCTGAACACATTTGTTCGAACAAATATTGTCCTCTACTCCGAACACAGTCTTGCAATCCGAACAGAAAAAAATGCCGGCCGTGACGTCTCGCTTGCACTTCTTCGCTGTGAACACCCCTTTCTAATGCGTTTGATATTGTGTTTCACCCCTCTCTAATGTGTTTGATATTGTGTTTCACCCCTCTCTAATGTGTTTGATATTGTGTTTCACCCCTCTCTAATGTGTTTGATATTGTGTTTCACCCCTCTCTAATGCGTTTGATATTGTGTTTCACCCCTCTCTAATGTGTTTGATACTGTGTTTCACCCCTCTCCAATGTGTTTGATACTGTGTTTCACCCCTCTCCAATGCGTTTGATACTGTGTTTCACCCATCTCTAATGCGTTTGATATTGTGTTTCACCCCTCTCCAATGTGTTTGATACTGTGTTTCACCCATCTCTAATGCGTTAGATATTGTGTTTCACCCCTCTCTAATGTGTTTGATATTGTACTTGTAACTTTACCAATGCCAAATTTTTGCAACACAACTCCTTTAGTACAGCCAATGGACCAGCAAATGATTTCCAACTTCAAGAAGTTATAGACCAAGGGTCTCTTTCAAAGGTGAGTTTAATTTACCAGTGACACTGATTTAATCTTGAGCGAGCTTTACAAGGACCACTTTAATATCCTCCACTGCATAAACCTCGGTGACAAGGCATGGAACAATCCTTTCAATGGTTAAGGAACTGGAACCAAAACCTCTACTGCCAATAAGTTTACACTTTTGAGTATTTCTTGATTTACCTATAATTTTTAAATCTAATATTAATATTATGTTTCTTTGAGTACAAGCAAACTCAATGTTTTTCAAGTAAGATATAATTTTACTATGAGGAATTAAGCTCGGAGCGGTTTCAAAATATAGGGTGTCTCAAAAAAATGTACTCACCCCTTAACTGTTGCTAACATGCTGTCTTCTTTGTGTTGCAGGTGTGAGGTTCGAACCTTTGCGAACATGATTCTTTAATCAGATTTAATCATGTTCGCAAAGGTTCGAACCTCACACCTGCAACACAAAGAAGACAGCATGTTAGCAACGGTTAAAGGGTGAGTACATTTTTTTGAGATACCCTGTATTAAGCAAAGTGAATGAAACCTCTCAACTTCCCATGTGTTAGGTGATAACCTACTGACCAGGAGGTAGGAGGAGTGACCCTCGTACCCTGCCGTGCCTGACAGGGGTCCTCGTGCATCCCTCCGCCAGCAGGCGGCGCTCGTGCTCCACGCTACACACGGGCTTCAGGCCGCTCTGCTCAGCACCAGCTGTCACCAGAGGCATAACCACGGGCCCTGTGTACACCTCCAGCTGGTACTGAAAGAAGATTGTTATGGTCAGTGAGTTAGTAAATAAGAAATAGATCCTGTAGCAAATGCAACGGAAAAACTCAGGAAAATATGTCTTGAAAACCGGCAGTGGTTATTGAGCATAAGGACGAAGATCATTCCGTGTACCAAGGTCATTGAGAGTTGGGTTGTTTACAGCAGATGAACTAAGATACGCATTGCAAAGGACCATAAATTTTGCCCCTACCTTGATAGTAATGTATTCTTCCTTGTCTGTTGAGCAATAGGCTTGCAAACATTGCTGTCAGCACCTACTGTAAGTAGATTAACCTAACAATAACACACAATTGATTGATCTATTACCTTTGCTTCTATAGGTAGAGTAAAGCTTTCTCTTTTCACAACATCCGAAAATTAAGCTTCTGCTTTGTGACTTTGTATAATGTTTTCAAACTGTCGTTATGATACACTGCAGGTCAGGAATGATCAGGAATCTGACCACACATCCCTCTGGCGTGTAGTAAGATCTTTGCAGACATACAGGGTATTTCCAAAAAATGCCTACGTTTTTAAAAGGCTGTAGTTTGAATACTCCTGTTACTAGGAGGCTGGGACAGGTCTCATTCGAATGACCAAGATCTGAAGTTTTAATTTGTATCCAGAATACGTTGTTACCTATCTTATGTACACCTTATGAATTCCAGTAGTATTCAAACTACAGCCTTTCAAAAATATATACATTTTTTTGGGACACCCTGTACTTGCATGGAGAAAACGCGTTTTATTCACTTCAGCAGGTAGAGTTCTCGGTTCATATCTTTTCCATACAAGTAATAATGATTTTTTTGCAAGTGAATACGTTTCAGCATTAACCGATAATGAAATAATGAACAATCCGCGCAGGTATTCTAACTACTCCATTCATTTATTATCGAGTTACATCAGATATTTGGGGATGTATGCTTCTGAAATCAACCCAAGCTTTAACACTCACAAAATTCCCAGTGAAAACTGTAATAGGATTCCACTATTCCAGTGTGTACCAGCATGATAAACATTATGGGCGATATTAACTCATAGATAAAGGCTACCTCGACAGAGCTCACCCAGGTTCTTATATTGTCCCGGCACACACACCTCGACAGAACTAACCCAGGTTCTTATATTGCCCCGGCACACACACCTCGACAAAGCTCATACTTTGAGAAATCATTGAGGTGCTCATGTGAGGACAATGGTTTTGGATTCTAGATTGGGCCTGGGTGAGAGAACTGCTACCTCTGGACGAACTTTCTTCAATTGGCTGCCATCTTGTACTCGTAGGAACAGGTCAGAGTTTGCAATGTCAACATACTGTGATGGGCTCCGTGACGCGGCCGAACGTGAACCTGAAGTTCAGATGCTGCCGCTTCTCAGGAAGCAGCTGAGCAAAGGGGGCCATAGGGAGCAGCCCTTTGAAGTGGCCCCCTAACGCAGGGGTCTTCTTCAAGTCAATTTCCCCCTCCTCATCTGACCTGGAATTAAATGAAAAACAATCAGCAAAAAATGCCTTCTGTTGAGAAATTTTACTATCCTTAATCCAGGCACAAAACAAGTGTGAGCCATTATATGTATAATATACAGACTAAGACCCGCCTGATCATTTCAATTTTTGTGATTCTATCGTTATTAACATTTCAACTTGCAGTTACTTAAATCTGTGCACCCTTCGAAACGACTTTCATAGGAAAAGTATCAACCTCGTATAAAAGTTTTGTCATTATCTCCATTAACACGTTAGCAAATCTGATGTCCAGATACTTACGCTAATTATCGCTAAGTTTTCTAAGCATCACAATGTTAGTAACTCAGATTTGAAGCATGGCAAGTCTTATGCGTAGAGAAATTAAAAAAAATATTCAATACATATTTTTACAGTAATTTTGGGCCATTAATAAAATAATTGAATTATTATTCAGCGAAAGTACCTTTGATAATTTATACTGGAAGATGGAACTGTTTTCTCGCTTGAAATAATTGTATTGGAATATATGCATCAAATTTATTTGGTATGCGAGCTTCATTGGACCATATATGCCATTGCCAGAGAGGTGAACTTTTTTATAGTGAAACTATAAGTGAACAAATCTTCAAAGAATCTTCACTCAAAGAATGAGTGAGTGAAGACAAGTTACTCAACGCATTCACTGTCATTAGATATGTTTGAGAATAAAGATGCTAACTACTCGGTGCACAAGCTAAATGTATTCACTTGGTTATTACCAAGGATTGCCATTGTGGTCGAGTGGTCTATGGCTTGTGTTGTGTATCAGGTCTCTGCTTTGTGCGGAAAGACTGCGGGTTCGAATCCGGCCACGAACACGAGTTGTTTCTCGTTGCTTCTTCGTCCGTGAGCTCGCACATATCGGTAAGGCTTACTGGGTAAGCATTCAACTCCCCGCCCATGGCACGCCCATCAAACCTCCCGGGATCATGGAGCTTCATCATCATCCATACTCTAAGAATGTTAAACGTAAGAATTTGAAAAACCAATATACTAAATGTCTATGTACTGTGTACTCGATTGGAAATAAAGATTGTTTTTGTTTGAATAAACCCTACTCACTTGGAACATACACATAATGATATACACACTTTTCTGTAACAGAGTGTTGAGAATTATTATTCATTTTCTTATCATTGGAGATTATATGACAGCAGCTGAATACAATTCCATACTATGTGACGTAAAACTCACACTTGTATCGTGTGTGATAAGCCTAAGGAGGTAGTCGATAAGAGAGATGAGCTTTTATCAATAGGCACCCAGAGACAAGCCAAGCATTAACCTACCCCCTGCAATCATTCGAGAATTTCTTGTGGTTTTCTTCAGGAGTTTGCATGCCGTAGCAATACAATGGTGTAGTCATTACTTGTGGTTTAGCACTAAACCTTCACAATGCAGAAGTGGGCTCGTGTTTGTTATTTTAACTAGAAGCTCATCCCGTGGTTGACGTCATGCTCTTGTTCCATTTTTTATAATAGATGCAAATTTTAATGTCAGTTGGTAACAGCGTTTTCCTAATTATTCGTACATTGCGTCAACAAAGATCGACGTGATACATGAAAAACGCTACTAGGACCAATTTTAATTAAGCATAATCTTAAGACGAGAATTCAGGGAAAATTTAAGCTGTAAAAGTATAAGAAGCCAAGTAACCTCACTTGTATGTAGCGAGGGTAAAGAAAGGCACACCATCAGAGTCAGTGGCGGTTGTACGCAGTGTGTAGACGGAACACTTCTCGAGCCCCTCCATCTTGACGGTTACTTCCTCATCCATGAGGCAAGATGGCGGGGTAACCGTGATACGCGGAGAGCTCTGCGTTCAATCCAGGAGTGGTTAACCACCAAAAATTGTATGAATGATGAAACTTGAGTAATGAATTTTTACCTTAGTTTTGAGTCCGTTCCTGGGTCACTGTTCAAAAATAAAACACTGTAGCCTAAATCGCCCCAGGTTCTCTTTGTTGTACTTGAGTTCATGATTCTCATGTTCTTAGTGCATCAAGAAAAGAGGATGTACGGTAATAATACACACTAAAATAAGGACCAGCGTTCGTTGACCAGGATTTCCTGTATACCAGCTGGAATGAAATCACGACTGTATCAATTCCAGGCGTTGATCTGAATGAACAACGAATCTTGCAAATGGCAGGGGACAAAGTACGAACTGCTATGTACAGAGTTACATGAGGCGTGGCATACCACAGGGCAAAGATGCTAAAAAACAAGTTTTGAGTAACCGCCATACAACAAATTCCTATAACATAATTGATCATGTACATATCAATGTGTTCTTGATCTCATTTCGTAGGTTAACTACTAAATCACGCTCGGCTGTGAGATTTCGGTACGATAGAAAACGGAGTTTTTACCTGGTGGCGTCTTCGGCCATGTGGGACCTCTGCCTCATGAATCCCTATAGATAAACTAGATTTTCGAATACTGGCGAAGTATTGAAAAGCTTACCTAGTTTTTATATGAATTGAAAGCTGAGCAGCTATCGTATTTTCAGTTAATAAAATTCCATGTGAACATTAATAAATCTAATCGCAAAGAATTAAAAAACAAAAAACACTTTCGAGACTAACCGCCATTGTTGATCCGAAATTTTCTGCGTTGCTTTCAGCTGTCTCTGGTTACCTGAAGAAAGAAAAGATACAAGAAATGTAAAATTGAAATCGTAGCAGTACTATTCGTAATATCTTATTTGTATGCTCACGCAGAGTGTTAATCGGTTTAATAAATTACAATGAAGAATTGATATCACCTGTAGCTAAAACACGTATTATATATGTAAATGGGCGACAGAAGTTGAAATTCTGCATAATGAACAATATGAAAACTAGTGCGAACAAAATAAGCTGAAAACGACACTTGACTTTTTTTTTTGAGCTGTACGCACTAGCTGCAGTACAGCTCCAGTGAGTGAACTGCTTATGCCATAAGTTAGGGGTTCCTCACCTGGGGTACATGTACCCCTAGGGGTACATATGCTTATGTAAAGAGGCACATTGAATGTTAGTGATAGAAAAAAACATGTTTAAATGTTATTTGTTTCTAAATACACATGTATGTATATCAATGAATATTTTTTTTTTCAAATATATTAAAATTCATGGGTACACGCTCATTTGTCGAAATACTGAAGAGGTACAAGGTCAAAGAAAGGTTGGGAACCTCTGCCATAAGCTAATGTTTTTGTTCTCAAGCTCCTCAACTGCAAGCCTTTCTCCTTACAGTATCTCACCACCTCCTCCAAGTCCATGATAATAAGCCCGACATTGAGGAGAGAGAGGACAATGCAACAAATTCTAGGAACGAAATAATAATGACGTCTGGCATTCTCTACTTAGATGTGTGTTTCAGAATTGTTACCTTAATACTAGTAAATGTCCTAGTTTTTATATTCTGCATAAATGTCGTATATAATAAGTAGTTCAACAGCGTTAAATACACCATCATTGTTTAATTGGTGTCTATTTTCTTATTTTTGAATATATTACAATAAAAAGATATGAATTACACTTATTTTGCTGACGAAAAGTGACTCTTCACAAAAACCTTAGCACATTCAATAAATCCATTAATGTGACAGAATTCTTATTTTAGTTCCAGCGTTGGTACTAATAGAATTAGTTTAAACGGCAAAAAATCGTGCTACTTTCACAATTTAGATCACAAGCTGTTAAAAATTTCCATCTAGACTATTGCATAACAAATACAATGAAATATTCAAACACGTGTCTTCTAACAGAAACTACAGAGTTCGCCAAAAAAATGTGTACACACTTCAGGAAAATACAACTGTTATACGAAATACGAAATTTATTCAAACTCTACAACGGTAAAACAAGCTTTCATCGGTCTCTATAATTACAAGAGATGTTCAGAGTGTTGGATATTAAGAGGCTTCCAGATATCAACGTGTACTCTGAACCACTGCTTGAACGTTGATCCAATTGTTCAGTGGAATTGCAGCACATACGTCCTTAATTTCTTGTGTAAAGGCCGCCAATGTAATCAGTTCTTTGCAATGCACGACATCTTTTACGGTCCCCTACATGAAAAATTCAGTAGGCGACTTAATTCTTGTCTATAATGTGCTGAAACCACTCACAAAACTAAATTCTTTGATCCTGATCGTCCTTATATTGTATAAAAAGATCGTAGAATGTAATATTACTACTGAGTTATTTAAGAATGTGCCGTATGCTTGTGGTGCTCACTTTTGTTCCACGTGCATATTGTGCGGAAGATTTTATTGACGGACGCGCGGTTTTCTTCAAATGTACATACTTTTTTCCCTTGGACCCTGTATAAATTCCCGGCATCATGAATTATAACTTCATTATATGAACAATGTAGAATGAGCTCATTGTGAGATTCATTTTTATCGAGTAGAAAGCGAAGCGTGTGCACATCTTTGCTGTCATGTTTCGTCAGAGGAAAACATAGTCTTAATGATATTTTGAATAGATGTTAGCTTACTTCACACCATTAACTGAGAAGGAATATAAACATAGAGGATTGGTTTACCGCTGCTATGGATCAGACCCTGCGTATACCTGTTTATTGAAAGTTTACATACTTACCTATACATTAAAACTTGATATATCTACCTTTGTTTTGAAAATCAACACACCTACCTATTTATTGCGAGTTAACCTACATTATCCACCAACGTATGAATTCAGCCCGGTTTTTCACAAAGAGCAAGTGTATTTCATGCTGCACATCTAGCCAAAACTCAGTGCTCAAATGATTCATTCCTTACTTAGACTGCATTGGACTGAACTTCACACCTGCGGCTCATTCTTAAAAAACCGATTACTTCGATTTTAAATTCTTATAATTTCTTCTGATAGTTCAAGATCAGGTAACAAATTTTTTTGAAAATGATCCTAATTATACGAGTTGTTCTTACGCTCATTGCACTCTTTAGCACTCATTGAAATTTGCAGATTGATTTAAATGCATCCTTCTTTATGACCAGATAACCTCAAATATAGCAAAAATTTGAGTGTTCTGATCATTACAGAGACAGGACCAAATATTACTCCGACTTGGGCCTTCATTATTGCACTGTCTGTTATTCGCACGAGGAATTTCAAGATGTTAGCTATGAAACTGGAAATCTCACATATAACTTCGCATAATTTGTCAGCAATTCAACATCCAAATGATGTTTCGTGTTTTTCCTTGCCAAAAATTGCAGCTTGCGCGCGTACACCTGAAAATGCAATAAAAATAGAACTATTTCTCACTGAGAAAAACAAATGAAAAAATAAAAATCTATTCACATTTACACACATAAATGGGAAATTTTATCAAAAGATATACGATATGGAATTCACGTGGATTTCTCAAAAGATTAGTAACCAATATTGAGGCAGAACAGAGAACACGTACCGGAGTGTGCAGGATGTGTATTGCAGGGGAAAAACGGACTGGATAACCAGCCTCTGATGCCGGCCCGAAGTCAGAGCTTGTCACGCTCCGTGACGGCTGGCATGAAGGAGGGCGATTAGATAGAGCGATATGCTGTTTGGGAACGCAAGGGTGCTCACACAAAACTGCGTTTTCGTACAACCATCAGAGCGAACTTGTAATTGGGACTCGAGATACAATTCGACGAGGAAAAAACGGGTCTAAAGTTAAATAATATTCGAAAAATAATTCACGTAGGAAATTGAAACAAAAACCACGTGAGGGGATATATTCTCAAATTTTAGTTGGTATAATAAGTACATCGATTACATCATATGTACATTACGATCGTCATAAACATTTAAGAAAAAAATGGATTTTCTAGATAGGTCAGCTTACTAGTGAGCAGTGTTTTCATTGTTGAACATTGCTACGCAAATCAATCTCCAACCAAAGTTAAAAGAGCATTTGTATATGAATTCAACATGAAAATGAACAGGTTGAATTTATTGACAAATTTTCTTTTTACTTTTGTTGGAGATTTATTTGCATAGTACTGTTCAATAATGAAACATGCTGCTCACTGAAAAAGTTGACCCATCTAGAAAATTTTTTTTCCGAATGTTTATAACGATGTTAATACACATATGGAATAATTTAGATATCCATTACACCAATTAAAACTCGAGAATATACTCCGCAATGTGGTTTTATTTTACTTTTCTGCGTCAATTAGTTTTTGAGTACTAAGCGTTTACTTTTAACCAGTCTTTTTCTGTCTCGTATATATTTATGTTGATCGAAGAGCAAAATAAATAGCATTTAAGGAATTTGAATCAATTAGCTCATGTACGGAATAGTTTGGGTTTTAATGAAATGTGTATTGATAACAGTTTTATACTAAAATTTAAAAAACTAACATTGGTGAGTAAACTGCAGTCGCTCCTATCTCAAATTGAGGTCTTGTAAACTTAACTGTAGAATTACAATAAAATTTGCTCTCTTTTCCATAAAGGCACACTAAAATTATACAGGCACGAATTCATTTCACCAACTGTTGCGTACGGGAGTTTTACATAACATTACTTCCATACAGTACACGCAATATTCATCTAACAATCAAGTTCAGGGTCATCATCTGTTCCTATAATGATTTCAATTCTACTTAAATAATTCATATCTGAATAGCCTCCAACGTATCATCGTCTCTTCCTACTATAACTGCTTAGTTACATTAGCGATGACTGAATAAAACTAATTCTTATGCCCTACCTTAACTCTCCCCATAGTGGTTTGATTATGTGGATATTTTGCGATTGTACTGAACAGGAATACTGCTTTAACACGTTGACTCCGATTGCCTGATTGGTGTAAAACTTCACTTCGTACGCATAGTCACTAGAACAACAAACAACAAACAATCTTTTTATTTCCAATCAAGTACACAGTACATAGACATTTAGTACATTGGTTTTTAAATTCTTAAGGTTAACATTCTTAGAGTAAGGATGATGGTGAGCTCCATGCGACGATCCTGGGATGTGTGCGATGATCCATGGGCGAGGTCTTAATTGCTGAGGTCTTACCGATAAGTGCGAGCTCACGGCGTGAAACGAGAAACAGCTCGTATTCATTGCCAGGTTTCGAACCCGCACGCAGTCTTTCTGCACAAGCAGAGACCCGATACAGAACACGGGCCGCATACCACTCGACCACGGTGGCTGCGGATCTGAAAAATTACAGAACCTAACCTCAGTGGTACACATACGTACCATTTCGGAGTCAACGTGTTAAACTATTCTAATATTTCGTACTTTACTATCTCGTAATGTAAAAGGTGGTGCCATTATGCAACCCTAGATTATACAAAAATATGTCCACGTATGCCACCTACTCTTTGCTTCTTTGTGCGAGGGTTGTGTACAGCTTATATTAATGTATACTGTGTACATAGAATCATGACTTAAGTGTGCGTTGAACTAATTGCACAGTGTTTATATTCTCTAGTTCAGTGTAGGCAGTCGACAATGTGAACATATGCTCTAAGAGAAAAGCTTTTTGTTTCCCGGCTCCAAGTCCCTCTATACCTCATGGCACAATGCACGAAAGAACTTAACACGTTGACTCCGAAGTGGTACGTATGTGTACCACTGAGGTTAGGTTCTGTAATTTTTTAAGATCCTTCTAGTGACTATGCGTACAAAGTGAAGATTTACACCAGTCAGGCAATCGGAGGCAACGTGTTAAGTGTAGCGCGGTGTCGGCAGATAGCTGACTCTGGTTAACTGAAAATCGTACTCCCGCGAGGAACGGATTTGACGGCATACTGTTCTCTGAGGCGTCTATGCAAAAACGTATACAGTATTTATTTTCTCAGCGCATTTTTGATTCATAAGTCAACATTTAATTATGTTGTAGCCAAGCAGATCTTCCAAATCCACATGAATCCAAAATGTTAAGTAATATCCTTAATTAAATATTTAACACTCTTGATTAAAATTACATTTTAGCAGACAGCGTCCGTATTTACCCTTCTGCACTAAATGTTCTTGAAACTGGAAAAGTTGCAAAAACAAGTGTGACAATCACCAGCTTGGTCGACTGGTGAGCGAATCTGCTTGCGAACGGGAAGACCCGGGCTCGAATCCCGCTGCCGACATGGTTAACGCGGCTAGAAATACGGCATGGGACTTGGGTAAACAACCGAATAATTATCGAAGTAATTATCCGACCCAAGAATGGGCCAGAAGGTTCGTTCCTATAGCCTCATTCTATTCTATTAACTTCAGTGTATATTCCCCTCCAGAGATGTCTTTGTTACTGGTAAATGGAAATTCCGCGACGATCCTCCATAGAAGTTGACTTTAAAATGGGAACATATATACATCCACAAAGCTGAAAATTATTCGACCTATACTTATCAATCGTTTTATCGTGCTCATTTGACTCCTCTGTTTTAGGTTTCTCTAATTCTTAAAAGCAATTTGTTTGTGCAACACAGAAAAACAAGCAAGAAAAATTATTTTATTTCAAACAAGTTACGTTCAACAAGTGTTCAACAACGGCTTCGTAATAGTCAAACTGAAACCTTGAAATTGACCAAGTAAATTAGCGTAAACCTAAATGTTTCTATACCCAATTTATTGGCTGGTGACTAAGCGTGATGTAGAATTCAAAATGGAATGTTCATATATTCATTGAAAATTTTATACGTATGGTATTACATTGGCTTTTTATTGAAACAAGCTTTCAACCGATGCTTAATTTGAAATTTAAGAAATCCAGTCTGGCGTCGGTCGTCCACGCAACGTAAAGAGTCAAAATTGTTGCGATCACGAAGCTTTGATATCATAACGCGACGAGATATCAAATCATCCCGTCAAATATATCATAACGCGACGTAAGGGATGACGCAACATTTTCCTCACTAAGAATTTGATATTCGAGATTATTTTTTCCTTCAGGTTATAATTTGCTGCGGCGAGGAAGGAGTTTGTCATAGAAGAGTGCGATCATTCTACGCCAAGCGTCGACCTGAGCATTGGTGTGGTCGACAGCATTGCCGCCCCACACGACGCTGCCGTTCACCATGCGGTGGTACGACACGTCACAGAACGGCACGTATGGGGGCTCGATGAGGTGGCCTGCGCCCTTGTATCTCACAACCTGCCGGCAATAAGACACATTATGAAAGCATGTTCGAAAGAATAAGAGCACAAATGATATCAAGTACAAGGTTTATGTGAGTTTAACGCATTTGCAGTTTTACCGAGCCATAATAGAAGTGAGAACCACTTCATGGGCAGCCTGAAGTGACACTACAGAGAAAATATAGAAACTGTTGTAAAATTCTATTAATTTTCGTTCATGGGAGTTCAAGTGTCTCATAGAAACGTATGGTTTCAGAACAGAAATTAAAATCTAAGATTCTTGAACACTTGAACATTTCCATGTTGCATATGAATCAACTCCATAATGTGAAGGTTCAGTTAAAATGATTATCGAGGCACTAGTTGTTGAAAAAGCTATTTGTAAGAGCGTCGAAATGAGGATTTTACGTAGTTCACTTCAAAAGACAAATAAATCAAACTAGAAATAACCATAAGAAAGGCCTGAAATACGAGTATGACACACCTGAAACTTGTCTTGAGCGTGAGGGTTGTGTTTCAAGTATCTCTCTGAAGCGATCTGCGCAAACTTTTCACTTGTCCAGTTTTTGTCGTCACCTCCGACAACCCAGAAGACGTCCCCTGGTATCCGCTCTACAGGAATAATCTCAGCCTCACTCACCGTCTCCTCCGTCAAGTGCAGGAAGTCAAACCTCAGGTCCCGTTGAATCTGACGGCAGTATTTCTCGTTTAAAGGTTCCAGTTTAAATATGGGACACACTGGAGGTTCCAGTTTAAATATAGGACACACTGGAGGTTCCAGCTTAAATATGGGACACACAGGAGGTTCCAGCTTAAATATGGGACACACAGGAGGTTCCAGCTTAAATATGGGACACACAGGAGGTTCCAGCTTAAATATGGGACACACAGGAGGTTCCAGCTTAAATATGGGACACACAGGAGGTTCCAGCTTAAATATGGGACACACTGGGACGCAGTGTGCAGGCGATGTCGTCTAGCACTCAAAATGGCTTTTAGGTTAGGTAAAAAAAGGCTCCGGACAGAAGAATTTCTTGCTAAACACACTTAGAAGGGATAAAATTCTCAAGTTTTCCCCTACAACTGAAAAAGAAATAGATAACATTAGATATTTCTTTTGAGTAAAGTATTTGTTTAGTGTCCACTCATTGAAATTGTATTTGAAGTACAGATAACAGGAAACAACGAAGTTTATACTTACCTTATAGTTATTTTTTATTTCTCAACAAGGTATGAGGGTATGCTGTACTTCATTGTACTTTTTTACAGCCTTAGTGGCTCCTAGTCACACAATGATTTATTTCACGAGCTCCATTACAAAATATTTTCAACCGAAACAGAGATATAGAAAAGAAAAAATATAAAGGAACAGTGCGAGAAAAGTCTTTAACACGTTGACTCCGAAGTGGTACGTATGTGTACCACTTAGGTTAGGTTCTGTAATTTTTTCAGATCCTTCTAGTGACTATGCGTACAAAGTGAAGTTTTACACCAATCAGACAATCGGAGGCAACGTGTTAAAGAAGTGAAACAAGAATGTATGAGTAAGCATGTATCTGAAATATCTCGGTCTAGAATGCAAGATTGATGAATGAGGTTTTCATGTGTCAGGGACAACCCCACTGAAGAAAGTACACGGTCTTTACTGATAAGAAATGAGAATGACTGGCTGATAGAAATTATCCCGAGCTACATTTAAGCAGCAGAGTAATGATCATAGTTACACGCATTTATAACATACTCTACTTCATTAATTTTGAAGAGTACATAAATATTAAGAAAAATGTACAAAACCAGCGACATCATTCGCCGGGTAAACAAATGCTTATTTAAAACTCAATTCACTTTCATAAATACGCAGATCAGAACAGGAATTAAATTCAAGGACATGGATTCTTGAACACGTGAACATTTCCATGCTCCATATGAATTAACTTCTTCATATCGTGAAGGTTCCGTTGAAATGATTATCGAAATTATGGAAATGATTTATCTGGAGATAACAATGCAGCACCACAAATTTACCTTTACTCTCGATACATCAAAAGTCAGTGGAGTTCGAATGTCCTTTCCATTAGACTGCATGGCAGCTTCAGCGCTGAAGCAAGAACCATTTATGATGACCGCTACTTTAACGTCAGGGATAGCCAGGGCCATGTCGAGGACTATGTCACCACCCTTGCTGGTGCCAATTGCTCCAACTCCTTCTTTGGACACCTGAGTACATTGGTGGAAGTTACACTTACTAAGTTATTCTTAGTTGTATCAATTGCACCAACTTCTTCTTTGGAGACCTGAGTACATTGGTGGAAGTTACACTTACTAAGTTATTCTTAGTTGTATCAATTGCACCAACTTCTTCTTTGGAGACCTGAGTACATTGGTGGAAGTTACACTTACTAAGTTATTCTTAGTTGTATCAATTGCACCAACTTCTTCTTTGGAGACCTGAGAACATTGCTGAAATTAACACGTAATATGATGTATTCTTAATTGTGCCAATTGATCTAACACACTCCTTCTTTGGATACCAGAGAGTTTTGGCGGAAGTGGCAATTACTATAAGGTATTCTTAACCCTTTCAGGTACTGACGACGGATTTGCCAGTCATGCGATTTTCAACCTCGAACGTATGGATGACGAATTCACCAGTCTACGTTCAACTCTCTTTTTTGACTCTTTATTTGGATTAATTACCATTCTTGAATATACTGTTATGAAATAAAACTCAAACTTAAAAACAAGACAAACCAGAGCTCTATACAATGATAAGTATCTCTACTACGAGCGTTAAAAGCATATACTCGTATGTACGTGAGAGCTCCCAAAATGTTTCGGGACAGTGGTGAAAATTATCATTTTTTTTTGTTTATTGGCCTAACGGGAAAGGGTTTATTGTGTCAATTACTCCAACGCCTCCCTTATACACCTGATAGCATTCATGTCCATTGCAGTTTAATGACAAGCTCATTGAGAATCGCATTACTCTAATCCTGTGCTATTAGAAGAATATCTCGATCTCGCTTCTACAGACAACCATTTCTTGTGCAAATTACAAAATCATTCGAATGGGTGAACTCTCAGAACACACGAGGAATTTGAAATAGATATTTCAGAATTTTCCTCGAAACCGAAGGAGTTTTCTATTAATTGGACTAAAAAGTTCGCGCAAAAATGAAATGACAGTATAGATAATTACTAAACCTATTTTGATGATTTAATTCAATCAAAAATGAAGATTTGATCACTAAACTTCCATATTCAAAATTCGGACATTGAGTATGGGTTGGGCTCATAACTTCCCAGGAGCATAAAGAGCATTGCATTCTGATGCATCTTAAAGTGACGTCACCGCTTTCCTATTTCACTAATCACAGCTCTACTGGCATGAATATACATGGTTTAAGCTAGAACGTTCCTAAAGTAACACAATCTTCAGCTAGAATCAAAAATAATGCAGTAGTTAAACCAGGGATATAATAATAACATTAATCAGAAATATCATACATCGATTCTTCAATCTAATATTCACCTCATCTCGTGACAAAAGAAACTGTACAGCTTCCTCGAAGTATTCAATTTGCAAAGAGTCGATGTCAGTAGGCAGGTCTTGGTAGTTGAAGAAGGGAAGGGAGAGCGCAGCGACCCCGCGTGCTGCCAACAAGGCAGACCTGTGTTCCATGATGCCTCCTGCTGACCCAAACAAATCCACCACGCCAGGGAACGGGCCGCTGCCTGAGAGTCACGGACACCTTAACTAGGGTAAACCTGTGACCTGCTCATTCTTATGCTTTACAAACACCATAAAAATCACTCGTTGTAGTGAGCGCCAGGGAATGAATTGATGAAATAAAGCTACAATTTGGTCGTGTAATATTCCAACACACACAGGGATCAGGCGGCCTTCATCTCAAGTTTCCACTACACACACCCAAAAACCAAACCGTTTCATTACTAAAATTAAGACGTTTTAATAACAATACACATACCTCGAGGCAGATGCAGTACGCCTCGCACTCTGCCGGACTTGACAGGCAGCACCCTGCAGCCCTCACCCACGAGGTGGCGCTCGTGCACCGCCTTACACAGGGGCGTGAGCCCAGAGGTTACCTGGTCCACCATCAGCAGATAGTAACCGACTGCTCCCTCGTGTACAGACAACTCGAACTGCATTCAGAAATGCATAGTCTCATTAATCCGAGGATCTGCTGCGAATTAATTAGTGCGTGATCCTATTACCTCAATTGGCTTAAGCACTTCTCCATAGTATAAAATGGGCGTGCCAATAGTGTAAGAACTAGCACGGACTTTCTAGAATGGCATTCAGAATAATATTCTTATATGTGAAAAACTAGTACAATATTCATGCATTTACAATGATAACTTCTAGAACCTGATTATTAACTGAGCTAATAACAGGTGTTTGAAAGCCCGACATTTTTTCGATGCACTCAATGTTTCTTCGGCAAATACACGGTTACTATACACACGCGATGCGATGACAACTGTATGAAACAACACCGATACGCTGAGCACGAAGTAGAGTTCAGTATTGCTAATACGCAAGTCCGTCGCCAACATTATTTATCTTACAGATCTATCAATATAGGGAACACAGTATTTAAACTTTCTTCGGACTGACAAAATTTGATGCACAGTATATCCAAGTACAATAAATGATACGTAATCTAAACTACAATATGCCTAACTATATTATCCAGAACTGCCTTGGGTTACCGTCTCAGCTATAGCAATTTATATGTGTAGAAATTTTTACTTCTATGTAGTGAAAGGCACTGATCTGCGGTGTTAGTTTCTTAGAATATAAAAAAAAATTACTATGAAACTGTTATTTGCAACTTTTGGAGAAAGTTTCATTTTCTTTCGCATAAAGAAAAAAGTTCGAGATTGTAATACCAGAAGTAGAAGTAAATGTATATATTTGATTGAAGGGTCTTCTTAAATTTCTTTTGAATTCCTGTTCGTATTTATTCAAATTTATTTGACTAGACGCAACCGTTACAATTAAAGTTAACTATGATGCAGGCATAGTACTGAGCGTAAGATTGACGTACCAAAATAATTCATATTTAAGAACTTGAGAACCATGTTCTCCTGACGTTTGAAAGGTAAGTTTGAGAGGCCTCCCTTCAATATCCAATTAAAATGACTTAGAACTCAAGGCATTCAAAAAAAATTTAAAGTATTTTAAAAATTAAAGACACAGAACAAGGAAAATATGAGGTCCTTCACATTAGATAAGGATTACAAAATAAAAACAACAGGATTGAGTGAGAATAACACACTACTTGGCATCCGCAAAACCCAAAATTAAGATGTCTCACAGTCTGAGGTTTTGTGACGTCACGGAAGGAAAACCTTGGGTCCTTGAGCTTGTTTGAGACAGGCAGGATGGCAGCAAAAAGTCCCATAGGGAACACCCCTGTGAAGTGACCGCCGATGGCAGGCATTCGGGTCAGGTCTATTACGCCTTTGTCGTCCGACCTGTTCGATTTTACAAAAGCAAGTGTGAGCTGGAATTTTAACAACTATTATAGTTAAATACCGAAGGCTCTTGTAAAAAATACTGATATTAGAATCGTTACTAAGAAAAGTGATTGTTCTTGAATCTCAATTACAACAGCCTTCTCCAGAAACGTAACGGATATGAAACTTGGCGTGAGAAAGTTTTCACATTTTGAACGTATGATCCGAAGTATTTACGGTGGATGGAGCCAATTGAAAATGGATACCATCAGAGAAAACTAGCCTTACTGGAGATGTATGAATGACTTGTCACATTGCAAGTTTGCGATAGGCCCATGTATTATTTCAATTCCTTCACCAATTTGGAACATCGGCAACATAATTTAGAAAGTAAATGAACGGAAAGCGATTCTCGAAAATTCGGAGTAATCCCGTATAATAGTGTGCCATGAGGATCGTGTGAAGTAAAATAGATCCAGAAGCAATATTCTGCCAGAAGCAGAATGTCATCTTTCTGTAAATGATTGATGATAAAGTCAAAACATACTAAATTCAGGGGAATAGTTACTAGAAAACCTCACTTGTAATGGGCGACTGCCGTAAAGGGCACATCCCTGCAGTCAGTGATGGAGGACTGCAAGGTGTAGACTTCATTACCCTGCAGACCTGAGATGAGCACCTTGACGGGCTCGTCCATGAGGCATGGGGACGGTGTGACCGCGATGCTGGCAGCGCTGTACGTGCTGTTCTGCACATCACACTTCCGTTAAGAAAAGAAAGAGGAAGCTTTACCTGACGAGCTGTTGAGATGCCTTCTTGAACTATTCTTAAGATCTTATCGATAAGCATCACCACTACTCATAAGATTTTAATATTAAGAATTTAAAAACCAATGTATAATACATGCGCTGTATACTCTATTAGAAATAATAGTTCATGTATTTATTTATTTAACATGATGCTTAAATAGTTACAGGTGGTGGACAAAATAATGGAAACACCTTCAAAAATCAACAAATTATAATTTAATATGGTGTAGGTCCGCCTTTTGCGGCAATTACAGCTTCAATTCTCCTAGGTATTGATTCATACAACTTGTGAATTGTTTCCAAAGGAATTGCAAGCCATTCTTC
>VCRD01000481.1:251868-276184 GCA_006783055.1 Trinorchestia longiramus
GAAAACAGAAAAATAACATACATTTTACATCAATATACCGAATAACAAAATTATTATAAAGAAAATAGGAACATATGCCAAGTTTTGATTGTTTAAATTATGTTCTAAGATTATGATGGTAAAATATTAGGTGTTTCCATTATTTTGTCCACCACCTGTATGTCCTATACGCTGAATTTGTGAGACAATTATAGTGTTCACAGGAAGCTTAAAAGCAGGATAGTGTCGGATTGAACCATGAATAGTGGGAGAAAGCAACTTGAAAACAAGGTAACATTGACATTGAAGACACTAGTGTTGAGGGAAACTATTCCTACGCCCAGCACACATCCACTCCATCCCTCTCCAAGTATGACTGATCCCTACCACGTCTTCGACTTCTCAGAGTATGTATTTGAAAGAAAAACAGAAGAATCAACTTGACAAGGTAAACCTTTAGCGACAAATGTTTCGAATTGCAAATCACCAGAGCTGAACAAAAGAAAAAGTAAACTTAAAAAACGTTAGTTTATTTTAAAGAACTTCGTAATATATTTTCGATCATCAGACAATTGAGGGGTCAGCAAAAATTTTCCCTGTATAATGTGAAACAGAGCACGTCTCCGGAGGCGACAATATTGCGCTATAGAAATTATACGTGCATGGTTGCCTAGGGAAATTAAGATATGCGAGCCTTTGTATGAAAAAAATAAAACCTTTCAAAGTAACAAAAGTTCTATGTAAATATTGACTTATTACCGAAAATTTGACTTTATTCCCTTTTACTAAGAAATTTCAACTGCTTGACGTAACTTCATAGCGTCTCAACAGTTTGAAATCACAGCAAATATTCACTAAAATCATTCTGTGTGGGGAGTAGATTTTTAGTACAAATGAATCACTACAACACAAAAGCGACTCATCGAGACTGACTATGAGAAACAATAACCTCTACATGGGCGGAATTCACCCAATATTTTTTCTCAATTCTATTCTATCGCTGAATTTTGCTTCTTCAATTCCTCAATTTCACTCGAGCCACACAACACGGACTTGACTTACTGAAGCAGAGAGAGCGGCTGTGTGGTGTGAGGGTCGCCTCATGTGATGAACCATTGCTCTGCAGCGTGCCACAGACAACCTGGAGCTTCGTGTTAAAAAAACTCCGAGTGGCAACATATCAAGACAGCATACAGAAAACTAGGTAAAAGTGTCCATTAACTGTCCTCTCTAGTGCTAATTTTCAGTCTAAGAAAATAGTTCGATGATCCTGCGTGATAATGGTCATAGATATTAATAATAGAATCAAAATGTAACAAAATAATAAAGTTCATCATTAACAAGAACACAATACATTGAAACTATAGTCAAGCGCCGTTATGTTGAACACTCATTAGAAAAGAAATAGTGAAAGGAAACATAATTCAGGCTTGCGCAAGGCACTCTTAATTTTTATCTGAAATGAAAGCCAAGAATTTGGGTTAATCATTACTTCCAACATAAGGTAAAAATCCATACAAAATCAGATGAGTCCATTTCACTGTAAGTTGATCTTCAAGACCCATGTTTCTCCCTCGCAATTACAGTACCTTAAAGACACGTGACTCAACAATGGAAGCCTCTCGACTTCGGTTCTCCTTGACACGCAATAAACTCGAGATAAACATTCTGGTGACCATAATGGCAGACAATACTGCATAATAATGGCGTGAGTTGAGTCTCGTTCATGTATGAGAGTTCCTAACACGGTGACACGCTCACACAATTGCAAGTTTCAAACCGAATGTACTGTTCCGTGCAAACTTGCATAAGTAGACAAGTTCATACCCCGCTTTACAGCGCAATACAGCACTTTTCACGGAATACTGCTCATTATGATGCGTAAACCAACCATAGTTTATTTTAAACACTAACTAATTTATGTATGAATAATTCATTTAGAAATTTATTGTATGAAACAAAGATCTTAAGAAAGTGAAACAGCTATTCACAAAACAGACGAAAGTCCTCCCTTAGAAAGACAAAAAAAGAAAAAGACTATTTCGAATCAAGCGCACAGTATATATACACTAGATTTTTTAATTCTTGATGTTAACATCTTCAGAGTAGTGATGATGCTCCAAGCGACAATTCCCGTCCTCTGGGCTACAACTTAAAGTACAGTTAAACCTCGATCTAACGGACCCCGATTCAACGGATTTCGAATGCAACGTTTTGTTGCCGCACCCTGTATTTTATTTACAAATCTTCAAATTTATATAAAACTAGAAAAAAGTGTATCAACAATACAAAATTATGCTCGAGTTAACGGTCTAATAGGGGGAAAGTGTGTCCGTTAGATCGAGGTTCAACTGTAGGGACTCGCAGGGGCGCTTCGATGAGCGTGATAAAGATCTAGTCTTGAGGAGCTGAGCGTGACGTGTTGATAAACGCCAAAACTCAAATTATTATACGATTAACAGAAAATTTCACATACATTAAGAAATCAAAAGTTATACTTGAGAAGAAAGACTATAAAATACTCCCATTGGTCGGAAATAGATGGTGCAAAGCGGAAATTTTTTCAATTCAACTTTAACATTGTACATTATACTACAAAGAAGTACAAGAAATGAAGATAAAAAATTAATTTCATAAAAAGAGCATTTTACTTCAATTCATTCAATCTTTCTCGTAGGTCTTGCAAAACGATTGTGTTCTTTGTTCGGTAATTTGCGCTTTTCGCGCCTTTAATTACCCTTAAATATTTTTATTTGTTTTCAGTTTCCTGTTGTTACAGCAGATGACCTGAAACAAGCCTTCAATGTCCTTTGGCAGAAACGATCGTTTTATTTGCTATTTAACAGGAAAGCAGTGTATGCACTAGTTCAAGCACACTCCTAGTATATTTTTATCCCACAGAAAATGATTTGTTTTAAAAACTCCGAGCTGGAATGTCTTTGACAGTGCATCAACTATTTTTGGCCAGAGGGGGTACGAGAAGTTTAAACTGTCACAAAATACAAAAGTTGAATGAAAAGGAAATTAAAATTACGTAAATTAATAAGACGAAGATAACATCTTTCAGCCTCAACTTAGAAAGGGTAACTTAACAGAGCATCTATTCCTCACTAAAAGGAATCATTCCAACATCACTGGACATGGAAAACTGGAAGGCATCAGACTGATACTTCGCAGCAGGTCTGATAAGCACGTGCTCTTGTTCTTAACACGTTGACTTCGAAGTGGTACGTATGTGTACCACTTAGGTTAGGTTCTGTAATTTTTTCAGATCCTTCTAGTGACTATGCGTACAAAGTGAAGTTTTACACCGGCCAGGCAATCGGAGGCAACGTGTTAAACTTGCAGTATATTTGTTACTAGTCCTACACTGCTTTGCCCGAAAAAGGTAAATGTACGCCAGAGACCAGTACGTTCGCACGAGCCAATGCCAATTCGTGCGTTTAGTTTGTGACGTACACCACCGCCGCGTGCGCTACACTGCGTTCAACCTATGCTTACAAGTCCAAGTTTCTTCCTCAAAGTCACGGTCTTATTCGGCACATGGCTGATATCTTATCAAAAGCTGGCGCGTACTATCATTCATGCAGTCTTAGTTGTGATAATCATACAAATGGAAAGAATTCTTTAGGGAAACCGAAGACAAGCCTTAACGGTAACTTCGACGCACAAATTGGCAGAAAATATTTATCGCTTTACTGCCGCTCAATCAATAGACATGGCTATGTTATAACAGGATACAAAAAGGTTAGACAAATTTTTGTTTCAGCTGAAACTTTAAACTGCTAAACGACCATTGCGCGATGGACATAATTTTAGCTGGAGAGACTCGAAAGTAGCACGAAAACAAAACTCGTATATTAATATCTTCGGCTTTGAAAAGATTTCATTCTACGAAAAATTTATCAATAGAAAAATGAATGATTTTCACTGGAATATTGTCGCTTTCTCCCACTAAAACATGAACCAAATGCTCGGTGATGATGACAGTGCAAATCAACGTTTCGGTCTCTGCTCTAAATCTCCTCACATGGTTAAATAGCTTCATATCTGGCGGTCGCATTTTTCATGAGAAACGATAGGTGTTCCGATGTTACTTGCATGAATTACACGTTTAAGAAACGTTACTTGATGCATTATGATCTGATAAAATGGCATCATTAGGTAATACGTTGTACTTTGGAACACTACATCAGCATGGATGTTGAGACACCTTAATAAACTACCATTGAGAGCCCTAATAGGTACACCTCATACAAGAAGTCACCCACATGATTGACTGTGGGAATTACATATAGTCAGGATTAAGGCCTCACTAGGATTTCTCCGTTCACAGATCTGAACCGCCGATTAGTATATAAAAAAGTAAAAACGACTCATTCAGGGTTGTCACACAAAATTAAAAATAAATTGCAAAGACATTTCAAGGACATATCAAAATATCAAGGACAAAAGTTACAGAAATTCAAATCTATTAAGCAATAAAATACATGTCAACGTAACTTCATTAGTTCACATTGGATCAAAATTAACAAAAATAGGTAGTAAATATTAGTAACGAGATAGTAACTAATTATATAAATTAACAAAATTGTCAATTTTATTTCAGCTTTCCGACAATTTTGTGTCATTGTGAAATGGTCCAAGTCGGTTTTCGTTGCTTGATCTGAACTTAGCTAAGATTCCGCTTGGAGATGATACGAAGGTATGAGCGAAAGACGGTAACACTGATATTGTGGCTAGTTGCATTACAGATACTTCATCACGAGATACAGGTGTTGATGATATCCCTCCTACATTGACAGACGCTGTTGTTGCAGTACTTCTGAAGAAACTTGATAATTGAGGGTCTGGTGAATCTCTCAAAGTAGCCTAGAAGCATGTTTTTTCCTTTTCGATGACTTTCTATGGCTCATAGTCTCATCCTACCTAAACGAATAGCACTGTCACATAACTTGTAATGACCATTAATTGGAGACGGGTCCAAGTCATAGACTGTACTTTAACCAATCCTCATTAAACTTGTTAGTCCGTTTGGGAGGCATTCTAGGAAGCCTAGTGATGTAAAATATTGGCTTAATTTAATTACCTGTTGGTGTAAAAGTAACGAATTAGTAGCACAATATTCATATACAGTACCAACATAATTTTATGTTAATATGTTTAATACATGTTTTACCAGCCATTGTTACAAAATATGCGTTCAAATAAAAAACTGCGCTGATCTTCGTCCTCATTTTTACAAAATTCAAGGACATAATACAGTTCTCCAAGAACATTTCGAAATTCAAAGACAAATAATTTCAATATTTTAAAACTTTCAAAGACATGTACCAACCCTGTCATTGGACTATGCAACATTCTTCTATTGCTTACTTTCCAAGTTTCATATGGACAACATTTTCGCCGTTGAGCGTCGGTCTGATATACAATTAAACCTCGATCTAACGGACCCCGATGCAACGAATTTTAGATGCAACGTTATGCTGCCGCACCCTGGTTTTGTTCACAAATCTTAAAAATTATATCAAAATTTGTGTAACCTCAGTTCAACTGTACATTTGTTTAAAAGATGAAGCCCCTCCATGAACACTAGCTACACCTCCCATAATCCTGTGTGCGACTAAACAACATCTTTTCAAGTTATATTACAAGTTTTGAAGAAATTTGATAATTGTTACACTATGTATTTCAATATTCGGCGGTCCCTGTAGTTCACTTAGATCTGCATCTACTATTTTTTTCGTAGACGACGTATTACCTATCGTTACCACAGCAGAAACTATTGCTCTTTGTGCTTGAAATAATTCGACCGTCACATACGCTGTCGTTCATCAAGCTAAACTGAAATTAAATCACCAAATTAACGTTCCCCAACAGACGTGTTCATAACTCACGCTCTCTGGTGTAAGGCTGCTCCAGACTCTAGACTTTGCTGATGAACAGGCGTCTGCTCTACACATGCTACAGCCAGCACCGTCTGCTCTACACATGCTACAGCCAGCACCGTCTGCTCTACACATGCTACAGCCAGCACCGTCTGCTCTACACATGCTACAGCCAACACCGTCTGCTCTACACATGCTACAGCCAGCACCGTCTGCTCTACACATGCTACAGGCAGCACCGTCTGCTCTACACATGCTACAGCCAGCACCGTCTACAAAACAACACATTACACGTTCCACGCAAAGACAAAACTAAAAAACAATTTGTTCTTTGAAATCTGTCAGGGTACTTACTGTGTTCTCTGATTTTGTATCTGTAAGAAAATCATATCGAAAATGTTTAAGATATGAAATATCATGTACGTATAGTATCAGTTCTACTAATAAATAATGAAAAAATTGAAAAAAGCTTAATCTACAAGTAACATATGATTTACCAACCCCTGAACATATATTACAGCGCACACAAGACGAAATGGAGTTACACTTGCAGGAATTCACCAGATTAACTTCTGTCACCACACAAAAGTTAAGAAATACTACTACATAAAGAGAAACCTTAAGAACCATTGAATAATCTCTATCAGTGAGAGCGGATCCACCGCAGGCAAGTTAACGAGCATCTAAGCCACCAAAAATACAGACTAATTCTATCTTTATGCCCACGATTAATAAAATAAGGCAATAAGAACGAGCCGTTTGACCCGTTCTTGGGTTCATACCCAAGTCCCAAGCCCAGATCTCTATTAATGGAAATCAAGAACCCTGAATCCTGCCTACTCTCCAGGAGAGCTGTTCCTCATGATAAGCAGAAGAATTATTGCCTCTGTGCCTCTGAAAAAATAACTGTACAAATTACGCACATCTTCAATTTTATAACTTAGCTCGTTCTGCCTCGTACAGGACATGAAAATAGGAGCCGTAATCCCAAAGAAAATGATGCATTTGAAATCAAGACTGATATACGAAAGAAGACCAAAACAGTCATGAGGAAGATCACTTGATCGACGAAGTGATGGTCAGTACAGGAAGCAAGCGAGTAAAGATGAAGTAAAGGAACACACTTCGCATATAATGCAGTCCTTGATAGACTATTTCACCAATAGTTTAGCAGGAACACAGTGAAAATGATAAAATGATAGACAAATAAAAAATCGTAATACTATAAACAGCTTAGGTATTATCCGTAGCCAACCACCACAATACTGGATTCTTGACACGAAAGCCTTGCAGAACCACAGTAAAGATGAACAAGTAAAGAGAAGCTAAAATACGCATCACCATTTCTAAAGTACGCATCAAAAATTATTGGAAGCACACAGAAGCCGTGGTAGTCCAGAAAAAATGTTCAATACGTATAAACATGTCTATATGCAATACATGATCCCTAAGCTTAATTTTGGAGAACGAAAGATAAAATTCAACATTTCATTTTATTACAAAAATAACTAGCACTAATGCTAAACAGGTACGCCCGAAAATATTTATATCCCAAGCATTATGTGTTAAAATTGCATTAAAAATTCTACGAGCTCTACAATAAGGATTACATTTTGTTTCTGTGTCACATACGAAGCTTGAGAGCCCGGAAAAAGTTGCACGCAAAACCTAAGCATGTCTAAAAAGACAGCAGTTATATAAATAATTATCACAACATGATCTAACGCTTCCAGTACATATTAATACTCGACTATCGGAACAGCAGCTAATCAACCACAGTGAACGCTTCTATATCTGTAGTAACTTCTTGCTCTTGAGTGTATGAACAAAACTCGAGTTGATTTTTTGTCCGGCGTAACAATAGAAAAAATCAAAGCGACGTAGAAGACAAGGTACAAATTTTTCAGAGAACTAAGAGGAAAACCGGCATTACAACTTCTTCTGCATAAAATTTGAGAGGCTGATGTAATTCGACTCAAAGCACTACAAAGTTTAAATGAAATTCAGAATATTCGATCTTAATTCAAGATTATAAACTGAAATTAAACCACGTAGCAATGTGTATCAGGTTATAAGTTTTGCAACCATAGCTAGTAAATGAGAGAGAACAGGAGTAGAAAGCGTTCAAAGAAGTCATAAGTAAAGTAGTCGTTGATACAGGGTGCGGCAACATAACTTCCTTTTTTTCCAGGAAGTACCTTTCAAAAAAAGGAAAATATGTTGCCGCACCCTGTATATAACACACTAGGCAGTTACAGTATCGATGATACTCGCGTAAGAGCTGACTCATCAATACGCCGGCTTTTCAAATGAGAGGTAGAGCAGGGAAAAAGTCGATTTATAATACTAATCGTACAACAGCCTCTTGCAAAAGCGTTGGCGGTTATGCAGTGATTTTAGCTGTACTTCTAAAACGCGCCGATTCGTCAAGGCATTTAGTCAAAGAAAATTTACTTCCGCTGTAGACTTGAGAAAAACCACAAAATTTTTCCTGCATTGCAAAAAAATTCATTCGAAGTTATTTTTTCTTAACGTCAAGGGATCCAGTCAGAGAAGATTTAACTGCTTTCGACTTGAAAAAAAAATTATATTATATTGCAAAAAACTTTCATGCTAAGTTAATTTTTTTACTTAATGTTAGTCTCTATGCTAAAATATGAGGTCACGACAGTGTGGGCCAAGAAGCCGTAATTGTAAGACTGCTTAACTTTATTAACAACACAAGGCACATCCAATTAGTACTAAATATATATATATTTCGCTTATTAACATTTATTCCGTACTAGTTTTGATGTTTTATCACACCTTAAATTACGTAACTACCATTAGTTATCCACTGTTTAGTCAATTCAAGCGATCACCAATGAGAAGCCCATTTCGCTGAGATGTAAACAAGGGCGAAAAAATTTGGTATCCTGGTTAGCAGAGTTCGCTACCGGCAAACAGAGTTAGTGTAAAAACCTCAGAGACGAAAATAAATCTTTTAGAAGTAAGAAACAAAAGAATGAAGGGACCACACAAGAGGTAGGCTGCTCAATACGTTAGATTCCCTTATGGAAGACAAACGAAGAGAAAAGTTAAAGATAAGGCTTAACTGAACCCACGACAGACTTGAGCAACAAGCATTGCTTATTCTGTGCTAGATAGCAATAGATACCACCGTGTAATGACATCAGTTCCCTCGTTAATTTTCCACAGAAAAATCGACAAGGACAGGTACAATCAGCAAACGTATTAGAGAGGAGTTCACAAATATAACTGATTAACTTTTCAAACTATTGACCCCAACAACACAGATAGAAAGAAAAAACTTCGAAGGTCGAACTAATTGCCCAACTTAACTCAATTTTCAGTCAATCCATTCAGTTCAGTGTTGAATGGACGGTGGTTGCACAGGAACACAACTTAACTCTTGAACGCTTCTGAAATCGCATGCAAATGCTTTCCGCGCACCAACGCGCCTCAGAATTGTGAACACAATACCTACATTGCACTTAGTTGGTGCGTTCGCTATAAACTTAAACTACTACCTAACAACTAGCAACAAAAGAAGCACTAAAATCCTAAGTTCATCACTAACCACACTGAGTTTATGACTGATAGTTTAATAGGATCACTGAGGCAAAGTCCTTACTTCACATACTAAAGGCACAAGATGTAAATTGAGCAGTTCAATTGTGGTAGAAAAATGGTATGAACGATGAACATCAAATAGTAACTCTAAATACGTTTACGTTATATAATACTCTTACTTTATTTGAGATACGATATTAAAGGTAACCAGCGACTCCTGAAGCATCTTGGGCCTTGATTTCGGTACTATGACACAATTTCCGTCGCTATTTCCGTGTTGGCAGCCGACACGGACCACACCAACATTTTTCTCATCCAAGTGGCAATTCTGTGTAACATTGAGACGATATTCTACAACTGAGAAGGAAGAAACAAAAATGAAGCGACCATACAGAAGGTAGGCAACACCAGATATGATATTTGCATCGAATTCGAGAAATTCAAAACGAGAGAAGCTATCGTTACTGGATACCAAAAAATTTCCGCCTGAAATAAAACTAAAATTTAACTATTGAAGTTAATTTAGCGCGTTCATTCATGCTCCATTTTTACCTGCTTAAAACAGAAGCAACAGATTCAACAACTGGGGATCCAGATACACAACATTGCTATTCTTAGCCAGGAAACCAGAGAAAAAACATGCCGATCCTCAGCCTATGACGTGTGTGGAATAAAACCAACCTGTTGACTCTTTGCATTAACCATCTCAGATGTACCCACCAAACTTAGATCATGCAAAAGTTACTGTTAACTAGAACGAGGAACAAGTTTGTCATGGAAAAGAGAGATCATTTTCTGCCAGGAGTCGACCTGAGCGTTAGTGTGGTCGACAGAGTTACCACCCCACACTAAACTGCCTGAGAGGGCGTTGTGATAGGACACCTCACAGAACGGCACGTATGGGGGCTCGATGAGGTGGCCTGCTCCGGGGTACTTCAATATCTGAAATGCAGGGGGTATTTAGATTCGTTTTAGTTTTAAAATTGATATCGATTGGTTTTATTGTTAAAATCGATGACGCGGACAATGATGTAAGAGACGATCAAACGTGTAACATTACCACTAAAATTCTACCCCGAATTTACAATGCGAAGAAAATCAAGACATAAAAGAATCAAAAGCACAAAATAATTATTGTGTGAACGGAAAACTTCGTTCATGAGGTTTTGTTCAATTGTATCAGCGGGGTTACTATTGATCGCCTAGTAAAAAAGTAGTTTCCACAAGCTGGGTCAACTGGACCACCAGCTTGGTCGACTGGTGAGCGAACCTGCTTGTGATGCGGGAAGAGCTGGGTTCGAGGTCCGCTGCCGCTGTGGTCGATTTGTGTATGACCATGGGCGGCTAGAATTATGGCATGGGACTTGGGTACCGACCCAAAAATGAGCCAAAAGGCTCAGTCCTATCGCCATATTCTATTCTTTACACTCAATCGCAGGTACTGCATAAGTATAGGGTGGCCAGTGAACGCAAGATGGATATTTTTCTGCTACTGAAGGTCGTTGAGTGTGTATACCACGCCTATCCACTCAGCAGACCTGGCCCTGTTTCGCTATTTGCTCTTCACCTACTGAGTGCTATAATGTGTTAAACTGTGCTATACACTATAATAACACAAAACTATAATATAAAACTATAAACAGACAAAATATCTACAATAAATAGAAGACTCAGCCCGTACACGCAAACATGCAGTGCAGTCACTCCTCACGCCAAGTCGTTGTGACGAATGTTAACTTGGGTTTTAACACACAATTTTTAACTGTTCTTCATAGTAAACTTCGTCACCTTCCATAGAACTGAAGTTGTATTTTATAGACCATGAGTGCTATTAAATCCATCTAACTGAAGAGTAAACTTCTTTAATCCATGATTGAAACTAAGAGTGAAGAACCGACAGGTTTCCCAGTTATACGCTTTTCTGTAGTTTTGTGGCTTGGATACTGATGGGCAGTTTTTAATTAAACTTTGCAATGAAGTTTAGTTTTAAGAAAGTATCAGCCACATATTTATAACTATTCATAAAACTAACAACCTCCCATTATTCCCGTCAGGGTTAGAAAGATCTTTTCCCCCACATGAACGAATTATTTCAACGCAAAAAGCACCAATTTGCATTGAATCTATTTTCTGTGCTAGGTGAGATCTAAAGCTCTACTCATGAACAATAAAAAACTGAATCCAAGTGAACAATATTGTGTCAATAGCCATACGGCAGGATATAATGGTAAGAGAGCGCTAAGAAAAACGAAGAGTGCAAGAAAAGTAACATTGAAAATAGAAGATATCAACAGAAGTAACTTTCTTGGATGGTGAGTTGGCTGGAACGTAAACAAAAACTGGACTAAAAAGATACCTCTTCAAGACCTGGGATGAATGGCACGTGTGAAACCTTATATTTGATCAATTTCAGTTTTGTGTAACATACTTCATTGAAAAGACAAAAACTCGATGTCAATACCACGTGGGAAACACACTAGTGGTGACTTCAATCATCCTTAAAATAATTACATAGCTTTCCTAATTATTCCTTAAAGTTCAGGGTACAGTCACATAATTTCCTTTCTTCACAGCAAAACGCATTTAAAAAAAGGACATTATGTTACCGCACCCTGTAGAATAATAGATCACAGTGAACAAACATTTCGTACTTGGAATTTATCCAAAGATTGAGGGTTGTGCTGAGCATAGCGCTGCAAGGCAACACCGGCATACTTCTCACTCTTCAAGTTGCGGTCATCCAGCCCCGCAACCCACAGCATGTGGGCAGGTATGTGCTCCACAGGGATCACGTTCTCAGGAAGCAAATCCGAGGGAAGGAAATCGAAACAATCCACCCTTGAATCGCGAAGTACCTGCACAGCAAGGAAATACGATACCTTAGTTTCCAAAGTCTTGAATTTTCTCTCCACGTATTTTTCAGTTAACGTTTACACGTCATAGATGTGAAGTGGTGTTATGAACATAAGATGAGCGTCGTGACAATACGTCCGGCAATACACATTTATGCAAAATGTGCCTTCTTATGACCTAGACGTGTATCCATGTCATCTTCCAAAAGGGTATTTACATAATACAATATCTGTCCCAGAGAATGTGAAGAATAATGATGCAGGTTATATATATAAAATCAGCCTGAAAAGTACAAGATTTATATAAAATGAAATAATGAATGAAAATGTAATTTTTTTCAATAAATAATGGTCTGTGAAGGAGTTAAGAGAAATCAAGCATACAAAATAGAGATCCAAGAATGAGATGGATGGTGATGAGACCGATCCGAGTTCAAGAGAATGTAATTAAAACAACAATTCATCTCAAAAATATATATAAACGGAAAGTAAAGCCTCAGCAAACATAGGACATGACGGAACACGATCAAAATATAAACGCTAGTACATGCTGGTACAGTTAATAACAAGTAGGATCAATTAATGCAGTAAGAAAATTATGAGAAACTCAGGTGCTGTGGGGAAGAACAAGCAGGTACTGTGGAGAAAACAGGCAAGTACTAGTGGAGAAAACAGGCAAGTACTAGTGGAGAAAACAAGCAAGTACTAGTGGAGAAAACAAGCAAGTACTAGCGGAGAAAACAAGCAAGTACTAGTGGAGAAAACACACCTTTATTTTGGACCAATCGAAGGGTACAGCAGGCCGAAGCGGCTTGCCCCCAACATGCATGGGAGCGTCGAAGTTGAAGCAGGGCGAGTTGACGAGGACAGCCACCTTGATCTCAGGGATAGCCAGAGCCATATCCAGCACGATGTCCCCACCCTTACTCGAACCAATCGCCCCAACGCCTTCCTTCAATACCTGTAAGCGTCAACACACTTCACGTACTCCTGAAATGCAAATCAAACGTCTGGATTATGTAAGTAATACTTGACACATAATGTACAGTATGTAGTTTAAGAATATGCGATTTAAATCGAGAAGTGCAGTTGAAAATCATTAAAAATGGGGATTCGCTAATAGCTAATCCTAGAACAATTTTTCAAGTCTATTAGGAGAGAAATTACTACTCCTTACAATGAACACAACAGAGTTGTATCAAATGATCTAATCTAATTTAAAAAAAATTATACATGAAAAACTAGTGTGAGTGGCAATGTTCATCATCTTCGGTCCATAACAATATTCCAAATGCTCTTCTATATTCCAAATGACATTTTATATTCAAACCCATTCCAATGTTTCAAATGTTATTTAAATGTTCCAAATGCCCTTCCATATTCCAAATGCCATTCATTGTTTTAAATGTCATTCAATGTTCCAAATGCTTTTCAATCTTTTAACGCCATTCAATGTTACATGCCAACATGTATACGAATAAAAAGGATGAAATGAGAAGAGAACCTCATCGAATGTGAGCAGATAATCGACGGCTTCTTTGAAGTATTCCATGTTGATTTGATCATAGGTGGGCGGCAGGTCTTGGTAGTTGAAGAAGGGAAGGGAGAGCGCAGCGACCCCGCGTGCTGCCAACAAGGCAGACCTGTGTTCCATGATGCCCCCTGCTGACCCAAACAAATCCACCACGCCAGGGAACGGGCCGCTGCCTGAGAGTCACGGACACCTTAACTAGGGTAAACCTGTGACCTGCTAATTCTTATGCTTTACAAACACCATACAAATCACTCGTTGCAGTGAGCGCCAGGGAATGAATTGACGAAATAAAGCTACGATTTAGTCACTAAAGAATAGAGACACTGCTTGAGGAAGAGCAAATGTATCTATCAATGAGAAAATAGCCTATGATTTAACATTTTATGATCTCCGCGACTTTCCACAAACACTGGTTTTATAAATTGTCTAATAAAATTATCAACTTCTTAAAACATGCCCTATACTTAATAATGCTAACCCTTCAATTAATGTCAGCACCCTTGATCAAAATCGAATATTAATCAGTCAATGCTTCCAAGAATCCCCCATACAATAATATATTTGAAACGTTGCTAACAAAACTAGGAAATGAGTACTAGCTCTGACTCAACATATCGACATCAGTAAAGCAGCTGCTACTGTGAGTGGGAGATCCGACACAATGGGTAACATACATAATGAATAGGTCTAAACATCAGGTCTGGCTTACAGCGATAGTACCAACACAAGAAAGTGATCATAGCGCTGCTAAATGCATCAATATAAGTACAAGCACATCTCCCTATTTAAGAACCCACATACTGGAGAGATGATCATAACTATAGGCAGCAATGCTCTCAGGGATTTCGACCACTTCACATGGCATATGACAGCCACTATTCACAGTATACCTAACCTTGTGCAGTTCCATGACATGGAGAGATCATGAATAGGCATCAGCATCCCAAGCAACTCTCCCCTGACCACATTCGCATCATGATCCACTAATTATGTCTAGTTCGAGTGCCTTCATGGCAAAGAAAATGCATTTTGATGATCTCGTCCAAGACGATAAAGACCATCTGTGATGATGAAGACCATCTGTGATGATGAAGACCATGTGTGATGAAGACCATGTGTGATGATTAACTAACCAGCAGGAAGGTGCACCACGCCCCGTACTAGGTCGTGCTGGACAGGGATCCGCCTGCACCCATGCCCTATGAGGTGCCGACGGTGAACAGTTGTACACACAGGCTCCAGACCTAGAGACTCGGCGTCTACAAGCAGCAAGTGATACGCAAGAGGACCTTCGAACACGGACAGCTCAAACTGCAAAAAATAAACAATTGTGATCATGTATCTTAACAGATAACTTCATGGAATTGATATTTTTGTTCAGTTAGAAAGAATCGAGTACATAAAAAATTGAAAATTACGAGATGTTTTAAATGGTATTTATTCTCATCATCCTGCACTACGTTGGTGCTGGTTAGAAACTACATTACCAGAAGCAAAATCTGGACCAAAATTTGAATAAGTTGGTGAGAAACGCCCTAATTATTGAGAGCATTAGTTTACATTACCTGTAGAGCAGGGGTCGGCAAACTTTTTTACCCGTCGACCCCTTCATACGATATTTGTATTTACATCGACCCCCTCCATGCACACACACATACAAATAGGTGAAAAAAATATTGAACCATTATTGACATTTTTGATGACCAAAAATGAAGAGAAACGTTATAAACCAAACCAATCTTATGTTGTCCCCTATACAATGTTTGAAGATATATATTAAGAAAGAGAGGCAGCCTTCACTGATATAAAGTAAAAAAAGAATAGAAGTTTACTTACCTATAGAGAATTTTGATTGTTTCGAAATCTAACAATACTTATCGTTGAAAAATTGATATGAACTTAATTATACAAAACAAATGTGCTACTTGACAATACTATTAACTGCCATGGAAATACGCAATATGCTTTTTATCAAAACAGAATACTGAAAAATACATTAACTTACCTATTTATCAATAAACTTGATATTAATGAGATGGATGAGCTTGATGAGCGGCAGCAAGGCTATTGATATTTGGTTTAAATTTGGTAAGCTTTAACCGTAAATCACCACGGTTTTCCAAGTTTAGTCTATTTCTCTGTTTTGTTAGAATCGCATTCGCATGGCTAAAACCAGCTTCAATCATATATATCCCCCATATATATCCACCATATATATCATAATCGACCCCCTTCCGACCCCCATAAATTTATCGACCCCTTGAGTTCTGTCCTCGACCCCCAGGGGTCGATATCGACCACTTTGCCGACCCCTGCTGTAGAGCAACTTAGTGAGCCAGTATAAAATAGAATGAGGCTATAGGAACGAACCAGTAATTACATACTCTAGAGAAGTGGTTCCCAATCTGTGGTACGCGTACCACTAGTGGTACGCGAACACTTTCGGGGTCATGAACAATTTTTATTTTGCTATATTTTACTTCACAAAATGTTTACTGCCTAACATAGGGTAATCTGGCAACGATTTGTAGTTAGCATATCTTAGTTGATTTTCGTGTTCTACTTGTACAATAATGGAAATAAAGTGATATCTGATCGAATTTAGTTTCTCTGGAACCAGGTGGTAAGCGGCGACTGTACGGGACCTCAAAGTGGTACTTGATCACAAAAAGGTTGGGAACCACTGCTCTAGAGGCTTGTCACAATGACCAAGAAATTCATTATTTACTGACTGGCTACGGTGGTTAAACTAGGAATATTAAAATAATATTTACCGACTGAGGTTTTGTGACGTCACGGAAAGAGAACCTTGGGTCCTTGAGCTTGTTTGAGACAGGCAGGATGGCAGCAAAAAGTCCCATAGGGAACACCCCTGTGAAGTGACCGCCGATGGCAGGCATTCGGGTCAGGTCTATCACGCCTTTGTCGTCCGACCTGAGAACATTAAAGATAAATAAACGTACACTGAAGTTATATTTTTATGATAAAAATACAAATGAATTTACCACAGATGGCGTGCAGTAACCGATACTCAATATATTATTTGGAGCAAAGAAATCGTATGACATTAAAACACTGAATCCACTTATTACCACCGAATAATACGTTAATATTACATACAAGTAACGAATGAGAGAATTACTAATGAAACATTTGAAGCAAAACGTTTTGACACACGAAGGTGCATCAAAACACAAGGTAAATGCTGTGTAATTATTTTGCAAGAAAAACAATGAAGTTTATAAATTTCAACAGTCGTTTCAGAAAAACATACAATTACACAAAATTAAAAAAACATTTTTAAAATAATTGTAACCATGTTAATTAAATAACATTAATTTGACATGTAGGCTTCGCAGCCAATGGAGTAATTAAAAACAGATCCCAATACACACAATTTTTTTTACAAAAAATAACAACTACCAATAGATCAGTAGAAAAGAACACAGTTTCTCATTTAGTTTCTCATGACGAATGACATATTATACTCATAAGAAAGCTTGGCAAAGCATCGTTGCAGTTCTCTCTAAGTCATTATCTTGTTAGTTAAGTAATAGCTTAGTGAGAAAAAAAGGCTGACCACATACTTTTTAATTCATGAAATTGGTGTGTCGCATGTGTTGTTTACTTCCATGTTTGTAGCATCATAAGTTGCAAATACAGTAGTAAAGAAATTCAGTATTTGTACACAAGCCAAAAAATATCATTCCACCGATCTAAGTAAATTTAATTCTTTGAACTTAATCGGCATATAAGAAGAATAATCTCTATGATTTATAAATGCTGGATGAATACGTGTGCAGTGTTAATAAAATTCTATCAGTACGAGGTGAATGTGGTGCAGTCAATACAAAAAATTCTATCAGCATGAGAGTTCTGTGCGTCATACAGTGCTGCTACCCCTGATATGCACTCACAAGTGCATGCATATTTTAATATAAACCGCATGTTTCTGTCTGTTTCCATTCCCGAGAAAAAACATCAGAGGTGTTATAACGTGAATGCACCTCGTAATAAGTCTATCTCCCCACCTGTAATGGGCGACTGCCGTAAAGGGCACATCCCTGCAGTCAGTGATGGAGGACTGCAAGGTGTAGACTTCATTACCCTGCAGACCTGAGATGAGCACCTTGACGGGCTCGTCCATGAGGCACGGGGACGGTGTGACCGCGATGCTGGCAGGGGAGCACATGCTTTGCTGTGTAAAGGTAACAACATGTATAAAGCTGATGAATATTTAATTCAAGTACATACTCAAGGCCACTGTATCAGATTTTGATGTCTAATTACATAGGGCTGTGCCTACTGCTAGAGAATTATACAAGCAAGAAAATTTCACAATTTAAAAGAATGTCATAAAGTTGCAGGAGATCATACAAGTGGCTTGTATGTATGTGCTTCAGAAAATTTACGGTTTTCTAGTGTAAATAAATAACGCATTCATAGCATTGATGAGCGGCAGCTGATTATGTTGACTAAATATCATTTGTTTTAGTGGTGTCAAAATTTTACTATTTTTAAATAATTGTTAAAAAAATGACATGCTCTACTGGTTTTGCCAGCATTCACATCATAGACCAAAATTTAACTCAACAAAAGTTCTCAGGTATGAAAATATTAGAATAACTCATTTGAGCAATCCATCACAAAAAAGAAATATCATTCATAATTAAATTTTTCAAGCAATTAAAATATTTAGATGTAAGAATGTAGAAGAGCACTAGATAGTTTCTGTGAAGTGTAATAGAATGACAACAAAATACTATGCAACTGATTTTAACACATAAAAATTTGCTTATGAATCACTTTGATAAAGTGTAAATTTGTTATTTAGAATATGTTTGATGCCTTTCAATTTTGAAAAAATGCAGTTCAGAAATTTGAAATGAGTTCTGACAGGTTAGACTTGTGCTGTACAAGACCCAATAGAAACTAGTTACTATATCAGATTTGCACATTAAGCATCTGATTTATAAATTAACTTTCTTGATAAAACCAAAGAGAGAAGTGAGATGAACAAACACACTAGCATGGACAATGTAAATCAGAGGCACAATTTCAGAAATAAAATCAATAAGAAGTGGAAGATGAAGTTCATTGTAGCAAACAGAGCTTCATCTCACCTAGCATCTCAAGTCATTGAGCAAGTGATCAAGAACTGGACGAGTACAACTCCAAGATACTCGTGCCACACTTGTTATGTTGTCGTTTCAATGCAGCCATTCATCAGGAATAGTTTTTATCTTGGCATTCATTTGCATTTACAGAAAGTGATATTTTGGACAACTTTTAAAATCTTCAAGTTCATTGACTGTTCATCAGTGTCCAGATCTGCTTGTCAACTCTAATTTAGCAAGAAGTACAGAAGTAAAAAGTATTTTCATAACAATTACAAAGTTGCATTCATAAAAAACTCAAAGTAAAAACACCACTGCTAAAATTTTAGCTTACAACTTACCACACGACATGTCGTGAAATTGACTACCGAGCGTAATAAAGGTGATTTAGCTGTCCCAGATAGCACTTGCCAAGCCCCTGAAAAAGATTTGAACTCAATTTGCACCTCCAGAACAGATTTTCACAATGTTAAGTACATAAATAATAAGATTTATGAACACATTAAACTCTTGGAATTGTGTTCCAAGCATACATGAAAATGAAGAATTATTATCCACAAGTCTCATTTAGTGATATATACTGTACAAGGAATATCAATTTAGAACAAAGATCTGCATTTCAATCAGTTTTTAAATCATAACACAGACACAATATGATTGAAATTGTTCAATCATATACAAGTTAATACTTATAACAAAGTAAATGATATTGAAAGTTTTTTTTATTCATACAAAATTGAAAAATATTCACATTCTAAAATACAGTCATTAACATTCAATTTCACATTTTGTTCTTATAAACTTCAAGCCCATGCAAATAGCCTAAAAAAATTACAATGCTTACAAGTTTTCTCTTGGACAATGCTCAAACTTATTATATGTATAGCAGTATTGTTCCTGATGGTGAAAAACTAAGAAAATTAGTAAGAAAGTTTATTGACAGCAACATATGCAGAACATTTGAAAAATTTTAGTTAAAGATTTTTTTTTCACATGTATAAATATCATAAAAATTATTCATAAACTTTTCATATATAGTTGAAGCATCTCCTCATGGGTTTATTCTATATTCATTTTTAAAAAGGTCAACAAATTTCAGAATCACTAATAATAAAACACTGCAGTTTCATGAATAAAAAAAGCAAAATAAATTTGATGTTCTTCTTGTACTACAATTTGATTCATTGTAATTTCTTCATGCTCTACATTATCTGCATAGTTACAAAAGAACAAAAATGCACACCTCATATTTCTTCAGAGCATTGGATAGACTGGGCACTTTGAACAAATAATAGCACTAGATCTAGCCTCAATTTGAAGAGTTAAAATCTCTACCAACACACATTGAAAGCCTTACCCAAGACTCTGTGCCACATTGTATTTATAATTAAATGTATTAACTTGATGCAAGTACAATCACCATGCACTGCAAAAAACAGTTCAACAAATATTTCTACAAAATAATTTTTCCTGTAGGAGAAACAGCAAAAGCATTTCAGTAAATATTTAGATATCCCTAGCTCTTAGTAAATAGGATGAGCTACGGTATAAAACCTGTCTAATAAGTTCAATTGCAGAATGTGTTGTTTTAGGAGTATGAAAATAAATTTCATACATTTTAGTAATTTTTATAGTCTCAGGCACACACATTGAAAAGCTGAACAATGTTTGACACATTTTGCCAATGCATTAAAAATGCACTCCTTTTCAGGTGCTGAACAACTCAAAAACTATGAGAAAAATGTCAGTAACTTTTAAGCAAACATCAAGAAACCATAAAAAATATTATTTCTTATCTGACAACAATGGTAAAAGCTTCTACCAACACAAGCTGTAGAATACAACAATCATTTTATTTCTGATACTGAGTACAAGAAATAAATGTCTGTGGGATAATTACTTAGGAATATGACACCTTAATTGATTGTACTTCTAAATTAAAAATATTCCAGTAAGAATAGTTAATAAAACCACAATCAAAAATAGTTATCAGCAAACAAATTTTAAGAAATGAAAAGTGCAGCAGGAATCAGTGACATAATATGAATAAAATTCTAATGATCACACAATTGGTTATTCAATTTCTACAAAGACCACTTCATACACAATCTTAGTGCAATATTACAACAACAATATCATTACGACATCATGACACTATACATCATATTAAGTTATCACACCGTACCTGTAGAACCCAGGCTACCAAGACAGGCATCTGCTCTTATTGACAGTAGCAAAGCAAGCCAATCGCAAACACACATCCACACCTCCAGGAACCACAGATTCTTCATACACAATGCTGCATAAATTTGTTTTTCTACAATAACATTTTAATAATGACTAGTATACAAGTTTTCTTAAATAACATAGAAGTGCAGTCTGGAACAGGAAAGAAGAAACCTCAGGTGCATAGCTCATGGCACTCTGGTTGGTTGGTTGGTAGAACTGGAGCCCTCTAAATAGGCTTCTGGCAAGTGTAGTGACACTCAGCCCACCAGCCTGGACTCTAGCAACTGCACTGCAGCTCAGGTTCTAATCGTTTCAGTGGATGACGCTGTGCCAAGTAATTGTCACAGTTCAGAAGAAAATGTTCCACTGTCTCAACCTATCCAGGTGACTCCAGTAGCTGAAAGCGATGCAAATGAACTCCTACACCAACATGACCAGGTCGGGCTGATGACACAATCAACGGTGTCAACCCAACGGCACGGGTGTTCTTTTCTCACTGGGGTAGCTGGGGATTCAGTGTAAATGGCCCAAAGCCGAAAAACCGACCCTTACCCGAAAACTCTATTGATTGTAACCAGTTCTGCCTCCAGTACTCCAAGAAGCTGTTATAGAGCTATTTGATTGACTCATAGCACAGGTAAGTCCCAACTGTCTTATTTGCGTTACTGAGAAAAGCTGCTCGATCTGCAGCCTCATTTCCCCTTATGCCGCAATGTCCCCTTACCAATTGGAAGCATACTTTGGAAACTTGTTCTTCGAGATGCCAACTTTGAGATATCATACACAATGTAACGGTAGTTAGGGTTCCAGATATTTAACAGGTGAAATGCTAATTGAGAGTCTGACAGAATAACAATATCTTTGTTATGTAGAGTACGATGTTTGTTGGCAAAAGTCAAGGCTTGGTGAATTCTGAACAGTTCTGCCTCCAACACTACATGAGCAGCATTCAGCTTTCAACCCACTGCTCCCTGGCACTCTGGAATCAAACTGGACGGCTAAGGCACAAGGTAACATAAGGTAGATTGTCTCAGAGTTATTGTCCGCAATACTCGTGATGGTTTATTGATACCTGTTGAAATAGTTACCGGCAGGGTTGTCAGATTAGGAGTGCTCAAAGGAATAAATTTAAACAAACAAACGACAACAAAAACGTATATTTCCAATAAAGTTGGTACATAAGAAATGTAACAGCATTGGTTTTTAAAAATGCCTTATCATAAAATCCTTAAGTGGTAGGTATTCTATGCGTAGTATCATAGATGATAGAACAGCAGCAGTACCTACGGGTATACATGAACATTCACATCACGCATTGAACGTTAGATATACATGGGGAAACAAATGAAACTTCGCTTTTTCAATAATGACTTAAGAGGTTATCATCGGTGATACATATAAATTCTGACGTGGTAGGTATTATACGCATTTTAGGTGATAAGCTAAATATTTTCTTTAGGTACAGATTAGATTTGACATCATTACATTTAACTGAATTGGATGTTTAACATCCGAGAAAGACCGAAACCTATTATTTTTGATTGGTTAAGCTCAAATAATCACCAATCAAAAATAAAATTATATTTCCTGTCGATAAATTGAGTTTTCAAAAAAAATTACACAAAAAAATGTAATTACAGTATATGTAACTCGTGGTAGCACTCCTATGGTTTTAAAGCAGTTGTCTCGACGTATAACAAGCTGGATCTTCCAGTGATGCCCTCACTTGGTTGGTTCATTTGCATGGAGTGACTCAGGGTGGCCCCAGAGGAATTACTTTAGACGACCCTGGCTCACAGGAGAAAAAAGTCTGGAAGCCATCCTGTTGTATGTGTGTGTGTGTGTCACAATACAGTAGAGGGTACTGTACTGTGGTATGGGCTTTAGGGTAACAGATTTGCTCATTTGTCCCTAAAAAAGTACTACCCCAATTTTTTAGGGCCAACAAGCATTTTTATTACCCTAACGTGAGTATTTTACGGACTCTCGATTTCAGGTACTTGTGAAAATATCCATTGTCTAATTAATAATATTATTATAGCCGATATAATCCTTATTGAAAAATAAAAGCACAATCAATATCCCTATAAGTGCATACTTTTTTGAAAAATTAGCTAATAGACATTTTAATAGCACTTTATATTATATGAGGAACGAATATATGGCACGTGTGTTGCCTATCACAAGATTATAATCCATAGATTTGGAAATAAGACTTTTGTACACAATTTGTGATAATTATCAGTTTATGTGCAACAGACTGATACATAAATCATAGATATTATTGAAAAAGCACACCAAAATTGAACCTGGTCAGCACAGTGGAAGAACATATTTTTGTCATCATAAATTTATGTATGATAGCCATTGAGTTAAATTACAAATAATGAGCAAACACATCATTATTGTCAAATTTTGATATATATTATACTGATAAATCCTAATCATTATTCTTAGAGTCTCTGAATGTTATTGTAATTCTAAACTTTACATCATGTTTTTTTAGAGCTAGGACTTGCAATTAAAGCATGATTCTCTACTGAAAGCAATCATAGGGCAACTGGAATATCAAAATTTTGAAAACCCATTGTACAAGTTAGCAGATTGTTAATATATTTCGTGTATAAGTTAAAGACTGACTCTCAGTCGAAGTCTGGTCAAGATACATACTCAGCTAGGGAAGAAACGTCGATTACCCCAAATACCAGAATTATTGAACGCCCTACCCAATACCCTAAATACATTCCGAGTTCCCTATATAAGAGTAATTTCCTATTAATTAGACATGCTAGTTCGTCAGCTGCCGAGACGAGTGTTAACTATAGCTGATTCTCGATTTGTGTTTTATCTCAATTACTCTATAAATTACCGTTAATACTTAAAAATACTCGGTAAAATGTATACAGCCTTGCTGAATCCTTTTATTCATTAATAATCATGAATTATTAGTAAAACTTATATTAGGCGCGTATTATCGATAAACAACACTTATCGTGCATCTGACAACTCTTGTCACCATGTACACGCCCCTTGAATCTTGATTAGACCACAGTACAGTAAAGAGAAGTACGATCATTAGACTTAGACTTAGCCTTAGATCGAGGGCCAGCGTTTGGCTGGGGCCTTTGTAACGGCCTTCAATTC
>VCRD01000482.1:0-28206 GCA_006783055.1 Trinorchestia longiramus
CCACACAACTCGCCACACTCAACACACCACACAACACACCACACACCACACACCACACAACTCGCCACACACAACACACCACACAACACACCACACACAACACACCACACAACTCGTACGGGAACGACTGCCTCGTCCGGCCTGACTGTGTCTCTATAACTGCGACGTCAGTACGCAACCACCACCGGATTTCTTGATGGTCATTTGTTCGTACAAATTCTTAATGGTTATCGTCACAGACATTCAGAAGTGTTCAGCAATACTGGTGGCATTCGAATTCTTTAAGCACATTAAAGGAAATCACGTCTGGCTCTTCAAGTGTAAAGCTTCAGTATGTCAGTACGCGCAAAGAGACTTGGGGAAAAACAACGAAGATAATTTAATCAAACATGTATACATAATATAAATACAAGTGCATGAAACCTCACCCGTATTTTAATTGCCTTCTGCAGTTGGGTAATCTTCCTCAGACAACACCATAATATAATTTTTCTCGTGCAACTTTTCTTGATAGATTTAATTTCTTATCTTGTAACCCACTGTTTTCTACACTACTCCTTCATTCATCTTCTTAGCTTGTATAAGGATAGTCTCAGTGTACACTAAGCACAGTATATACTTTTCTACATCGGTTTTCTTTATAATTTTACTTTCCTATTTTCAGAGTACACTATTTTCCTAGAATACATTTTCATTTTTTAGCATCTCGTCCTCGTGTTAACATTCTATCTGCGTACCTGTCAACATTGTCGACTCCTAAAAGTACTACACATAACTTATTTCCTATCCATTTTTCTCTCTTGCCCTGGATATCGTCGGACTTTTCCCATTGCAGAATGTTTAAGAGGGACATTTTGATCGCCTCTAAGGAACCTCGGCCGCTATAAGCTAAACACTCGACGGAGATAAGAAGATCCAAATTGCCCATATGGTGCATGTAATCTTCGTTTACTCACAAACCCTTTCTTAGGCATCGTAACCTATTTATAATAAATCTTATGTAATCATTCTGGTTGAATAAAACTGTAGCACTTAGGTATTGTATCTCAACGGTCTTCTATACTCACCTAAATAAACGAAGTATACTTCATCAAATAATATATCCAAATATTGTATATATATACTGCACAGGTTTAACTCATTGAATTTTGTAACGAATATTTAACGGCTTTTTTGAAGATACGCAGCGTATTCAATAAAAAGAGATTTTACACCCCACATGTTCGGTTTTTATTTTCGCATCCTCTCAGTTCACTTCTACCATCTAACAAAACTCATTCGCTTCAACCCTTAGCTATAATTCACATTATCATCTACCGCAATCTACCTCTACGATCAAGCAGAACATTCTTAATTACCATTTAAATGAACTTACGCAAAGAAACTGACGTTCTTTATTATCATTTTACTTGTCATTTTTGTTTTCGCTTCACAAGTTAAGACTTGCTAGTTTTTGTTTGTATATTTTTCTGTTCTGAAACTTCCTGTCTTTACTTTTTGTTTTCTTTATCTAAATTTATTATACGTAGGTGTCGCAGACGTCAAAACTCGACTTACGACGAGGAAACCATTTTTAAAGGTGTATTTAAAGAAATATGTGAATTTTTGCTCCAACTCATTAATGCCTGGGATTAAAAAAAATATATTTTTTTTCTAAATACTGACTGTTTCCATTTCTATCTCCTTCAAAACTGTGTCGCACAAATTAAAAATACTCACAATGGAATTTGTGCCCGAAAACAGCAGTCCCATTCCATCTTATATAAGTCTTATAAACTTGTACATTACTTTAAAGTCTTGTAAGTTACATTCATAAAAATGTGCCCCAAAAAAGAATGCTGGCCTCAATTTGGTTAACTAATCACATTTTCAATAGAAAGTTCGTTGATGGGTGTGCATAAATCGTAAATTCATCAAGAAATTAGAACCGAAATTGGTAGATTTATTAACTGCAGTTAATTGAATGCGTGTTCCATTTCAACCGACAGTTATAGTGAACTTTGTACCTCTTCAATAACTTTTTCAAGTTACACGCTTTTTAAAATAAAGTCGATATAACTACAAAGTTCAACTACAATTACCGATAAATCATATATGATGCATCGATGACTTTGATAATTTCATGCTTAACGTTTCAACACAGTAGAAGTTACTTATTAAGAAAAAAGTAAATGATTCTTATTTCTGAAGAAATAATACGAATGAGACAGGTGTAGATTAGCACAGGATACTTATCAATACAAACGAAAAGCAATCAATCCACATGATATGACTAGTGTTTTTAATTTGACATTGTTTGGTTATAATCTCCTTCAAAACGTCATTTTTTCATGATCACCGCTCTAAGGTCATTGGCAGGCGATGCTGTGTACCCAAAAATTGTAGCTGAGACAATGAATATGCATAATTTATCATTTTTATGAGGTGCTACGGAAATTGACCAACATAAGTTTTGCATACGATAACTAAGAAATTATGGTTGGCCAATATAAAATATCATACATTGCCATCTTGTACTGCTCTAAGTGACTAAATTTACATGAGTGCTGCGAAATTACTTGAAAATCTTTTTAAAATTGCCCATATGATATCTCAGCACAAAGTTATTGCCTGTCTATCAGAAAACTTCACGATTATCCATGAAGATTTTTCTAAAAACGCAGTTTGTAAAGTTATATGTATTGCCGCTAATCACATTTCTACTCAGCTTTCAAAGTTGTGCATTTACTGGACAGGAGTTTTACTCTTCCTGCTTTACGCGCTGTTGGATATCTGAGGCTCTATAACAGAGACACAAACTGTTAATTTGTTAGAAAATACAACAAATACGCCTTTTTTGACACCTTCGCACGTGGAGATCTTGCCAGCGCGTGATGCTCTCATGGATTTGGCCTCTAGTCTTTGGACGACTGCCAGAGAGCACCAGCGATGGCCCCCCCTTCGAAGTCTTTGACGTCTTGGAGCCCAGACAAACTATGGCAAATGTTGACGCCAGCCTGTTTTCTGGCGCCGCCCTGGCGACAGAAAGCCAGAATTTTGTTGCATGAAGTTCATGTGAGGGGCCAGCAATAGCTTCTCATTTCCGACAAATGCAGCACGAGAACGATAACAAAAGCTTTCCGCCTGATTGGCTCTAACTCTTCATACTTTTAAAACTGCTCGAGGTTACTGTGGTACTCAGAGCAGTCTTGATATTTAGGGACGTTTTTTTTCTCAGTTTGCTAAAAGTGTTGCTGGGCACAAGCGCTGGATATTTTCAGGACAATGTTCAGTCATTTTCGTATCGACAACAACAATATGAGATTAACATCCATGAGTCAATTATATTTATGAAAGAAACAGAGCAAACCATATTTCCGCGTTGATGTTCAAAAAAACAGTGTAAAAAAAAATTACAAATCTATTTAATACATACGCATTAGTAAAAGCCCTTGATTTGAATTTCAACACAACGTTTTCATTATAATCATAACAATTCATGTTTCATTGAGAATAAAAGTCTATTAAAATTTTTCCCCTGGAGTTCACGCTAACATAACAAGCAATAAGTTTAAAAACTATTTTCTTTTGTAATTTATATGCAAGAACACGTCTAAGCAAATTTGTTTTCTAAGTAATAGCTGACAGCTACAGTGCAAAGATAGAAGTTTACACTTCGATTTATTTTTTCAGAGTAAACTATTTGACCCCCACGTTTATTACTATGAATCAAGGGTTACAGCTCGCAGAGTGCTTCCCCACACAAACATCTTTGTACTTCAAGCAGTAAAGAATTTAATAAAAAGTTCACGCACATAGGGTGATACATCAGACTTAAGGATTCACAATGACACATCGAAATAACTCAGAGTTAATGTGTTTTCTGAGTTTGAAGATGGAATTGACCGTTAGTCTAACAATAAACGGAATACAGATGCCCAAAACGGTCGATAACCACTGATTAATCTCACGTTCTATACGGATACTAGCTGCCAAAAGCGATGCAATGCCTGTCCGTAAAAAGATGTCGAAATTCAGTCCTTCGAAGAAGCGGTGGACTCTCACTGGAACTTCCCGGCAGCCTATGAAAACATTCCACTAAAATTAATTGGATCCTCAAGTCCAATTATAGGGACGATTTTGCTACTTTCTATTTTCTCGCCCAAGTCCCTAACAGAATTCCTGAAATTAATTTGAATGCCACTTGGAATGCTTTCTTAGGAGCTTAGGTAATTTGGAGGACGAAAGATGTTGCAGGAATCGAATTCGAACAACGATTATGTTCTCGTTAAATGTACAGAAATATCTTCTTTAATCTTAGCAGTAATTGAACTGTTGCTAAAAAATTCGATGACTGAATAGTGACGGAATCAAAACTATTAAATTTGCAAGCATTTCAACACCAAGAAAATGAATATATTATTCGAAAACATAGAATTTTTGCTGGTTTTTATCAGTGATCATGCTCATATATAGTGATAATCAAAACGTTCACTCCTAAATGCATTCTCGAAATTCACTGTTCAGACAGCAGTTAATTATTGATAAAAAATTGGATTTGTTTAACCTAATTTAACTGGTACAGCATAGTTTTTTATAAAATTATTACCAATTTGGCGGTAAAATTCGGCATGCAACTTAATTATGTGGTATTTCAATATATCTCAAATTCTTTTCTAACATGTTTAATTTTTATACATAATTAGGATTACACAGCGTTGAAATTCTTTCCTCAAAATGACCTAATGCATAGGAGCTCAGAAGTACTAAAGTTGATCACAAAAGTGGCACTTTAACGCAGGGTCGATGCTTTAAAGGGATGCAAAATGCTATGGTCACTATTAATGGGTTACGGATATGGAGTCGATAATTACAAGACTCATTTTATCAGGTCTAAAGTCTACAGGAGCAGTATGTTATTATTGGGTGTACCCCTAACGGCCGTCTAATTAAAGCAACATCACAGTCACCATCATCCTTAAATGAGGAGCCAAACTTTCAAGCCATTGCAGTTTGCTTCAAGAACGACTTTCCAGGGAGAAAATCTTGCACCAAAATACAAGTTAAAAAGGATACGCTGAATGTGTTTGAAAAATGAGTCTTTTGCGCTCCTGTAGTCTTGATATAAGACTACATTTCTTAGTGTAGACTTGCTTTTGCATGTTGGTTTCCTAATTTAAATTCCTTGATGCTTGGACACCTAAACTTTACGATTTAGTTCATTCCAGCATAAAAGATTAAAAACCTGTACTCTAAGTTTTCTTTCAAGTTTCTCAAGGAAACCACTAGAACTGCGCATCTATTTTAAAAGTACTGGATAAAAGAACTGAAGAACTCGATTCTATTTGATTATTTGACTTGCAAATCAAATGATAGTCTCACGCTAGACCAGTCATTCAAACGCAGATTAATTTGAAATACAAATATACGGTTTGTTATGTTAATATCATTTGAATAATGCAGAACATTACGTTCAAATCGTGATTTCTTGAAAGAATGAAGGTATAAGATTGGATTGAAGTAAAATGGCTGCGTTTGACTACGGCTGAATATTTGTACCACAAATTGAGAAGAAAATTTAGATCAACATCTTCCATTAGAGTTGAGAGAATCTTGCAGCAATGTATAGGGCGTAGGGCGCTGCCATTGAATGATTATGGGATATAGGTTTTCGAGTTCATTTTTTTTGCAGGCACTGCATTGAAAATAAAAATAAACTGACAGAGGCACAACATTAAAGAAACATAACATAGCTAAAGGCACTGCATTGAAAAGACACAAAAAATCTATGTAGGCACTGCATTAAAGAGACACAAAAAATCTCTATAAAGGAATTGCAGCAGCAAAACCTTGATAAAAAAAAGACCGGACAAAACAAATTCTAAGAAAAACAGCAAAATTTACGTGCGTGAAGCTGACCTTCGCCGCCACCAATTGGCTCAAAGTAAAGATCTGTTTTATTGGCCGGGCAAATACCAAAAGTGGCCCAAAAAACAGCCCACGCAATAAAGGGTAAGGCAATCAGGCCCTCGTTTGTCTCAGTATTAAATAACATGAAGTGCTTGTTTGTGGTTGCTTCGTTGGACGTATCAGTTTTGAGAAGAAAACTCCTGGTGCTTCTTAAAAATACAGAAAGGGGAAACAAACCTTGAAAGAGAGTTATATTTTTCTCTACTGTATATCATAAAGAAAATAACTATTTTTGAAAAGTTTTCAAGTATTTATTCTGTTTACAAAACATATAACAGTGCATTTGCTCTATCTGAAGAATCAGACAAGCTGTAATATTTTAAATTATACTGTTTAGCATAATATAATTACATTATTATGTACGTATATTAAAATGACACCGAATGTCGCTTAATGAACATTATCACGTGGGGAATATAATGCACTACCACATTATAATATCATGCAGGTAAAACAGAACTAAATAAGTTTGCTACTTAAGCATTGTAAAATATTCATTTTTATAAAACTGTTTTAAAGATAAATTGGTTTCATAATAAACAAACCAGAGAAAAATTCTCATAAATCCGGTAAAAGGGTGTTTAAGAAATGAAATATTTCTATTAATATTTGCTGGAATATCAACGTAGTACTAATACCTTCGAGAATTATTGAGGTAATAAATGTAAACAGTTTTCGCTATTAGCCTTTTGGAAAATTTTGAGAAACGTTTCAGGTTCTTTTCTGATTTCTAAATTAGGTTCAAGTTGTTTATAGAATAGCTGCTTTTTCAGAAAATTATAACACTAAGTCATTTTAGTACGCAGGCAAAAACTGTCATGTAACAAGATCTTGCAACAAAGCTGAAGTGAGAACATAATTTATGTGATCAGTTTCTTAATTAATTAACACTATATACAACTGAATCGTGAAAACTAAACCCAATGGTAAAAAATATGCCGTTAATAAGGGATAAAACTCCCTTCTTAGGGATCCTCCAATAGGAAAAATGAGGTCGTGACAAAAAATATGCTCATTAGCAAGCATACTCGAAAATATTTAACCCCTATTTTGTTCATCAAGATTGTACAAGTTAAAATTATGCTCAAATTTGAAGCGCAACCGTAAGCAACAGACCACGTTTTATAAAAGCCTGTTCGTGACCTTGTTGAAAGAAATGTCATTTTAATGACTAGTGTTTTTGTACGTCATTGATTACAGTCACTGAAGCGCAGACCCAGCGGTTCCCTAATAAGGCTAGAGAGTCCCATTAAAACAGAGTTCAAGTGCCACCAAGTAAAAATATACAACCAAGCACGTAACGCAGTAATCATACAGCTGGCCATAACAAATACCAGGTAACGCTACATGAACCAGGCGAATTGAAAAAAAGATAACCTATAAACCCCCTTTATTAGATATCATAATGTACAATTTCTAAATACTTGTAATTAATGTGTGCGTAGTCTTCCAGAATCGTTGAAGCGATGGGTCGGTAGGGTGCTGCAAATATTAGTTGATTTCCTCTACGAGTCCAATTGTAGCGGGATCAATTGCAACGGTGGGGCTTCTTTGAGTAATGGGATCAGCAACACGATAATTAGTTAATTAGTTTTTAGTTTGTGAGCATATGTCGAAATTTATTAGCCTCGAGTGCAAACCCTATGTTATTTTTTCTCCATAATTGACGTCAGTTAATTTTCTCTCTATTTTTGAAGAGATGTTAATTTTTGTCTAGTATTAAGGACAGGATTTTACGTTTCTATTATTGAAAAAAAAGATTATTTGACTGTGCTATGAATAACCTCATCTCTGGATTAGTTTATAGGCATGCTAATTTTAAAAACTATCTGAGGATGAGTTTTTAAAATTAGCATGCCTATAAACTGATCCAGAGATGATTATAGGCATGCTAATTTTAAAAAATCATCCTCAGATAGTTTTTAAAATTAGCATGCCTATAAACTGATCCAGAGATGAGTTTATAGGCATGCTAATTTTAAAAACTATCTGAGGATGAGGTTTAAAAATTAGCATGCCTATAATCATCTCTGGATCAGTTTATAGGCATGCTAATTTTAAAAACTCATCCTCAGATAGTTTTTTAAATATTTTCATTTGTACGTTGTATCTAATTTTTTGCATGGTATGTACGTGATTATTTTTATGACTATTGTAAAACGAAGCGGCAAAAACGTGTCACAAAATTGAATTCATTTTTGGGGTAAAGAATCAACAAGTGGTTGAAAATGCTAAAAATAATTGGGAAAATCTTCTCAAAGTAGCAAAGCAGGTTTGATGCGAATGAAAATAAAGCATTTTTGAAAAATAAAGTGGGGACTTTAATGAGCGAAGTGACATGGAGAGTTTGACTAGAAGCAAAATTTAAACTTTAAATAGAACTTAAAATTCATAGTATCAAAGTGAAGTCCAATTTAATATGTCGAACCTAACGCAAGTTGTTTACACGTAAACAGAATGTTTATTAAAAACGCTGATTATTTCAGTAAAAAGAGCTCAGTTTAGAAAGTCATGAATGAAATTTGTACCAGAAGAAAAATCTTTATCTCCTATCGTACGAGTTTGAACTCATCCTTTATTTACATCTGAAAAGTAGAATAATCGACATGAAAATCTACTTTTCTGGTATTCAGCAGCTAAATACTTGCATAATACTCATAAATCTTTGTAATTCTCAGCTAAAAACACGTATACCATTCTAAATGAAAGTTTATGTGCCACCAAGGTCAGTTCTTCAAATTCCGAATCACATTTTTCATGTCTAATGTGATTTCAATTTTTTGATTTTGGTAACTCCCTCGGATGACCATAAGGAAGTTACGCCCCACGACCTTCTCGGAAACACCAACGCTTTCCAGGAAAGAAGGCCTGCTGCTGCCCCACAGCCCAGTGATGTACTCTCAGGGCTGACTCTTCCTGTGTTTTGGCTAGCGAGCTGTAATGAATGTCTTCGAGAGCTTCACATAGTCGAGCGAGCTGTACATTTTTCGATGTTTTCAAGGGTTTCACATGAACGAGTTTCACATCGACGAATGAGTTGTATATTTTTATTGTTTTCCTCAGATTTACATGAACGAGAATCACATTGAAATTTATCACATTGTCTTAAGATGAAATTCCTATGAAATCATTAGAAAATATTTTGAAGGTTAAATGATTTTTTGCGCACGTTGGAGAACGATTAGCAAAACTAACAATATTCGATAAACCTAAATAAAAAGAATAATAAATCCTTTGTGTTATATTTTTGATCTATCGTTCATGATTACCAGTGACAGACATTAAAAAGTTATACATGAAAAAAGCTCATCATAATGTTGAGTAATTTATTCAAAACTGTACAATTGCTGAAATCATTCAAAGTCTTTATTAGTGAAAAAGGTTGACGGTTACCTGAAAATATTAAATTTTAATTTTCAACATAGCTTTATACAAGACTGATATTAAACTGCAGTTGTCGTTAAAATCTGTGAGTTGTGAAATGTAGCACGTTGTACAAATATGCTCATATGCAAAAATGCTAATGGTGTTTTCAGTAAAATCCATGGATCCATTGCATTAATATGTGCACGTTGTTACAATTCGTATTTTACTTGTGCATGTTATCCATTTGTGTGTGCCGGAAGAAAATTTAACTCAGTTTATGACGATCAAATTCCCTCAAACAAATTAATATGATTCATGAGCCAGATCCATAATCCTTGAGTAGGAGGGAACACTTTGACAAGTTAATAACACATTCCTGTTCTGAAACTTGAATAAGCGATTTTTCTTTCATTCATTCTTTATGGATCCGCGATTGGATTCTTTACAAACTCACACCAAGGATTCCTACATCCTATTCAACTCAATTAAAGAGTGTGAGTCGCAACAAAAATTTGAAAGCTACATATTTAGTGCAGTATCATGTTTGTTTAAACGAAGTCACTGATAAATTTACAGGGCAAAATATTCGTACCTGAATAACATTCCATTGTTGAAGTTGAAGAGGGCTGTAATATTTTTATGAACACTTGGTCATATTTTCTGATAGATACACTTTTTTAAATTAGATGCAACACAATCGAACTCTATTGTACAATTTCCTTTGTTAATTTATGTTCAAGTTTCCCACACCGAATCACTGTAGTACTACAGTATTTTGTCAAATGTATAAGTTTGATGTAGAATAATTCAGAGGATTTATTCAAATGTTATGTATATTAATCCCCTCACCGTCGCACTCCATGCAGATTAGTGTTCCTCTTCATTACTAACGAAGCTTGCAGTCCAGAGTAATGACAGATCGCAATCTTATAAAGTTGTACATTTGCTCTCAGCTGTTGAGATGAAAACCGAGTTGGTCGTTCAGTGGGAACAAGTCGGAAAGTTTGATTTTTATTCAATAACTGAATTAAGGGTTGAGAAATTTTACAACCCACGACTGCATGAGTTACTGCCCAAGTATGTAAGTAGTGTGGTGTATTCTACGCGTCTTTTCTCACAGCATTTAAAGCAGTCGCATTTTGCATTAAAGTTAAAAATTGAAGCTGGTTCATTTATGTGGGAAAACTGCGACAGATCTGCATTAGAACATTACTCGTGTTTTTCTAGTATCCAAGTCGTCGTCAATATCACGAAGCTAGTGAAAAAACCGAGGCCTGAGACAACCCCTGGTGGCACTACTACCTTGAGTTATTTTAACTGAGGAAGTCCTGCTTATGAATTTGCCTGTGGAAATGGAAATGCCTGGCATTTGTGCAAGACTTTCCATTGCAAGTGGCCGAGCTCATTGCGAAGTTTAGATTGTAATTGTGTATTATGACGGGGCTGGTGAATTTGTTAGCGTGTAATAAGAAGGAACTTTTCTTGTTAACGATGGTCCCTTTAGAAAGTGCAAGAGGCTCATACGGAGCATTGGCCCATGGAGTCTAAAGCGACGCATATAATGAAGCCAAAATTCAATGACTCTATGGACTATTCGGTAAATCGATGAATGATTTCAATAATGATTTTAGAGGAACGAAGCTGTTCAATGGAAGTCCAGAATTCTTATCCCACTGATTCAGTGAGCGCTCTAATTGTAATGGCCTCTATTTTTAACAATAGCTGATGCCTACTACAATATCAATGGAAGATTATCTTCCCCATTAGCACGAGTTTTCCCTGATAACAAAGTATTTTACAAGCTCAAATAGGAACAGCCACCACTATAAAGAAATATTGGAAGTTTCCAAAGCAAACTCGATTTAACACATATACAATATACGGATTTTAACGGTGAAACCTATTGAGTCATTTGAAATTCTTATATTGATGCAAATCTTGTAATAATTTGCAAGCATAAAATACGCTTCACTGTAAATGCAAAGTTTCCGTACATGAATTCAAGGAAGGTAAATTTAACATGTAAAAAAGCATCACATACATAATGATTAATGGGTAAATTGTCTTACTTCAATTCATTACCCTGTTGACTTGTAATTAAAATGTCTAGAGATTAGGTCATCAAAGACAGTATTTTAGTGCAATAAACCTATTGTAACCTGTGATAAGCGTTCACTTTTAATTGTGTAATTATTCAACTGAGAATATATATCAAAAAATCCATTTGTGGAAACAACCAACCATTATGACTAAAAGCCGAGGTCAAAATTTGGCTTTGTACTAATGGCGTTACCCAATACTTTCTAGGCCTCCTGAGTGGTGGCAGAAATCTAAGCTTTATCTTCTGATGCTTGGCGCTGTTTTCATGTTGGCCCGCTACCAGCTCATCCACTGACTCACTACAATACGAAGAACTTGAAGCAAGGATATTTTGAAGCTCTTTCCCCGAGCGAACTCAATAATTATGAGGCTATCCTCATAACGAAGGGTGAACGCAATGGTATACTGCATCGTACGTAAATATAGTAAACTAGATTCGGGATTAATGTGTGAATTGATTTTGCTAGGTGTAATTTTATTTATAGAATTCATGCTTCTAAATGATCTGCAGATATACCACTCAAAAATTCGAGGGATGATTTTTTGAAGTGCATTAACTATATTTCGGCTAAGGTTTATAGATTATAAGGTATTCCATGGAAATTGCGTATGCCTCTACAAATGCTCAAACTGGGAGGCAAGTAATACTATAATACAAAACTAGGCACTGAAAATCCTTTTCTTATGTTATTTTACATCAATGTATCATTGTTTCATGTGCATGCTAAGCAGTAATGCATGACACAAAAATTTACAAAACGACCCAGGACGCCTAAATAGTGTTGAGACAAACGTCTGAAACAGCGTATTTCTAGTCGCATGGACACTTGCCAAAACGGCAACACCCTTTGCTTCGAGTACACAAATAGATCAAAGGAAAGACGCTAGTTTATAAATCATACGACGACTTCCAATATTACTTTGTAGAACCACATATAGAACTATGCAATACATCCAACATATCAGTGATAGGCAGAAATGTAAGCAAAGTATATATAGGACCACGCAATACACCCAACACATCAGTAATAGGCAGAAATGTAAGCAAAGTATATATAGGACCACGCCTTGTGTAGACAACTCCAAGAGTGTTTTTTTATCCCATGGAATGTTCAGCGGTTCATATCTAGCGAAAACATGTAAGACCTGTTAAAAAAATAGACTTTTCCCCATTTGAACCAAGTTATTTACTATTTAGAGAGGTAACATCAATAATGGCATACTTTCCAGTCATCAGTCATGATGAATAGAATCTGATAATTTTTTTTAGGAAAGTCAACGAATAACTCCAACATTTTTATTTTTCTGTGCTTTTATTTGTGTGAACACGTTTCCTTTGATACCAAATGTGCTGCTCTCAGAATGAACAAAATCTATTCCCACTAAGTGTGTAGTCCAAGCGACTGACCAACTATGACAATTTCGTTCTATATAGTAAATGTAAGAGGTTGTGCAACTATTGTTTGACTGTCTTCAAAACAAATATCACACTTTCGGAATTCTATTCAGAAATAAATGAGCTTGCACAAATTTCAAAATTTCAACCTGGACCGTTGGAGATTTTGAGTTTGAAACCACGTCAGGCTTTCTGAAAATTTACGCGGACATATATGTAAACGAAACTCTAACTTCCCAACACGATCGATTTTTCCATTTATGGATGAGAAAAGCAACAACGCAAAATTCTATGTAAGTATATAAAAGTTAACTTTAGTTACATGCAGATGTACAATAATTCTTCACATGGTCAAATGAGTTACAAATTTTGCACTCGAAACGAAAGCCTGAAAAGTTGAGACCCATAGTAAAAGCAGGAAAAATTCAACGACTTGTGTGTCGAAAGATAAGCCTGAAATTTGAAACTGCACCGACTTTAAAAAGTTGACCTTTAGAATTTCAACAAGAGAACTGCAAGAATTTGGTGGCAGGTGTTAAATATTTAATGGTATGAGAGAACTGAGCCGTCCATTGCTAAGCGCCCCATTATTCATGTACAACAGCTTGGTTATATAGTGACACAAAACAGGAGAGTAAAGGCACAGAAAAGTCTGCTCCAAAAGCGATTATACAGAGACTTACACAGCTAGTAATTGAATCGTTCTTTTTTACCAAATACTTTCGTTATTTCGAGCGCTTTAAAATTTCCTTGGTTGGTTCATTTTGCTCAGCCATAGCGAGTCTGTAGCCAGTATCTGCAGGTCTTCCCAAAGTACATTTCATGCGGCGATAAAAGCCACGAACTTCCTTGCAGAAACATCTTTTTTTCAGGAAGAGCTTCAGCAAATTAGATCAACGGCTTCCATTGCAATTCGAAGCAGCGCTCCACAATTGCTTCAACTCGGCCGCATGAAGTCGGTCCTTAGTTCTTCTGAAATGTGATTCCATTTCCCCGTATATTTTTGTGATACGTTGGGGTGTTTTTTTTTGCAATGTTCGAAGCTTAATGATTATTCCAGGTAATAGCAAGCTTCTTTTACGTTCATCTAGTATTATTGGACGTCGACGAGATTGTTGTGGGAATACATCAACTTGAAGGACTTGAGTAGCAACCCAAGAATGGGCCAAACGGCTTGTTTCTATTGCCTTATTCTATTCTACTCTACGAACATAAATAATAGATGAACTTTGACAATAAAATTTTAGAAGAATAAAACATATCGAATACACGTTTAAACCTTGTTCATAAGACGTAAATAAACTTCATGCGATTCAACATAAGCGTTTTTTACTTTTATAAACGAACGATGCCATAAGAAGCAAGCATTGAAAATAACTTCTCTGGATTGGAAATTATTAATTGACTAAAAATACTTGTGCACTGAACTTTTGAAATTCTAATGAATGAGACTGATTAGTTCATTGTGTAAATATATATATTTTTCGATTAAAATCATATGAAAGTTCGTAATTATTTTCTGAGACGGTTCAATTGGTTCCATGGAAACTACGACTGAAGCTTGTTTTTTCTATTAAAAATATAAAGTTGTAAGAGCAGTGTAAATTCTTGTCTTCGTCGTAAACAATTTGAAATCAGATATTTTCAGACGATTACGAAATGTACGAACATTTTCAAGCTCATGTGTTTCGTAGGAAGTAGCTCATCTATTCAGTGGTTAAGTATAGAGATAAAATTAAAGCGGGAAATTGTAAACGATGTTTCACTAGAGATTGGTTCTGAAATTTGATTGGTTGATCGATTGATTTGATTTGATTGGTTCTGATTTCTTTTGCTTCCTAATATAGCCCTGTGGCTAATTTGGTAAATGTATTAATTTACATATAGATTATGGTCATTATCTAAATGTCATTATTTACTTATAAAAAGTATTTCATTGGAGAAAAGTGACGTCATTCAAATTAATTTGTAAAATCAAAGGTGTTTAATTTGCTTGTAATAATGTAAACACTATTTAATTAGAAAATACTTTCGAGACCAATGAACATTCCTAACAGGATTAAATTAGTTTCTTACAAACATTCATTTAGCGCTTGGTTGAAAAAACTCGAAAATACTGTGTTACATTTGTAAGTAATCTATCCGAAATAATCACTGGATGTAGCGTTGCATCAGGTCATTAAAGGAGTTTTACTTTATTTTCATTTTGAGGGCAGGGTCACGTGAGAGATCGCATGTGTTTTAGTTAAGAGAACTTAATTTAACAATTACACGTGAAAGCATTTGATATGTTTCATCATATGCCAAATACAATAAGAACAAGTGTACGTAAGACTACCAGTTTTGTACTAAGTATGCTACGTAGACGCATACAATCAGTGTGTGTGAGGATAGAATAGGTGGCGGATGAGTATAGAAACCTTTCATCACCTAGTGTGTCTTAAGTAGAAATTCCCCCTGTGACGCCTATATGCATAACAGTTCTCTCTAGAACCTTCCAGTACTTATACACGTAAAATATGCATGCCTAAAATGCACGTTTGTAATCACCTTTTCTTTCTTTCGGCTTCTATCCATTATCGTAACGTTTCCATGCATTCAAGCGCACTGAGACAAATTCACTTTCACACCTTTCCTAGTGACATTGACAGCCTTTTATGGTGATATAAGTTAAGTACTTATGCAGCTATACTTGAATGTGCAATGCTAGAGTATTTACTTATCTACAATCCCTACGTACAATGTGTCGTGACGAGTCTTATTCGGTAACTTGGATATCACTGTGTTCGTATGTGATACCTGCATATCACTTCCACAAGAAAAATCACAGGAATATTCTGATTTATTCGTGGGAGAACACAAATTTCGACAAGCTGTACTTTTAATCTACAGCATGGAAACTTTGGTTTTCATATCCTAGTTACGATAAAAGCACATCGCATCATTACGTCATATTTGGCGCACAGTTTCAGCTATTGGAAGCAGAGCAACTGCAAAGCTCGGCCCTCACTCTGTTTGCAAGACCACACCTGTTCTCCCAGAAGTGAACGTGAGCGGACTTATAGCTGCTGTTAATGTTTTCTAAAGCCTATCCCAACAAGCTGCTATTGCCTCCAGAAGCCACCGAACTAATTTGAACCTCCTTCCAATCGCCGGCCCCCTACTGCACCCGCACTGCCTTTTATGAAAGGCTGGAAAATCGTCGATTTTTATCGTATTTATACACCCCGCGCGATTGCCTTTTGTAACACCGTCCAGAACAGGGAGCACAGTGGAATTTTTTACTCAAAATGTGCACCATAAAAGTTCATGGGAGTTAATATGACCAGACATGAAATGTTTCTTGAAGTAACAATTGTGCATTCCTGATGTCACTAACTTGACTTTTTCAATGTGACTTGACTTCAAACTGAATTCAGAAAAGGCAGATAAATTCATTCATAATTGAGTTATTCTTTTGTATCTTGACACAAATTGAAAATCTGTTGCAGTTCCAGGAAGCTAATAAGTGTAACGTTTATCGTTCTTTTCTCATAAATACATATAATTGGTAGATTTTTTGCTATAGGTGAGAATTAGTTAAAACTCGCAAAATGTTTGAAATTTCGTGTTTAACTTAAAATAAAATGACATTTTTGTCAAATAAAAATCTATGTATGGCTATGCAAACCCCTTCAGAGTTTAATAATGTGTACAGAGTAATTGGTTTCATTGGTTTGGTAAAGAATTTAAGCGAAACCAAGTTTTAATGAACACAGTTTCTCTTTTAACAATCTGAAACACCCGCTTACTCCTCTAACAGAATTCAAAGTAGGTTCAGAAACCATGTTCATGACTTCTTAACAAAGAAAGAATGACTTTCTTCTAGCCCAGACTTCAACCCAAAAGACTTTCATGTGTGGTTTGCCTAAGAGAAAAACGTTTGCGCAAAAACTCACTCATCAGTGAAGGAGTTGAAACGATCTTTAAAAAGAAAATGAGCCAAGTTAGCTCAAAATATACGTGCTGCTGTTGATTTATTTCTACAGAGATTGAAAGAAATTGTGAGAAAACGAGAATACATTGAATAAAAATATTGCACGCATCATCTCAGTAGATTTTACTGTATTATGTAATACTTTTCATGTGATTTTCATAATTATGCATAGATTTACATAAACAATATTTTTGTTATAAATTTAGTGTCCTTCTTCAAACTCTTCTTAAAGAAAACTTTCTCTGTAGACAGTGTAAAAATCTGGGTCTTATCTCCAAGTCAGTATTAGCTTGAAACAAAATGTTTAAAAGTTGTTATCCATAAACTATGTTGACTGCAATAAGGAAATCACAATCATGAGCGCTGGTGTAAAATGCGACGGAGTCTACGAGTACTGAAGAAACACAAGTTAACCCATGTTTTCGACTACGCTCCAAACTGACAGACTTTTCACACTACTGCGCTACAAAACTACCCGATTTTGAACGCAACTCACTTTAATTCAAAATTAACATTGGATTCAATTTTATTTACTGCAGCTTGCTGCATCTTTAAACTCCAACTCCACCTGCAACTCCAGGTGACAAACGTAGTCTCGACTCCACGACATAAACTTGGCGACTGAGTTTAAAAGACTTTCACCGGCAACAAACGGACTTGTTTCAACAAGGACATTGTCTTGACCTTAACAGTTTATGGCAGACAGAAGTATGGTTTTGTGTCTGCCCGCAAGAACACTTTTGTCTGTCGTACAAAAGTTTACAGAGCTCTGGAAAGTTCAGGTTAAGTTAGAGCCGATGGTGGAATTTAGGGTTCAAATAAATATGAATAACATTGAATCGTTTTTGTGTTCTGAGAAATTCAGGCACGAATCTCAAAAAATAACTAAGCTGAATTTGTTTTTGAGCATGGAAAACTACCAAGAATTTCGTGATCTAACCAATATTTTTTCACTAATGAGATATTTCTCTACAACACCTATGGCACTACATTTAAATTTTCTGTTGGAATGGAAGATGTGTAATTTTACGAAGTACGACGTGCAGTTTTTTGACTGCTTCCTATGGCTTTTCATGCCGATAGGGTAAATCAATGAAAATATTAAAAATGCTGAAATTCTTTGCAAAATATTTGATACAACCTCGTTATTTTTGCATTCGGGATCAAAACTACAAGAAAATTAAGTGCAAGCCATCTCCGTAGAAAATAGACGCAAAAATAATTATATTGAAACGTTTGTGATGCATTGTGAAAATCGAAATATACCGAAGGGACTTAATAATTTGAAAAAATGTTTAAAACATATGAAAAACATTATCTGGCAAGGCGTTGACTTACATAGAAAATTATTCTATTTATTACTAGAATAGAATTTTTTAAACTAGGACAGCACTTTTATTTTCCTCATCCATGCATACTAAATGTAAATACTCTATTGAGTTTACCAACATGAATATGATTTCAAACACTTTATTTACGCATAGTCTTTGGTAAAATAATAGTTTATAGTAATAATTATTTTTCACACACAGTAATTATGCTTCCTTATAAAGTCTTGCAAAGTAATTACGCTTGAATAAACATCGTTATCCTCAACGTGTCACCCATGTTGCACCATGATATGTATATTATTCACACTCATACTTGCTAGTCAAAGGGAATTCAGGGCCCTTTTATACAAGGATTCTTCACAAGATTCCATGACTTAGAATAAAACATTATTGCTCCACATCACCAAAAAGCTACATGTATAAACGTGGCAAGAAGTTAAAAGTTACTTTCTTTCTCTAAAACAACATAATCTCACTTTTTGCTCACCGGATTTAGCCGCCGTGACCACGCCTCAACTTGTACCATAACAATACCTTTAATCAATTTTTTCAGCCTGATGGAGTTCAATGAAAGGCGTAATGCTTCTTCTGGTCGCTGAAACTCGTGGCCACCGAGTTACCTGCTCGACTGCACCGCACATAATCGTTATGTCAGAACTGAACACCAGACGGCTCCAATGGTCGGAATGCTTCGAAGTTACTCGTCGGACGGTCATTTGCCAGATTGAGGCAATTAGAACCTCCAGACCTCGGCTGGTCAGTAACGCTTCATTGAAATTTGGTTCGCTTGTAGCCTGAAGATTTGCTGAACTGTCTTGGCCATTTGAAAGCGAATTTATGTAAAGACACGTATCATTTGACATGCCCTGAACGAATCACTTGACTTACAATAGACGTAAGAGTATCATCTGATTTTCTCTAACTTCTCACTTGAATTATTTAAAATGTATTTTTCGATGTACCTCAAACTTATTGCTTGACTCACACAACGCTGACAAGTTTCAAGATTATGGAAACCGTAATTCAACAATCACACGAGTCGTTGACATGCATGGTTAAGTGTTCTTTTTTGTCCATTTTGCGAACAGCATAAGACATAGAGGAATATAACCTGGTCAAGGAAGTAATATTAGATTTTAGTTTTTCTAATTTATACAAGTTAAATAGAGTAAGACTTTTGAAGTAGTTTTTTGGTCCACATTGATGAAAAATTTGAGGTATAGGTCATACCTACGTGAGTGCTTATAACAAAAAGAAACTTTGTCTAGTGACATGACATCGGGGCGGATGACAAGAAGTTTTATTACACTTTATTGATTATATGGTTCATTTCTCAGATTATTCAGTTTCATTTCTCTATTGTTTATTGGGGTTCTAGGTGTGAATGTACAAGTATTTTTCATCAAGATGGAAAATAAACAGAATAATACCTGATTGTTTTCTCGTTGAGTTTACAATTCTTGGTCGCATACATACTTTTCTGGGTTGAAAAAAGTCCTGAAATGTCATATTTCAACCTAAATTATACTTTTTGTTGGCAAATCTTTTCATGTTGTTTGTGTCACGCATATCTCCACCCACTGGACAGTGAGGAATGGTGGTAGAAAAAGAGTATACCTAAAATTTTATAATCGACAACCAGTTCACAGATGAATCTTCTAGATATCATATATATGTACGTTTTGCATGAGCCCTTGCTTTCCAGAAAGAGCAATATAACGCTTCGTTCACCGGTTTGTAAATTCTTCAAAGTCCCACCTGATGCATTAGACGCGTTTTTAACGGGCAGTAGCAAATGAAATGATGTACATTTAGCTCATTCAGTAAGAAAATTTGTGCATTCAGAAAACGCTCTAAAGGCACAAACTTGAAAGAAAAGTTTATCTTTTATACTACAACAAGGTCAGTAGGAATCTGAATACGTGTTTGAGAAGAAGTGAACTCACATAATAACCCAAGCAGTTATATTTAGAAGCTTCATACTGAAATGTGAGAGCCTAAAAATCCTCGTAAAGCTACGATGCTCGTCCATTGACCGACGTCATCTCCCAAAAGACGGCAAAGATTATGAGGAAGGGCTTATTTTTATCAGTTTATTATTACGCAGGGCCGTAGAACATTATTTTTTCAAAAAATCGAAAACAATTAACCTATGCTAGTAATTTTGATTACGCTACCTCCCAACTATAGTCGTGAATTCCTCAAGATGAACGTGCAAAGAAATCCATCTTTCGTTGTCTTGTGTATATTTTTCTTACCTGAGCTCCACTACATCTTGATCCTCTTCCTTCTCAGACGCAGGAAGTCTCAAGAGCACAAAACTCCTCACTACCCGCCATGCGCTTTATATTCTTGCAGATGAAATTTCCACCTGACGTTCACGCGCAAAAAAAAACGAGACTTTTTACCCAAGTTGGATCCTACACAGCGGCGGCCATCGCTTAACTTAATTCATCAGACAGCCGCGTCAAAACTTGGAGCCTCCTTCTCGCTTGCTTGCTGTTTAAAACCATTTATCTGCGCAAGATAAAGAAAACCTTGTTGATTTAGTGTGGCTCTGCGTTTTTGATTTATGGTTTCTCAAAGAGTCTTTGATTAAGGTGTTCTAAAGAAGAGCCTGTGCGACTCAGCAGATCTAAAATGACCTTAGAGAAGAAATCTCGTATCGCTTTCTTACCCCTTTGGATCGATGGTCTTGCCGATGACCTTGTTAATAACTTCACAAGACTCTTGTTGCTTAAATTCTGAGAGTGTAGAAATGCGCAGATGAGTGTGATTCATTGTCGAACTCCAAGACCGAGCAAGTTTACGTGCCATTAAATCCAACTTAACCAGGGAAGCCTGTACTTGGACTCTAAAAAAAAGTTTCTGTGCAGTTATAATTTATGATTCAATTTCAGAGCCTTTAACCACACAACTCACGAGATTATTTCGGTGCTAGTGAATTCATTTTTATGAACCTTCTATTTTGTTGTCTCTTGAGATAGCGGCAATTACTCTAATGAGATAAAAAACCGTCGCCAATGATCTTTGATTTCTAAAAATTTTGTTGAAACGCCTTTCAAAAATTGCCCATTGTTTGCCAGTGAATAATATCTCATGTTGATCAAATCAGGTTAACATTTGAAGCTAATTAAACTCCATTTTATAATGACAAGTGTTTTTTCGCATTTTAAAATAATTTCTTAGAAATTTATTATTCTTATTTGCAGCATAGCACGATGTAGTTCAATTGGACACCATTAAGACCTCAAAGGCTTGATGTTGATACCTGTTATAAGAGTTGTATGGACGTTCAATCTAGAACCCATGCAAGGTAACTCAGTGAATTGTCAACAAAGCACAAGGAGACCATGTTTACTCGAGCTCATCATTATTGCACCGAAGTTACCAAAAAATAGCACTTAATTGGAATCTTAAAGGGTGCGGAGGATAAATAACTCGTTTTTTTAAGTCTCGAGAAAAATGTTCTTAAGCAAAGAAAAATTGGTGTATTGAAAAAATTATATGATCGTCTTTGTAGACTCTCTGGAAACTTCTTACTCGATGAAGACGCCCCCTGCCCCGATGCGCTCTAAGAACTTACTGCAGCTCTTCTTGACAACCTCTCTTGAAAGATTAGCGAAAATCACCTTGACACGCTCAATCAATTCGTCCTTGGTTGTGCATGGGTTGCGTTTGGTGTTCCGTTCAACTGCATCTCATGAAGAAAATTCCATTGCATTCAGATCTGGGAAGTTAGGAGGCCAGACATTAGGAAAGACGCTGTGAACTCAGCATCTCTCGTGCAGTCAAACCTCCTTGAATGATCCTGGCTCTGGTGCGTCAAAGTTGTAAGTGGAAGCAATAAACTCGCATCGAACCTTCCTGATAAAACTGTTGTCTACTAAGAGCCACTTAGGAACATCAGAATTATTGTATCCAGCGTGAATTGACATCAATTGCGTCCTTTCCATAGATCTGGGAACTTTAACTCCACTGCCGATGCCATGACTGCACTTACTTACAGTAAAGACACTAATGATGGCCTGCCTTAATTTTTACAAGTTGGAGAGTGATAACCTGGTGAAAAAGAAAATAAGTTATTTATCCACAACACTGTTTGTATGTATATCTATGTTACAATATTAAACTCAATCCTTCTCCCAGATGGTGTGAAATTGTTAACATGATCTTTGAAGGTTTTTATAAGGAGCTTTGGATCATATTTAATTATTATATGATCCACCGCTTACAACATCCCACTATTATTTTTCTAAAGAATATCGAGAACGGAGTTTTTCCTAAGTTCTTCTTGTGGAATGGCTAAGCTGACCAATTTTCCCTGATTATAACAACAGCTGCAATGTAATTCTTTAATTTTCAAAAAGTTCTTCAAGGTTTTCGTCTTTATACACCACGTATGACATGGCAAATAAAACACTGATTAACTAATTAAGCAATTTCATTCTACGTGCAGCTATCCTTTTGATATAAAAAGAAAGAATCACCTCAAGACCCAGTATATTTGTATTGAGAAAATGCTGATTATAATCTTCAAGTTCCTTTCATTTTATGCTAAGAAAAATTAAGGATCTTTAACACGTTTGTTGCGATGCGACCCACCGGTGGGTCACTTAGGTGAGGTTCTGTAATTTTTTCAGATCCTTCTAGTGACTATGCGTACAAAGTGAAGTTTTACACTAATCAGACAATCGCAACAAACGTGTTAAGAGTGTGTTGGAGGAACTTCCTAAGCAGAATCTTAGTTTGAGGCTGAAGACTTTCTCCGACCTATGGTCTTTCTTAGATTTAGACACAGTACGGCTGGGACTTTTGTACAGCAGGATTAAGACCTTTCCACACAACAGGGCTAGAACCTTTGTACACCAAGACTAGGACTTTATCACACACCTTTGTACAGCAGGACTAGGACTTTTGTATAATAGGACTAGGATTTAAACACAACAGGGCTAGGACCTTTACTAGGACCTCCTACGATGCAGTTCACACACTGGGGAAGCTTTATCTAAAATATAAAGTTTTCCAGCACTTACAAGCTCTTTCTAGTTATCAGAACGTATGTGCATGCTGATGTGTGATTCATAATTTGTAAGTGTTCACATTTGCAGTAAAATCATGGCCCTTAATTGAGACTATCACAGCTTTCATAGAGGCTATTATAGCTTTCATAGAGACTATCATAGCTTTCATAGAGACTATTGTAGCTTTCATAGAGACTATTATAGCTTTCATAGAGACTATTATATCTTTCATAGAGACTATTATAGCTTTCATAGAGACTATTACCTATAGCTTTCATAGAGACTATCATAGCTTTCATAGAGACAATGATAGCTTTCATAGAGACTACTATAGCTTTCATAGAGACTATTATAGTTTTCATAGAGACAATGATAGCTTTCATAGAGACTATTATAGCTTTCATAGAGACTATTACCTATAGCTTTCATAGAGACTATCATAGCTTTCATAGAGACAATGATAGCTTTCATAGAGACTACTATAGCTTTCATAGAGACTATTATAGCTTTCATAGAGACAATGATAGCTTTCATAGAGACTACTATAGCTTTCATAGAGACTATTATAGCTTTCATAGAGACTAATATAGGTTCCATAGAGACTATCATAGTTTTCTCAAATGATACGTCTGTAGTAGTTATTGTCCAAAATATATACTGAAAATGATGATTGAAAATGAATAGTTGCTTAATTACAGGTAATAAATGTTTGGCATCATTGCTTGCAATAAATGTTTGGCATCATTGCTGAGAATAATTGATTGGTTTCATTGCTGGCAATAATTGAATGGAATTATTTAAATGAACATAAATTATGGTTCAGACATCACAATTAATTATTACAGAATTTATAACTCACTTTTGAAATAAGCCCCGAATTTACAGACATTCTCATGCTTATTCTACAACACAATCCTAATTAAATAAAGCACGAAATATATTCATTTCATTACTACACGCCTTCTCGTAATCTCCTTCACAAATCCTCGACGATGTCAACCAGACAAAACATTACAAAAAAACAAAGATATTTTTATTGCCTTCAGAGTTCTTAACTTTGACTTTGTGATGAATGAGGTAATTCTTGCAAAGATTTCGTGCGTTTTAGAAGTACAAAATAAGATAATTCTTAAGGTTCTTGCTTCTCAAAAATGCTATCAAAAATGATTCTTGAAAAAAGATTTGAAAAAGTTAATTTATGGAATTAAAAAATTGTGAACTGTTATGCAAATTCTCAGAAGCAACACAACTCGAAGCTCAGACAAGAATGTCTTCAGTATTATTTTTAAAATTGCTTTATATTAGCTAATTTTAATTGAAATTGACCTATATCACGTGATGGTCTAGTAATTCTAATTCTTTTGTTTTTACCCTTGCATTATAGCTGAAAGATGAGCAACGTAAAATATGTATCACAAACCTTCAGGATATTTGCGATTCCTAGCAAGGATTATGGCTAAATGAAATGAAGTGAAGAAAAAGAGAAGACATTTGAGCCTGGCTCCCAATCGCAAGAGATGACTGATGACACTAATGAGAACACCTAAAAATCTGACCCCGTCCATTAGTGGCCATACATAAGGGAAGAGGTCAGCTCTAGCTGAGGTCAGTGTGTCTCTGGCTACAGTGAGGGTTGGTGCGTGTTGCTCCGCTGTAACTTCTCTCGCTTGATGGAGGCACGACGTCGTATATCAATATGAAGCTTATAAATTAGGAATGTAGGTGGCCAACGACAACCATGTTCTTTGTATCTTGAACTGTTTTATGAAATGATGAGCTTTTGAAAAAGCTTCTGTAATTTAGTTAGTTGAAGAATGTACTGAAGTGGTGCTAAATCTGAGGTAAACTTTACCCTTAAATGAATGGAAGCTGAAAAAGAGAGACTTCGGAAACTCAAATATTTTGCAGCAATGAGACAACGCTTCATACAAAATAAACAGAAAATATTGATAAATAATGAACACTTGTGGTTCATTTAATAAAAAGGCAGATCGCCTACCTTCTCAACGGTGTCTTATTTTCTATTTTTTCAGGGTACATTTTATAAAAAAAAATCCGAGGTTTACGAGGGTCGTAAATTTCAAGATGTCAGGAGCACGGACAGCAGCTCTGTCTTTGCCAGCAGCTGACTTTCTGAGGAGTCAGACGTGCTAAGCTGACGTTTCTTAACATCAGCAACTTTAATAACGCACCTTGGAACGTTCATTACTCATAAAGAAACAAGTATCAGTGGTGTAAATTAGGTTAGAATTAAGAAAAAGTAAGGGAGAGGAAAACATGAACCCTGTAGAAGGGAACATCTTCAGTTGCATAAGTTTCATATTGCAAAGATTCGGACTTTTGTGCTGCAGTGAATGAAAGTCAAACCTAAAACACAACGATAATATAACTAAAATTTCACGCATGAGCACAATATACAAAACACCGTGAAAAAGCAATACACAACAACGAGCGTAGGACAATTAGCGTTTAAAATCTATAGTAAAAGGAATGTATGTGAGCTGAAATGATATTTTACGTCATGTTCGTGAAGATGACATAAGAAAGAATCTTGAATTGTTGGTCATAAGAGAATAATTTTCCTCTGAATCCGCACAGAACGAGCGAGAGTTCACTGAAATATCTCTTTATTAGTTCACATTAATTGATGGGAGTCCGCAGCCTGAGTTTGAAACCTTGTCTCTGCCAGAACCAGGACTCTCGTTCCCTGAAAAACGGAATTTAGGATTTCAAAATAGCAATCGATGTATCCACTGAAGCGAAAGAAGTTCGAAAATATCGTCGTGAGCAAGTTCAGATATTTGGGGTTGATTTTCAAGAAAATGTCGTAATTTAGCTCGTGCGATGTATTTGAGAGTCGATATTTCTTTTCATATTTCAGCGTTGCAACTTATGAGGGATTTTTTATGTTTAGAGCATGTGGATTATTATATATTTAATAGAAATGTATCCATTTAAAAGTTGATTGCATTTTAAAATGATATAGATCAGTCAATAAAACACTTTGAAGAAACCACTACTGGTTTGTAAATTATTCTCCTTATCATATTCAAACTCCCGAAAACCGACAATGAAAGCGGTCTCCTGCATGTTTTTGAATAGACATCTTAATTTAACTCGTCAAGCCCTAAATTTAAACACTAATTAGGGTAATGGTTCGCACTTCTACACAAAGAAATGTTGCATCAACCTCAGCCTTTCTCTTTACATGAAAATACTCACAACATTGACTTGTTAAAGCAGAAAACGCATCGAACACTATCAGAAGGTAAAAAAATTCATTGTCTTGTAATGAAGTTAAGCAGTGTTTTTGTGTAATAGTTATTTTTTAATTTTAAAATGGTAGAGTGTACAGAAACTGCATAAGATTGACTGTTTTAATTGCTTCTTCTTCTAAAAATAGCAGGGTCACTGACACTAAAGCAGTGAAGTCTTTTTGTGAACATGTTTCAAACGATACCATTCTTGCAAGTAGAACTTTGAAAATTGTGAAAACTGTGCTCTTTCAAGTGCTAAAAAAGCTGAATAGCAAAAAGTTGAGCAAAAAGTCAGGGTTGTACAACATGCGTGCTCCACCACAGAGATTCCTGACCGCGTCAGTGTCGCTACTGCTGGCCCTCGTGCCTTCAGGTCAGTCCGAATACTAATAAAAAACGAACGTTGCCAGGGTTTTTTTGCCTCATGAAAATCATCAACACTATATAATAAAATGCCAAGTGTCTCCATAAATAAATAAATTTATATATATTTTTTGTTCGCAATTTCTCCCATGTTGTTATCATACAATAGGAATCTCCCTAAAATACTGGTAGGTAAATCCATACACTTTCAGGTATACAGATTCTTAACCGCTGGAGTTGAATTCGTACTCTTTCTCATTAGGTCGTGAGAATCTGTTGCTTTAAGTTCTTCCTTCAAATGCATAATATTAAAACACGTTATTTTTAACAGGCATACACATTAGTAACTCAATAAAATGCATGAATCTTTGAACCAAGTCAAGATTCCAGACCAGCCATTAGATGCATAAGAATACTTTGCATCAAGAAAGGGCAGAAGTCACTATTTATCTTCAGTATTGCTTGCGCTTTCATAAGTAATGAATTTTTAGCGGTTGGCGAGTATATGGAGTTATTTTACCACGCTCCTCTTGTTAAGGTTTAATGTCCTAATGCCTTCCACCGCTTTTCATGTAATTAACTCACGAAATTTGCTGCCGACCTGCTAACACATTGGTGTGTGACTCTATTGGCTGCCTTGAAACATGCGGCTATAATTATGAGCTTGTAGGAGCCACGTCATTAGTAATGGATGTTGCAGACATGGACACAGGTTCCATATGTCAACTTACCTTTTTAAAAACTCATGCATGATTCTATATTCTTCATCTCAGCTAAAAGGATTTTTTAGCTGTGTGTTATCGCTTATTGACATTGAAGCAAGGGCTTCTTTTCCAAAAGTGTCAAATTCAAATTTGAACGTTTAGAAACTCATTAGAACGCTTCAGGAGAGAATAAAAGTAGAAAACTTAAAAGTTACACCTCCACTATTTTAATTTAAACGTTTGTTACGCACATGAAATGGTTCACGATGTCATTCTCCCATTTACTTGTGTGTTGATAAGATTAGGGTGGCCAAAATAGCTCACTAACCTCATGTACCTTCAGGTCGGAAACAGTTGATGCAGAGGGAAAGAGTTTTAAAACTTATCTCATACATTATACAGGCAACGTTATACATTATACTTAAAAAAAGGACACGAATCATGGATGAAGAATTAATTTGCCAAATGCTTTCAGATACCGGAATATATTCCCGACTGTGCACTAACTGTTTTCGACCGGAGAGAGTATAACTTCAACGCATGTATAATATCTAGAAGTAATCTCAATCCATTAAACAACAAACATCTTAAGAAAAAACTCCTACATGTAGTAGAAAAACAACATAACGTGCTCATCGTATTAGCACTGCAGTGTTAGCATCGTATTATGAACCTTGTTAGCATTAAAAACCATCTCATGCTTCGTATTAATATTCAAAACCCTCTCATGCTTCGTATTA
>VCRD01000482.1:29282-64928 GCA_006783055.1 Trinorchestia longiramus
AAATAATGCAATAGAATGATTTCTTGTATTTCTTGAACTTTATCCTTCTTGCTATCAAAGTTATCGATTAGAAGAGTGAGACACAGGGACAGACGGACGCGGCTCTTATTATAGTATAGATTCTGCTTGTTCTTTCCTTAGTTAGTCCGTTCGTTACGCTTTCGTCGAACGGCAGTATCATAGCTACCGAATTTCTCTGTGTAACATTAAAAGATGGCCTTTACATGCATTGATATGTTTGACATTTAATATAAACTTCTCCTAATTGTAAAGTTATAACTTGCACTGATTATAGCCTTAAAACTACACAATGGAGCGAAGATTGGAAGCTGCTCGCGATAGAATGAGACTCTACAGGCAGAGAATAAGGAATGAACAACGGCAGGAAATCCTTGAGAGGGAGAGGCAACGTCAGCAAGTGAGGCGAGCTGCAATGAACGATGTGCAACGTGAAGAGTACGTTCAGCGAGAGTTGACGAAAGCAAATCATGCGTGGAAATATGGACGAGAAGCAACAATCGAAGTACCGCGAGCAGCAAAGTAATTTATCACAGCAAAGAAGGGAAAATATGGATGAGGAACAGCGGGCACAGTACCTCCAGCAGCAAAGAAATTTATCCCGGTAAAGGAGGAAAAATATGGTTGAGGAGCAGCGGGCACAGTACCTTGAGCGGCAGAGAAATTTATTTCTATCCAAAACACTAATTACTTGCGCTATCCAGAAAATTATCAGTTTTATCAAAACATATTTGTTGATTAAATATCTTTCTCATCCCGTGAAATTTCCACGGGTCCTGCTAGTGTTTATTAAGGAAGTAAAACACCTTCAATGGGTGAAAAGTACAAGAAAATTTGTTTTAATTGTTCCTGCACTACCACTGAAGAACTGACCCAACGCAAAAGCAGGATTATGCTAGTCAGAGGACACTAATTCTTCGTAAATACAAGTTGTGCCTTACCTGCATAGCCATCAAACTGCAAAAGTACGTTTTATGATTTAAAATATAACATAGAGATGTACTACTCTCATCTAAAAGGTATGTAATGGCTATTTTACGAATGTGCAACCCTAGTGTGGCGTTCGTTCTGTCTTCGAAACACACTTGAGATTTTCCCACTGTTGCTTGTGCAAAATAGTTATTAACAGTAACCAACCATAACTATTTACTGATCATTATTATCACTTGATCATTTGTCTAGTCGGGAGCGTGTCAAGACAACTGTTCAACTGACATAACAGTAACTGGGACTCTTTAATTATGAAATAAACACTAAAATTATTTTCCACACCAACAACTTTTAAGCACTTATAATATAATATATCATAAAAGGTATAGTATGAGAAACTGCACTGCTCTTCAGCTGCAGTAGCTGTGGATTATGAGTTATTTAACGAGAAATAGTCATTTGACGGAAATTACTGCAACTGTTCAGTGAATAATAAGTTATCTAACTAAACCTACAGTCATTTGACTGAAATGACGGCAACTGTGCAGTGAATAATGAGTTATCTAACTATTACTGCAGTCATTTGACTGAAATGACGGCAACTGTGCAGTGAATATTGAGTTATCTAACTAAAAACTGTACAGCTGATAATGTTTTTATCGAGAAAAACAGTCATTTGATGGAAATTACTGCAACTGTACAGCTGATAATGAGTTATTTAACTAAAACTGCAGTCATTTGACTGAAATGACTACACCTGTAGAGAGGATAATGAGTTATTTAACTAGAACAGCGGTCATTTAACTGAAACGACTGCAACTGCAGAGCTCAACTTACCTCAGCAAGCTAGCTTGGCCTTGGCAAAGTCTAATTAAGTTTGAGAAAAGTCTCCTGCAGTTGTCTTCTCTACACCAACGCTGATTCAATTACAAGCTGTTAAAACAGGGTGCTATAAAGTCTCCTGCCAAGATTTGTTTTGTTCGACATCTGGCTGGACAGCAACAGCCAAATTTGGTTTCAGAATCCGAATTCTAAAGTTGAATTTCAAAATTACTATCCAATACAGTAGTTTTCTATGTCTTTATCTCATTTTCTGACTTCGTTCTTATGTACGGAGGTCACTGAAAACTGCATAGCTTTATACTGATAACCCTGCTTTACTCTGGGTAGAATATTCTTAACAATTCGCAGTTTCAAAGAGCCGTCGTTGCAATATTTAGTTATGAGAGCCGTTTGCCTTTAGTACCACAATTACTACGTCAATTTCAGACGGCTCTTTCAGTGAAATTTTAAAGCAGGAGCAAAAATTGCGTACTGAAGTCGATGGAATGAAAAAATATTCAAACACGCCAGTGCCAGAAGAATAAATTAGCTTTTGGTATTTCAGGTCGGCCCGGACGCAGTACTAAGTAAGATGAGCTTGTAGACGTAGCTTTCACACATAATGAATAAATCATGTAATGATTTCATGCCGCTGTGGATCAGCATTTTTGGCGGTTAGAGCACGATGTTGATTTTAATGATATATGTAAAAAAAATGATATTTTGTTCGTATAAAGATTTTGCTGATTTTGCCCGTTATTATTGCACTTTTTTCAGTGTGGAACTTTTTTAATCTGTAATACATCATTTTCTATCAGAGAACAGCGTTTTTTTATTTATAATTTAACATTTTCACTTAAATTCTGTGAGTATCTGTTCAAAATATGTGTCTTGAGTGTCATGGCATTCAGTTTATGTTCAGTTCGTTGTAAAAATAAGTCACGGATGCCGAGAAATAATGCAAAAGCTTTTTAAATAAAATTAACGCTTGAAATAATGACTATTATTAGTAAAGAATTTTGTAGCACCTAAGATTTTTCAAAATTTTAAGTTTATTTTGAAGTATAGTCTTATTAAACAACCTCAGTGCACTGCCATCAGCTGTCTCTATCCTGGACTGCGTGTGCTACAAAAGTCTGAGATGAATTATATTTTCGAAATTTTATTGTTTGAAATTGACATATCGAACTGAAGCAAGAACCTGTGCTTGATACTTTTAAATCTACGGTGCCTCAAACCATGATTTCACTAATGATAAAAAATTCTCATTAATTATTATCCACGACGACTGTACTATGAAATAAGCAAAAATAGAATCGTACATACCGATAATATGGGACAACATAAATATCATACTACTCATTTTGTGGTCACAATTAATTAGTACTTCATTTTCGGTATCACCAATTAAACTGAGTAATTATTGTATAGCGTCTATGGCACCCACATGTATTGTTCTCTAGAACCATTTAGGGGAGAAGTGGATAGTTATGAAAAGAATCCTGATGAAGAAAAGACTTTGAAATTCTAGTGTCTAGTTTAACTGAAGGATCGCAGTATAAGGTTAGACTATCCTACTTGTAAGACGCTGGTGCTCATGGAAAATTTGACTAAGCTCTTAAATCTAATATACAACTCCAAAGTCAGTCACTGTTCTGGTTCTGATAGCAACAAGGTCAGAAGGAGATCAAACTGAGTTTTGAAGGTACAGTACTCGTAAGACTCGTGATTCAATACTTTTGAACGTGTTTAGTACAATTCATGTTGGTATTCTCCACCTTAATTAAGAGGGCAGTCTAAATCTTTCACTCGTAAAGAGAGAAGCATTTAGTCCTTTACCTTGAATACAATCTATCTTAATACTACGGTTCACATACTGTTATTTACACAGCACAGTTGTGCAGCTCTAAAGCATGACAATCAATGCAACTTGAATCTGATATTTCTTAAGACACATTCATGAGATAAAAAAGGGAATGGATTGAATAAGAAGAAGGGAACCGAAAAGGAATACTCGTCTAAAAAGTTATTCATTTCATTGCTTGAACTGGCGTACTTTTTTTTATCTATATATATTATCGTGCGAGAAATGTGCAGAAATGTGCAATGTGGATTTACTTTAGACGGCATGGGACTTCGGTATTGAACCAAGAATGGGCGAAACGGCTCGTTCCTATTGCCTTATTCTATTCTATTCTATTCTATTCTATTCTATTCTATTCTATTCTATTCTATTCTATTCTATTCTATTCTATTCTATTCTATTCTATTCTATTCTATTCTATTCTATTCTATTCTATTCTATTCTATTCTATTCTATTCTATTCTTTTCTATTCTATTCTATTCTATTCTATTCTATTCTATTCTATTCTATTCTAGGTTCTCATTGTCTTGGAAAAATGCGTGATTGATCTTTTATTATTTTTGAAAAATACATCGAATTTTATTATTAGGTCCGAGAAATGTTTAGTAGATATTAATATTTTTGAAGAATGCAGAGTAATTTCTTGTTACGTTGAAGCAATGCAATTTAGTTTCTTAATATTTTGGGAATACGTGCGTTATCTCAATCATTGTACAGCTTTCCTTTATGTAGCCATCTATCTGAATGACCTAACTATATTTCCCCGACATGCTTCCATTACGCAGAGCACCACAGCAAATATTATGTTTCATTAAGAGCGAACGTCATGTATAGCTTTCATAGTGCAACAAAATTCGGAGCAAGGGACTCTAGAAATGGCAGGAGTGACGCATTAAATAAAGGTTAATATGCAGCGCTCGAGATACTTCCCCTTTTCGCATTGTAAATGAGAGGAGCTATGCTCATTTTCTGTCTCTCTCTTTCTCTAGATAACATTTCACTGCGCGTGCCGGAGATGTAATATTTGTAGATAAACATCGCGCCGGGCACAATGTTTTCATAAGTACAAATTACGAAGGCAAGGGAAGTAACCCTAAGTTCCTAAAATGCTGTTTTTTATCAAGTGCATCATACGATGAATAATTTTTTGTGTGTTGACGTTTTATACATGTGGAATACTGATTATTATGTGCTAAATACTGTTTTTTTACGCGTAGACTATAACTTTTTTGCGAAAAAATCTTTTTCATCGCCTGAATTTGAAGCATTCTCAACACGACGTAGCATGCGTAGATATTTCAATCAAAGTATCAATGTTTGTTTTCCGTAAATATATGTTTTCCAGAGCTCTTCATTTGCAAATTTTTATCAGAAAAGTTTTCAATCTGGAAAACGTTTGAAGCGTGACCAGATTTATGAAGATCATCAGCGTAAACTCAGCTAGCACAAACTTCCAAAGCGAGTTAATCACGATCACTTATGCAATATTATTCTTTTATGAATACTCTTACCGTGAATGTATGGATAACCCTTACGGCTGCTGATCATTTAAACTCTCAAGTCCTGCAAGTATACGCACGAAACCTTGACCAAATATCATACAGAGCTACAAGTCACAAAATCCTCTAGCGAGTACTGAGGGCCTAGCAGATCACCACTGGCGAGATCGTGCACATCCAAAGTTGGCTCTTCCGTAGACTGAACCCAGCCTCCACCGTCACTTCGATCCCAAAGTTGGCAGAAGAAGTTAGCCGGTAAGAGCATTTAGATAAGCAGCCAACTTCTCTCACGTGATGCCCTGTAGGAATGACCGTGAACTGAGTGTACTGCACCACAGGATGGCAAAAGTACGTGGTCTAGCGTACTCATGGTATGTCGAACAGGTTTTGCTTCTGCGTTTCCAGAAGAAACTGGAAAATAGACCTAATAGATGTTTGTAATAGACCAAACAAATAATGGACTAGTTAGAATAATGAAAAATAGTGTAACTCAAAAATATTGGTAATAGAACACGTATATGTCGTTATATCTAATAAATATTCATAGTGTATTCAATGAATGTTGGTATTTAGTCAGTTAAACGTTTATTGTGTGTCCCAGAAACGTTAGTAGTAGAATTAATTATTCTATGTTACGTGTATAATTTACAGTAAAGGGAAATTAATTTAAAACAGGTCATTACTAAGGAGCTGAAATAGAGTGTTCATCTTAGGCCAAGTGTGTAGTTTCCAATGGAAAGGATATATTTGCATTATAAGCGTTGTATTGCGGGAGCTAAAGATGCCGGATAACTATGAAATACGGGATTTTTATTTCAATACCAGCCTCTTTCTTTTTCAATGCTGAAATTTCTTTGGAAATGTGGCATCGATTGGTAGATGATAGAAAAAAATTCATTAAAAACACGCGTACTTTTCACCTACGGGAATACCAATATTTTAAATAATCCGACATGCATATGATGGCCGACGTACGTCAAACAAGCTTTGCAACTAGATCAAACAGTTGTTATTTATGGAACAAATTAACGTTCATGACAGACTCATCAAACGTTCAATGGCTGCTATGAACGGATTAGGTGTCAAGGTTCCAAGTTTAAATAATATAACATATATAACGTTAATAATATAACATCAATATCTAAGTCTCGATTAGGACCAGTAATCGAAAGCTGAGCATATAGTAAATAAATCAAAAGTTGTTAAAAAACTGGTCTATTATGTAATGCTTTAGTTTTAAGGATGGAACGCCGAAAACTTCAGTGAAAAGTGACGGGGTTCGTGCGTGATGGAGCGATGCGCTTCTTTAAAAGAGATTTAAAGTACGATGGCATGTACATAAAAGTTGCCCTTGTAAAGGTAATCTCTTTTTCCGCTTCACGGCAGAAGAAAAACTTTTAACATTCTTTCCGAAATTGTTGACGTACCCTTGGTCAGCATCTACAACAAAGATAATGTTCTGGACACTCACATAAAGAATCCGTAGGGGTATTCAGTGTACAAACAAACAAGCAGAAAAAATAATGAAATGAAAACATTGAAAAAAATTCTTAAATTAAAATCTCAGAATATGTATTATAAGCTTTCTATTGCGATTGAAGTCCTACTGAAAGCAATTCTATCTCTTTAGAGAGTTAAACAAATTTCTTTTAGTACTATTTAAAGAAAACAAAAAGCACTAACTTGTACTGTGTTAAATTTTACTTTGTCACCGCGATGAATGAAATTTCTTATTCGTAGCACAATCTCATCATCTTTTTTCAGACACTCGTTCCATTTTTATAAACCGCTTCGAAATATTTCCCTTAATAACTTTGAAGTCCATTTAGAATCCTTATTTGTTGATGAAACTCGAGGAATTTGCATGCATATTGCGTCAAGTGGAGCGCGTGTGGAGGGCTCCATGTTCTGCCACACTATTTGGGCCAAGCCCCTTGTTCTGACACACAATTTGGGACATGCTCCTTGTTCTGGCACACAATTTGGGACAAGCCCCATGTCCTGTCACACTATTTGTGGTGGTTAGTAGCCACTCAAGCGTACGCCTGACTTGCCACAACCGCCGGTGCAAATTGCCATCGACTCAGCAAATGGTTTCGTGCACAATAAATAGGAATCACACAGAGACCGTCGCTTGGTTAGGGGGGGTCTCTGCTGGACGCAGTGGCCGTCGACCTGCGCACGATTTCCGCAACTGGAAATGACAACAGAAGTGTTACTCAAAATCTAAACACGCATTTCAGTGCTCGTCGTGCTTTTTTAATAATGAAAAATGGGAGGCCAGAGTGTAATAAAACTTCAGAACACCAATTAGGAGGGAACTTGTTCATTAATTTGAGTTGGGGGTTGCGGAAATTGTGAATGTTATGATTTCTAAAAGCGGTAAATTGCAAAGATGAAAATTAAAAAGTCATATGTATGAAAAATGACAATGTCTGGTTTAAGGGAAACTGATACAAACCCAAATACTAATAAAGTATTTTAAAACATATATTATCGGTTATACATTTTCCAGGTACATTTCGAGAAGCGTAAAAATTTGTTATACAACTATGTTTTTCTTTGTTACATTAGTTTTATATTGATTTGGGTTCTCGTAAATTAGAGTAGATTTAAAGAGCTATTCACAAATTAACCGCCGTGAGAAAAGAATCTAAATTAACAGTGAACTGAAGAACAGGGTGAATAAATACTGTGAATAGAAGGCTTTTTAAGCGAACAGTAAAATGCACAATTCAACTGAAGACGCAGATTCATCAGAGTCGTGTTCTTTTTTTCTAAAGAATGAGTGCAAAATTTAGTTGATTCTGTGAAAATTTCTATCGGGTGGTGTTAAGTTGAATTCCTTAATTAATAAATCATTGGTTAAGCAGTTCCAACTCATAATTTTAGTGTTTATTATCCAAGGCATTGCTACAGTGTTTAGTATCACACGCATAACTGCGGTGTTTAGTATCAAACGCGTAACTGCAGTGTTTAGTATCAAACGCATAACTGCAGTGTTTAGTATCAAACGCATAACTGCAGTGTTTAGTATCAAACGCATAACTGCAGTGTTTAGTATCAAACGCATAACTGCAGTGTTTAGTATCAAACGCATAACTGCAGTGTTTAGTATCAAACGCATAACTGCAGTGTTTAGTATTCAACGCATTACAATTTCCTGCTAAGCGTCTTTTATATTAAGATAAATACAAAAAGTCAGCATGGGGCTGATTTATATGGACATTATTTTACACTGTATGAAGACAAGACATGTGAAAATGCATTTTGTTTCCTTAGTTTCCAAAATTGTTAATAACTGTTAATTTTATGACACGACGTTACTTAACACAGCGCACATATTGGAGTTCTGATTCTTGATGCAACTATTCTCCGTAAAAACAACAGATATAAAAATTCTTCTGAACTTGTAAAAAGACTGCTGATGCGTAAATTTTTAAACTTTCCAAAGGAAAATTAACTTTTATTTTAAAAAAGTATGACCCTAGAATCGTGCTGGGAAATGAAGTCCTCTGCAGCAGTCTTGACTTTCTTGAATTACTTTACTCCAGTACTATCTTTGCACGGCAGACAAAATTGAGATAGAGTTTTCAGTCTCAAAGGAACACGTGCAAACGAAATAACAAACCGAATACAGCAACAAAATCCACGCATGAAAAATTGTACGGGAACACATCTGAAATATTTGTGAGGAAAATAAAAACTGATTACCTTCGTCACTCTAACTTGGAGCGAATGTAACGTTTGCTACTCTAACTTGGAGTGAAGATAACGTTTGCTACTCTAACTTGGAGTGAAGATAACGTTTGCTACTCTAACTTGGAGTGAAGATAACGTTTGCTACTCTAACTTAGAGCGAATTTAACGTTTCTTACTCTAACTTGGAGTGAAGATAACGTTTGTCTACTTAATTTGAAACGTCTTTTACTTCCATCACATTAAATTTGAGCGAACATTAGAGTTAATTTAACTTGGAATGATTATAACGATTAGTCACTGTGACTTAGAAACACCAATAGTAAAATCTTTTAGGAAACCTGACAGCTTTCTTGCTAGAAGTCTTTGGGCAATCTCGGTTTGAGTAAGATTCTCTCTTATACTTTATCAAAATCTGCAAAAGATAACTTACTTTTAAATGAAGTGTCTAAAAATAGTTTCAGTGCCTAATTTTCTGATATTTGCTCGAATGTACTACTGAGAAAACTGTAAGTTTCAGGAATTTTCAGCGTAGCATTAATTCTTCAATTTATTTAGATCGCTTTTGAGAATATCAAGGCTTTAATACATGAAAAGCGTTCAGCTTGTTGGGAAATTTTCCCTATGGAATGTTATTTTAGATTTCAAATCTGATTTAGTAAATTTCCCAACGCAACCTGATGGATTCAAAATCTGAATATATCATTGGAAAACAGTAAGAAAATGATAATAACAGAAATAATAGTTATTATAATAATAGTATTAATCATAATAGTAGAAGCAATGATCGAATAATAAAAATGATTATAATAATAATAATGATAAACATGAACAAAATAAAAGACAATAATGAAATAAATATAGGTGCAGCACACATATCAAATTTATCTTTCAAGTTATAAAGCATATGGTTCTTTAAATGGTTCTAATTACAAGCTGCTCAGTAATGACAGGAGCAGAAAACCAAGCTTTGTAATAGCTCTCTTTCCGGTGCTCTAACCGCCAGCTTGTGGCCGCAATTTATGGAGCAGCTACATCAACAACGCCATGACTAGTGAGGCTTATGCTGAAAAAAATATTCTAAACTCTAATGCTGTGGACAACGAGTCATGATGCTCAATTTTACATCAGTGAAATGCTGAATGTCGTCAGAAACAACATAATTTTTAAGCTGAATTGTTTTATTTTTTCTAAGACTGTTTTTATAACGATTTCGTGGTCGTCTGCTGAGAACGTGATGACTTTATGAGGGCCTTTTAGCCTTTATAAGCCCTTGTAAAGTCTGTGTCATCTCGTCTGAAATATGTTATTGCGAGTCCTAGGACAATCTCATTATCATGATCTATAAACACCTGCAATGTTTTAAAATAATTCGTATAATGTATGGATTATATAAACGGAATAAAGTTCTGAACAGGGTAGCGTTCATTGTACATTTTTTACACTCACGTCTTGAACTGTTCGTACTGTTTTATTTACCCTTGACCTGGAATGCAAAAACATCCTTTTTTGTTACTCAAAGCTAGCCGTCAGCAAGTAACTAATTTGAGTCACTGGTGACATCAATAGCAAAAGCAGCAGTTGAGTTGCATACAATCATGATCCTACTTCCAAATCCATCATAGCATTGAGCATACGCAAATAATAATACTTATTGGTGCAGTAGATATTTCTTTTTGATAGCGTGCAGACGAATAGTTAGCGATCAATATGAAATAAAGTGTTTTTAGAATTTTATTGCTTCTTGGTGCATTTGTTGAAAATAAGCATAGGCCTGAAATTCTTAGATTTAATTTTGAACGACTTTTCTTCTCCATCACCTTTAACATTAATTTGATCAGTAAAAATGATGTTCCTCAAAACAGTAATTATTATACCATTGCATTTTCATCAACTAGAAATGTGCGAGGTTAATGTGAGTGATCTATGTAAGTTGCAAGTCACATGACAACGTGATCCAGTAATGGATGCAAGCAAAATTTATTTACTTAAGTTTCATGAAATATCTTTGAAATCTTAGTCTGTTTCTCTAGAAACAAAATTCGCAAACAGGTACCCACTTTCAAAACTGCCTTGATCACGCGGGCATACAGCAATAAAACAGAGTGCTACAGTAAATCGAAGCGCACGATGTAGAGCGACCCTTTGAAGAAAAACCATACATTTTACTTCTGGTCTTGCGTCTCTCATCAAATCAAATTATGGATCATTTACCACAGTCTACAGCGAATAAAAGACATAAAACTTTGGCCTAATTACACAGCTCTTATAGCTACAATAGAACATAAGCAGGCGGATAAAAAACTAATATTTTTGCGAACCTTCTTCTTCCAGTACATGGCGTTCAATATATACATATTGGCGTCTCATATTTTGTATGAGTTTAGAGAGCCATGTTTTTGAAAAATGTTTGCTACTCACAATCTTGTTTAAATATTAATTCTAATATTTACCTACCATATTGAATGGGCATGTGCATTACTTCAACGTTATTGATATAAATGTAATCAAAAAGAAATGTTTAAAATACTGAGTATGCGCCTTTCTGTGCCTCTCAGATTACATAATTTTCTTCACTTTTTTCAGCTTAGAAAGTGTCTGTGATCAACGCCAATTTAGCACTTCTTCACGATTGTTTTTCATTATTGTTTCATTAAAGTTATTTTATTAGAGGTTCTTAATGAATAAACAATAACTTCTACTAGTGAGACAAAGTACTCTAAGTTTTCAACCTCTAAGAACTTTTTGTTATTTCTAAAATGTACTCCGGTCATGCTATTATTGCCCTCTTATTTTATCAAATGATTCTTGGACTAATCGTGGCTGTAAATTTTCTTCCCGCTGTGTCAATTCGACAATCTTTCAACTTTCTACTATAATTCACAGTGTAACTATCAAGAGTCATTTTTTCATGTTCGAACTCACTCACAGTCTTTAGATTAATTGCCATAACTTGCGAGTGTTTTGTTCAACAATATCTTCAAGCCGATGAGCTTGTACATATTTTGGATATATTGTTGCTTCTGCCTTGAGTTATAATTCTTATCCCACTCAAATTAATTTCTTGTTGACGACAGCCATACTCAGGTTGCAAATCCTATGGTCTTCAGTTTCTAGTTAAAAAATACAATACTCTAGTTCAATTGCTATAGATTTTAATTTATAATTAACAAAAACATACCTCAGCTGTATGTCTTATTGTCTTTTATTTATTGTTAATAAAGACATTGCTATTACTACAATTCCTATAGTGTTCAATTTCGCCCTTGATACACGCAAACGCATACTTCATTCATGTATTTCAAGAAAATTAAATAAAAAGCCTAAAACGAAGTGTTATTCGCTCTGTAAAGAAGTAAATAATTTTTATTGAAAATGTTTCAGGCTCTGAAATATTATATGATTTAGAACGCAACTTCGCTAACTGAAATATCAAAAACTGTTTATTTGGCTGTAAAAAAAGTGGTAAATCTTTCTAAATGTGAATGATACATTCGTCTCTTTATATAAGAATGTCTGTGTTCAAAATAGTTGTCAGTTTGCAGGCACTGAGTTTTCTAAATTAAAACAAATGTGAAGAAGTGAATAAGTTGATTAGCATGAACCCATTATCATTGTTGTTTTGCTAATAATACAATAATCAATGAAAGGGGAACAATTTGCTTGCAAAATTTGAAGACTTTCTCATTAATAGCTAGCAACTTTCAAATTGTAATGATTCATGCTGCATCTAACATTGTATTGAAATTTTCTTGCAACCTGAAATGAATTTGTGACTAATAATAATACATCCTCAAACATGAATATAATTACAATATTTCAGTTCAACGATATGATAGGGTAACAATAAGGACACTGAGCCGCTGAGGTGTACCTGCTCATTAATTTAGTGATGCATTTTGAATTTGTTGTAGGCTCTACCGGCATCACTGCTGCAAGCCATACCTCCGGACATTTCAAATTACACTCGCGAAATAAGAGCAAACTAATTAGCACTCACTGTTTTCTTATTTCAACATCCACCCATGATAAACAACTAGAATTATTATTCAGGGAATTTCGTAGGCGTGCGTTCGTAAATATTGAAGGTATTAATACATCGAGTTTGAAATACTGATGAGCGGATTAAAACGTGCGAATGCCTCACGAAAATTTTGGATAAAACTGTGCAGAATTTTTTTAATTGTTAACCTCATTCACAGACGTAATGTCGTAACATCTAGTCATCATTATTTTGCATTAAAACAAATTGATCGTTATATATGTTCCAATTTCATTCATTTTTAGTTTGGGTGAAAATTTTTGAAGAACTAATAGCCTAACTGTCTCGTGGTCAGAGATGTTCTTTTTACCCCACCTCTGCATAACTCGAACAGTTTTGCACTTTTTTGATGACATTTGCAGTTCCTATCTATTTTTTATACACGTTGTATGTAATTTTACACAACACACTTTGGAATATAGCTGTATTATGTATTATTATACATTATGTGTATTACAGTCTTACAGCTCAACATTTTTTCTTTCATGTACGAGAATCTTAAAGTGTATCATCTGAGACTCTTATTCATAATTTTTCGAGTTACTTTATAAAGAATCTTCGTCCAGAGGACCACGGAAACTTAATAAGCGGCAAAAGTTGCACAACAAGCTTTCAAGAAGTCCCTGGAGGCTGGTTACTGCTCTAAAGCTTCGGATGAAATGAGGGCAGTTGCCATAGAGATGTCTATAAATCTTGTAAAACACTATTGACGTGATCTATTTTTTGTGCTAACTGACCGTAAAAAAATGACAATGCCTTTGATTCACATGGTATCATTTTTCTAAGAACTGTCAATGAAGCATCTATGTCTTTCTGAGAAGTTTTATGAGAACAACAGATTCATTTTTATATTACATGACATTTCTTGCATCAGGTTAAAGACTTGCTACAAAACCCTCTTGCTGATTCAAAAACAAAAATGTCACCGCCGTATTTTTTTATCACAAGATCGGCAAGTGTGCGAAAAATCACATGCTATCAGAATCACATCATGCTGTTTTTTACGAATACGTGTAGCTGGATTAACGACTGCAGGAAAGAGAGATTATAGAAGTTTTTTGTCCATCTTGACTTGAAATTCAACCATGCCTTTTTGGCTCAGTACTCATCAAACTACATATGCCGTAAAAATACCGTTTGATTTCTCAAAATCAAGACTTTAATTCTAGTTCCTACTGGTTAACTGCATAGTAGAAACAGGTTCCTTTTAGAGCTTTTAACACTGCCGATGAATGCATTCTCTTTCAATGCTTCGTTTAGAGATATAGTACTTTATTGCAGTTTTTCAGCTCCCACAGTAGAAACGGCAAATAAAATGTGTCATCGATTTCAGACAGTTATTCAAAATTCAAATTCAAAAATTTGCATTTCAACTCCAATAGTTCGAAACTAAATGAATGTGTTTAAAAGAGAGAATGCATTCTTCCACGAATATTTAAACTGTATCTGAGACGGGAAAGAGCGCCTAAGAAATGACTCGGACTTCTTGTAAAGAAGCCTACAAAAGTTCTGAGGAGTTTACGATTGGACTTCCTAAACTCCATTTAGTTTTGGTGCTTTTTTCTAAGCACGACAACAAATGTACTCTAACCGAACCCAAACTTATTCATTGGGAGCGAAGGCATTCCAAGGGGCGCTGCTTCCACGTAAGCGTAACTCCCGCTTTCATAGAAAGAAATACTCGCTTTTACGTGCAGAATAACCTTGTAAACTCCTTTATAACTTTTATGTAGTGCTCGTGTAGTTTTACGCTTCACTGCGGTAGTGTTAACGCTCGTCTGCTGAAAGTTATCCGGGAATGTGACATTTATTCTTGCTGCTATTTTTTCCCCTATTTTTGAGAGTTGCTTTGCAAAGGGAAAACTTAAACCGACCGAGAAACAAATTCACGAAACATATCAAGGTATTGTGTGTTTCTAGAAAGCCTTTTCTAGAAGAAGTGGTCATTATTTCTTTTATATATCAGTTGTAGTCGCAGAAAACGTTTGAGGGCTTCGACAAAACTTTATAGATATTTCAAGGGAGTTGTAGGTCAATGATTTTGGGAGCTTTACGGTATTTGATAGATAGCTGAAGCTATTAGTTGTTTATAGAATGAATCCAAACACTGTTCTAACAATACAGACACGAAATTAACGATAATCGTACAGGTTTTCTTTCTGTAGTTCGTGTAAAAGATGGCAACTGTGTATGCAGTACACTGGTATTAACTCGTATTATAGGTATTTCATAACCTTTTAAACTTCACATTAAAGTCACTGAAATGAAGTCAGATATGCCAAATATCTTGCTTGTAAAGATCTTCATGTGTGTCTAAAGAGCACCATGAAAACAGAACACAAGGATTCTGGGAGTCATTTTAAGCACTAAGTAAACGTTGGCATGATATTTTATCAGCATTAGGCGCTCTGGGAAATCAATCTATGGTTCAAAATATTCCATGGAAATACAAAATGTCCGACCGTGATGGTTCAGTTGAAAATGATGCATTATGCCACATGATACGCACAATGCATTATTTATAAACATATTATTTGTTGCAGGGAATTACAGTACATACTTTTCAATAGCTAGACTTAAAGCTAAAGAAGATTCACCTTAAAAATTTCCCTGAAAAATTATTCGAAAAGTTACTTTGTTCGCACACTGCATTGTGGCCAACAGACAAACGAGCAAAATTAAAATCACAACAGAGAAAACTTTCATTTTGCAAAATTAAAAGTCATTCAAATCAGATTAGTTAACTTTTAGAAACATAGTTCTAAAAAATTGCCAGTTTCATGCGCCCCTCAAGTGTTGTACCCCAGGTCGCAAGCCGACGATGTGGGGTGTCGGCTGAAAACCTGCTTCATGAGAAAGACTTTGATCCACCGATGACCTGAACAGAAACAGACACTAGAGCAAGCGGCCTTTAGTGAGGTGTATGACAAAAAACACGTATAATATCAAAAATACGTATATTACCAAAAATACGTTTAAAATTTATGCCAAAAACACATAATATTCACTATTTAGTGATATACCACTGGAAAAGTTGTTTTGAAGTTTAATAATTTTGAGCTTCAGTGGTTTACTCGTAATTATTCAAACTTCACCTCTAGTTAATTGGGTGCTTTTTAAAATTTTTTTAAATGAGCGTAAATAAATTGTCTAATGGCTATTTACATTTGTATCCAAAGAGATATCTAGCTGGCAAAATATGTGCAGTTTACTTCATATTTCCATTCTGTTACTATGTACGTTAAATAACTGTAGACACGGCACACCCAGTTATCAAGAATAGACACGACGTATCTTGCTTGCTTGTTCACTAAACATCTTTTATAAAAGTTTCAACTTCATCCATCATAATTAGAGGATCAATTTTTTTAGCCTTGTGTGCATAAAACTTATTCTAGAAATTTTATAATGTGTGCAAAGAGCCACGACCTTGTTCAAATTTCTTACTAGAATCTCCTTCTTACACGAAATTAATCGTAAAATGGGGGAAGAAAAAAATTAAAAGGTAGCATCCTCATTCAAAATAAATATGTCATATTGAGTATTTCATCTTAATGTAAAAAATTTTCAATGATATAAGTTCCTTCTTTGTGTCAATTTGCAAACTACCCTCCAGCAATATTCCTGGAAGCACCGCACAAAGACCCATCTTTAAAACAAAATTTCCCTCCCTTTATTTGCGACGGGGTTTTCGTGCAATTCCATTAAATTGGCTGAAAGTTGCGTTGCCGTTTCCTGTTCACTCGATATTGAGGGGAAAAAATGACTCATTTTTTCTAAGGGCCTCTCCTGATCTTGCGGAGAAACTCTCTATTTTTCTAAGGGGTGAAGGAAGCATCGTCCACGAAGTCAACATCGCCGCCTTTTCCGATCACTTATCCGCCAATTCGTCCACGAAGTCAAAACTGTCTCTCAGTTTCAATACTTTATTCTCCATAAACTCAATATTTCCATCAACTTGGAATGAATATATAGTCTCGTTGCTGAAGAACTTCTTGTTCTCTATTTATTAAAAAATATATTAAAATAACATGCCAGCAAACATTCGCATTAAAAAGTATGCCAATTGTGCTATAATTGACCAGTTTTTTGTTCTTTCATTAAGTTTTATATTTATTTTGCACTAATATGAACAACATACCTTTCCCGACGTCTAACTGCTCTCATTATTTGATCATTCATTTCACTTTTTGGCATGAACTCGCAATGCCTCTTGAACCCACGCTTAATTATTTTCAGTAAAATGCTTAATTGTTAGAATAGGTATAAAATATGTTAATTCTATACAAATTTTTTGAGTTTATAAAAACGCTTTCATCTGTTTGACGTTTCAATAGTTCTAGGATGCCACGATTTCAAGTGCCATTGTTCAATTTATAGAACATCACGGCTTCGCTCACCAGAATTTCGACAATCTTCTCGACAAACTGACTTTTACTCACACATTAAAAGGATTTTTATGCTTGATTAGCTATTCACTCGGCTAGGTTTTTCTGGTGCATCTTAACAGGCTGCCGATAAAACAGTTTTTGAGTCGTTCCCGAGATTGATGGGAGGCCTAGTCCCTTGTCTGGCCTATAATCTACATAACATAATCCTACATTGGCCATAAAGTTGGCCAGAGCTCAGTCCTCCCATAAAAACTCGACGCTTGAGAGCAGTCACATCGATTACCTATCGAAGCCACCGCACCCCTGCAGCGGCGCGTCCAACGACTTCTGCAGAACCCCTTCCCTGCTGCGACAATTTTTTTTAGAATTCACAGGATTTTCGGGAACCTGTATCGGCTTGAACTGGATTCTTTTTTCCGGGATCAGGGCCGGGAAAAGCTTGAATTTTTCGCTAAGGGTGGAATCCATTGGGCTTTCCAATTTGTGCTTCCGATGTTTTTCATTCTTCAAAGATTTTCCCGGAGCACTAAAATGAAGGGTACACTCGGCAGCTAGTGTAAATTTTTCCGTCTAGTACTAATAAGGGTACATCATTCAACGAGATTAAAAACGTTATTAAGATTTTTTCTGTGTATGCGTAAATTTAAACAACACACTTAAGGCTGAATGCACTTGTGTTGAAAATCAACCTTTTTTCTTATTTTTTAAGTACCAGATTTTCTTATGATTATAGCTAGCAGAGTATGAATGCAAAAAATATTCCTCATTATCTCATTCACAAACATGCTCGCTGAAGATAAATATTCATTCACATAAATTATTACCGTAATGTATTAAATATCTCTTTAAACATACATTTCCCTCCAAAGTTTATTTTTGTTGGAGACGGTAAAATAATCAGAAATTCGAACTAAAATAGAGCAGTGCGAGTTAAGTATTTTAACAAAAATAATATCTGAATGGAAAAATTTTTGCCCAACAACTCATGGGTCCACAGGACTAACTAGTGCCAGAACTCCAAAGATTCCGATCCCCCATTGAATATTCTATAATTATGAGGCTCATCTTAACTTTATTTGTTTATGTAAGTTTCGTAAATGTACCTTACCATAAATTCTCCATAGACTTATTAGGCGGAAGTACTCCTTCAATACGACAAACAACACAGGACAAAGTGGACTTGTTTTGGGAAAAAATTAATTTCAAATTGAAAGTGGAATAATTATTTCATGTCTAGAACGATAGCATCACAGAATTTATATTCTCTGTGGTGTTAATAACATTATCTGGAGTACTTTTAGGCTTTTTTCTGGTCGTAAATATTGGTTAATTGAAAATTACAACCTACACTGAAAATTTTAAGGAAATAACGGTGATATCATATATAAATAAAACCATAAGCTAACAAAAACGTTGAAATGTAAACATTTCCGTTAATCCAGCCTTGAATTTTGAAAAAGTTGCTCAAAAAAGATGAAAGAGAGTAAAAAGGCGAGTATTTTTCTAGCTATAGGGGTATTAAAATTTTAAATATATAGTAACTTTACAGGGAGTCATTTTTTTCCTACAGCATAGGGGATAAAAAATGCATGTGTTCTGCATCAAAACTTCACGGAAAACAAGCAAATAAACAAAAATTGTTTAATGTTTTGAATTTGTTTCCTGATAATATTCAAAATAGTAAATTATTTTACGTATAGTATTTCTTATTCCATATTATCTTAAAAAAACTTCAATCACACTACATAAAGCAGCTCCCTTACAGCTCGTTATAGTATTCTCGGAAATAATACACAATGCGTTACAATGTTCCCACAAATTTTACATATTCTCACAAATAATACACAACGCGGTACAATATTCTCATAATTAACACACAATGCGTTTCAAAATTCTCACAGATAATACACAACAAATGCCTGAATTCTGTGTTGACTGATGTTCCTGATCACTGCAATTTCATTAATTTTAATTACGAGCACAATTTGACACAATTACGATCACAATTAGACACAACTCGCTCTCATGATTGATTGAAAGCACGCACGCTAGAGATCTGAGTCTGATGTGTACTTTGAATTAATTAAGTTCCAACAAACGCATCGCAACACTTGTTCTAATTCGATACTGTGTAATTTATTTTTATTTAAATTGAGCTCACTTGATATCTAATGCTATAGACTTGTCAAACTCATCGTGTGCTTCACAGTCAAAGTTTGCAATGTCGTTCAAATTAGTTCAACTAAACTTACAGAATTTACATGCGTATGGTCAATGGAAACATGGAAGTTGTAACAAATATTGTGAAGCAATGATTCCTACCCATCTCTTCATCAAGTTATGATCAGTTTTTAGAAGAAATTATGAACTGTTCCGTATCAATAACTTTTGACGAAAATGATCAGCTTCTGGACTGTATGTAGTACACTAGACTCTATTGTGTGAACTACAAAGAAACAGGTAGCGATAGAACTGGAAATCCTTCTTATATTTTGAGATTGTGTACGTAACAGTGCACTCACACGCCTGTTCCTCAAGTAAGGATGACTTGCTGGGTGTGTCATAACCGTCCAAATCTTATAAAATGTACCTAATGACAACGACATTCATGCAGGCTAATGCATGGATCTAGAATTTTAGTTTAACCATCAACATCATAGTAGAGCTCTTCAGACATTTTGCTTCTTCTACGCTGTTTCACATTAATTTTTTAGTCATCAGGGATAGTTGGTCCTCATTTATTGCAGGCAAAATATCAGTTATTTTTCACAAGAAAAGGGATACTTTTTGTAGTTTTTCATGATCATGTTTTCCAAGTTCCCGCATGAAATGAATTATTGTAAGCCGACAGGAAATGATTTGTCGCATGCATCACAATGAGATACTGTTTAATATTCATTAGAATATTTCGAAAAATTATTCTACTTTAGTGGCTCCCAAATTGTTCATCAAAATTTTTAGTGCATTTCAACATTCAGAATGAATAATTAATCACAATTTTGACAAAAACAGTTCATTTCATTGGGCTTTAAGTACGATTCTTTGTGATGTCTTTATTTATTTTGTTTCGATTTTTTGCTCGAAGAGTTGAAATAATGATCCGCCATTTGTATAACTGTTTTAAAAAAATTGTGATATTTGTGCCGGAAGTTAGTTCATGTATCGTAAAGTCATGAGCGTAATGTAAAATTCATTTAATAGATCACGCTTTAAAACTATACAACGTACCCTTGTTCCACATACATTTGACTTCATTCAAGGTCTCATCTGAAATAGCGACACTGACTGGTAACCCATCATGAGTTGGTCAATCAGAATTACCAGATTAAACCATCAAAACAAGAATAATTTCGTCTTGACGTAGTCAATTAATTAGAAAAAACGTTTTCAAAATTTTGTATCTTTCTTTTTAATTCTTCACCTCGCTAAGTTTCGTCTGATAGAAGATGCATCGATGGACCACTTTTTAATGCACTCCAACAGAGCAGCTTTTTTCCATGAAACTCCCGGTGATTTTAAATGATCCGACACATTTCTATGTTTAATAACAGCGAAACTCAATAGAGAACGAAAACGATGCTTTTATTTTCGAAACGTACATGCATTACAATTTTGTGTTTTCTTCTTTCGCTGCAATTTTCCTCCACTCCATTTCCTTTTGTCAGAACAATTGCCTCTTTCTGTATAGTAATCTCCGTAGTTAACAGATATCACTGTGGTACCAGAAAAGTTTGCTAAACGAAAACTTATATTAATGTTACGCTTTAATACGAAGCTCATCTTGAATTTACTCGTGGTATTTTATTTCAATATCCATTCGCAACGAACTTAAGTTTTTATATATGTGGCTACTTATTATGTTTGTCGTTCAGTGAAATTGCCATATGAGATAATTTCTTATAGCAGAGTATCAAAATATGTTCAAATGGCGTTTATTTACTAAACTCTGCTGGTAGAAAACTATTGTTTCAAATATTATGGAATAATTTGTTTTATTAGGAATGAAAATTTTATTGTGTTTTAGCAACACAAAGTCATAATGAGTTAACAACAGTGACCTCAACTACTGCATCATACTTCATTTTCTAACCTGAATACTACCGTACGTAAGTCACTCACTAATATGTTCAATGCAACTGTACATATGTTACAAGTTTGCAACATGCATGCTTTTTTTCGTGTTAATTTTCGTTATTACTAAGAGTTTTCTTTAACTTGTATCGGCAGGTTGTCAGTAACTAGTAAAGTTTCTAATATTTCCCTTTGATCAGACATTACTTCTTTCAATTTCTCACATAACAAATTTCTCGTCTAGTGATTTTGTGTAACTTATCCTGAGCAGCAGCTTTCTTCTAGAAAGTTTATTTTCCTTTAATTAGTGCGCGTAACTTTCTCCTATGAGCAACTTTCTCTCACATCTTTTCTTCTTGAGTGTCACGGAGAGTCAGCACCCGATTTGTATTCAAAAGACCGACCTAATAAAAGGAATAAAAATATCCAGCTCTCCAAAATGGTGGCCTTTGAGCACGAAATATGAGGTATATAGCGTAAATAAATGCTTGAGATTCAAACTGATGCTCAATTCGAAAATAAACAGCGACGAGTATTTAAAAGTGACGTATGAGTATTAAACAGCGACCGACTAGTATTAAACAGGGACCTACGAGTATTAAACAGTAAACTACGAGTATTGACTAAGTTAGGCACAAGTAATCGTTGAGTAAGTCCAAGTTAAATACTTTAACAAGATACCAGTTTATTCCACATCCTAGTTTCAGAATTTCATTTTTTGAATCTTAATTCAAACATTAACAGTTTTGGTTGTTGACTGATTTAGTTTGACTGTTGATATTTAAAAGGAATATAAAATGATAATTACAATTTGAAAGTATTTTAGAGACTAAAGTAAATCACAAGTGATAAAAACAGATAATTAGGAGAGATACATATATCCAAGTTGAAATTCAAAAACCTTGGCCTGTAAATCCTCTCTATTTCTAATTGCTAAGTTAGTAGATATGAATTCTTCGTTCCTTCTTACTTTTCATACAAATTTGAATTTGTTTAAACGTATTTGTTTTATTTTCAGTAGTTTATCATAATTAGTTATTATTAAATAATAATAATAGTAAAATTCCGTAGCAGAAGCAAATTGAAATTAAGGAAAAATATTAATAAATAAAAAGCAATTAAGTTAATGGAAAATGTTTGAAATTTAAGAAAAATGTTTAATTTCAAGATATGAAAAAGACTCATGATTATATGGGATAACTTAGAACAACAGTCACTTTGTGCACCCATTGTAAATCACACAAGACAGATTTCCCACGCTGTTACGCTCATGAAGTATATTCTACATGTCTATCAGCAAGACAGTATGGTCAGGAGGTCATTATGTGCTGGTTGTACTACAAGTGAAATAATTCATGCGTTTATTAATGAACTGCAAGTATTTTGTTGATAATTCACTTCTTTTTTAAATTTATTGGATTTTATTGCTGATGAGACAAGCTTTTTTTGCCTTTTCTTTGTTTTCTTTGTCAATGAGCACCACCTTTATGACAAATTTTTCCATATTGAAGGGTAAGAAGGCAATAACGAAAAAATTGCGCATTTCATATTAATCTGATACATTTGGTATCCACAATGAAATGCTTAAAATACATGTATCAAAATATAAAGAACGCTGTGTTATAAAAAATTGTACGATAAGTATGCAAATGTTCGCACGAGAATTAAATTACTAGGAGGAGGCTAATTTCCTCTTTGAAACCAGATATGCTTTTAATGTTAATAACTCGATAACTAGTGGTACAATTTAAATGGTCTATTTCTGATGCAAAGCAGAAGATCATTTTCTATTAAGACACTAAAAGAATGTTTTCAACCACACAACACTCGGATGCAGCTACCGACAACAGAAAGAAGAGGATTTTAGAGAAACATTATGCATGAGTTCAATGCTCTTATGGTGGAAGGAAAAGGAATAGATGAGCCCTCAAAGGTTGAGAAACGCTGTAGTGGACAGAAGAAATTATTCTTAGCAATAATCCATGCAGCACGTCCGACCTACTAGACCGGAGTAATGTTTCTTCGCTGTATCACCCATGCATCACTTGTGACCCACTGTACTAAAGTAATATTTCTTCAGTGCAACCTGCATAGCAATAGTATGATACATCTGTAATGTGCCTATTGATATATAGGCTTCTCTGGTAAGAGTACCTGACATGAATGCCTACTCAAGCATGCTTGGCGAGTGTTCTGTGAAATAGCCTAGAAGCCTTGCTCATATCTAGTTTGGATCTAGACTGACATGGTTTCTGTTGTCATTTAAATTTTTCATGTAAATTGGATCATTCCCCTACTGCGAAAGAATCGAGAAGAAGTCATGAACAGGTCGGCTTTAGAGAACACCCTTTGCTTGGCAGCAGACCTGTGCGTCTTAACTGCGCACGTTAGTCCATTAACAGGTTTTTATAAGGCTTTAAAACAAGCTTCAAGTAGCCCTTGGTCAAAGACCAACACATTCACTCCCCAAAGGAGGGAAGTTACTGTCAGAAGAATAACATTTATTTGACAGATAAAACTTAGAACACTTCTAGAATAAAAAACTAATCTATGCTCTTTCCACACATGTTGGTTAAAATTCGCTACGAACTAAAAGCAATCTAAATTCCACTAAAAATGAATACACTCACTTTCCTGACGATATCATTCATTTTTCATAGTTCGAAAATAATTGTAATGCCTTTGAATTTATCTTTGACTGGCTGAGGAAATTTCAAATCTAAAATTCATTAATATTAGCCAGCAGTTGACAGTTCACTTCCATTCATTTTCACCAAGGCATTATTTAAAAGAGTATTTACGATCAAATTGTTTTCATCGTGTGATGTATTCGGACGTTTTGCAATTGATGGATAGCCGTTTTAAATACTGAGTATATCACATGGAGAAAAAGAGGCTTGCCAGTTACCTTGCTCTTGAAATCATGATTTGAATATATGAACTTGTGCACGACCTCATATCTGTGTAGAAGTTTTAAATTAGCGAAGCAGTATCGAACCCCCTGATGAACTTGGTCCTGTCAGCAGTACACGCTCTTATTAGCATTTTGTTTCCTACCACACGTGATCTTGTTCATCGCCTAAATTATTTTAGACTTTGAAATTTTCCCATCCCAAGTTCATGGAACAGTACTGCACTAGAGTTGTAGCAGTATGAACTGTACTAGAGTGGTAGCAGTATGAACTGTACTAGAGTTGTAGCAGTATGAACTGTACTAGAGTGGTAGCAGTATGAACTGTACTAGAGTTGTAGCAGTATGTACTGTACTAGAGTGGTAGCAGTATGAACTGTACTAGAGTGGTAGCAGTACGAACTGTACTAGAGTTGAAGCAGTATGAACTGTACTAGAGTGGTAGTAGTATGAACTGTACTAGAGTTGTAGCAGTATGAACTGTACTAGAGTTGAAGCAGTATGAACTGTACTAGAGTGGTAGTAGTATGAACTGTACTAGAGTGGTAGCAGTATGAACTGTACTAGAGTAGTAGCAGTATGAACTGTACTAGAGTGGTAGCAGTATGAACTGTACTAGAGTGGTAGTAGTATGAACTGTACTAGAGTGGTAGCAGTATGAACTGTACTAGAGTGGTAGCAGTATGAACTGTCCTAGAGTGGTAGCAGTATGAACTGTACTAGAGTGGTAGCAGTATGAACTGTACTAGAGTGGTAGCAGTATGAACTGTACTAGAGTTGTAGCAGTATGAACTGTACTAGAGTAGTAGCAGTATGAACTGTACTAGAGTAGTAGCAGTTTTAAAATCGAAATCATATATAAAATTAGCGATCACGACGGAAATTGAGGCCGTGGACCGGGAAAAAAAACGACACGACACTTTTTACACACCTTCTATCACGATTAAATTTGACTACTTCATCGACCAGAAAGACTTATTGACGCTGCCGCAGTAATTGGAGCCTTGACATGATAGTCTGCGGTGAACACTACAAGATGCAACATAGAGGAAGATTTTTTATTTTAAAAATGTTGGCGTGATGTAGACGCTCATCGTTCTTAAAAGACTCTGCGAAAAAAAAGATAATTACAACTTTAAAAAGCTGTGTTATCATAACCCATTCTTTGTGTTTTAAAATACGCCTTCTTGTTTCAAAAGAAGTATCATTCAGAAGAATGTTTCGGGAAGTTCATAAATATTCAGGCCTCGATAGAGCATATAAATATTTTTGGAAGGCTTTGCTCAAAAGGTTAAAACGATGCCTAAATATTAATTATGAACAACAATGTGATTTATGATGCAATATATTTTAAAAATGATGTTTACTACCTTTTGTAACAATGCTACTTCTGAAACTTTCATTTCCTTTGATAAATATTTGGCGGCACTCAATCAAGTCTCCAGGGAATGCATTAATCAACTGGTTGGTGGGTTGTGAGTTCTATGAATAGTAAAGAAAGAATAAAAAAAATAGTTCCATATTTTAATATATGATTCCTAAGTTTTTTTTTAATTTAACATGGATATCAACCGCACGTCGTGAATCCTAAAAGTTTTTTTCAAAGGTTGCCAGTAGAAAGATATCTACCTGCTGATCCCAGACCTACGTAAGCTTTCGTCGTGACAAGACCGTCATTGATTCCTCAAAACATTTAAAAATAATTGAAAAAAGTTAAAAGTTTGAAGGTCATCCGAAAGTATCTATGCTACGTACTGTGTACGTGTTGTCATTTTGCCAACAAACATTACACTTGTGATAATGAAAAAAATTAAGCAGAAGTGAACATTATAAGTTTTTCTTTTTAGGGAAATCTATCATCTTATTTCCTAAATATAACGAATCTAAATTATTGGCCCATGTATGTGAATGCGATTTCTTGATGTAATTGCTTCTTGATTGATATTTGCATTTTCCAGGATATATTAGGCAAATTAAATGCGAAGCACAATAACACTTATGCGTCTAAAACGCCAAGTAATAAATGTAGGCCTAAAAAATAGCCAAGAAAGGGTTCTTAAATTTTAGAGATCATATACAGTATCATCCACGAAATGGAAATATGTCACTCATAGGGTCATATTTAAATTAAAGAACTTCGAACAATAAGAGGGTATTGTACTGTAAGACTTCAGTTTGTCCAAGCGTGGAAGTCTAACGCACAGAATCACAATTTGAAAAATAAAATTAAAACTTGTGAAATCTAAGGAGTCTCCTGCTCTGCACTGATATTTTTAGAGCAAAAATGTTAGTTTCTTACGTTCATAAAAATTGTTTGTAAACAGTGTACATCATTTTATTCTCTGACCTAACGGCCAAATGACACACACGGACGGGCAGAAAGACGGTAGGGGTTGGAACGCTGCTCTTTTGATTGAATAAATAAAGACACTTCAGTCAGCACAGCTTGTGCGACGACGTTATCTGAGCAAACGATGTATAATGACCTCATGTTGTATGCACGGGGCTTGTAACAGCTGCCCACGTCGTTCAGAAGTATCGTACACAAAAAAACGTATATTTCTAAAACAAGTTTACTCAGATTTTGCTCCACATTAGTCTATACATAATCAGCTCGTACCCAAACGAGGAACAACTAAACAGAAAGTTTTCAAGCGAATAGAATTGCAATGTGGGCAAAATTTTGCAAACTAGGAAAAGCATGGCACGATCGATCCCAAGTATATCTTAACGAATACAATGAAATTGTTTTGAATTCTCTCATTTTTTAAAACAAAATATTTTCGCTAAACTACGAACGAAAGATTAACAAGGAAGATGTGTTAACACCTAAATCGTCAGTTTCCAGCAATAATTGAAGCCTGGAGCACTTGTCGTTCTGTCACTATTTGGAAGCAGTAATTGCTGATGAACATACCCATGTGGTGGTTGAAATTGTCAGCGGCAAAGGTGTATTTTCTGTTAAGAGTCACTAAGTCAGCTTCATTAAAGCTCACATTACAGGACACTTCTGATAGTCCCTATATTTCACCTCATAAACTACTACTTTGCCTGAAGTAGCTATTACAATACGTTTTAGTGGTTTATGTCAAAAGAGAGCATATCACAAGGGGCATCTTCATTTCAAATGTCTTCCCAAATAGCACAATAAACTGAGACGTCCAGTCATAATTAAGTCTCTAAAGCTCAACAAGCGCTTTGTCATCCAAAAGCTTGCTGAAACACTTCACCACACTACACAAAGCGATTCATCATCAGATGTCAGCCTTTGCAAACACCTCGAAAAGCACCTATCACTCATAGGTCAGCGTCCGCTTATGCAGTGCAGCATAAGGCAAAGGAGATATGACTTCATCAGCAGTCAGCCCACAACAAGGCATGACACCAGTGTTACAGCAGACCTCTCTGTCAGGAGGTCAGCCCACAATAAGGCAGGACAAGGTATTTCTCCTTCAGAATTTAGCCCACAATCAGGCCAGGCAAAGGCAGACCGCTATCGATTGCAGCTCACTACAAATGGGTGCCATTAACCTTCGCGTCACAATGAAAGCCAGCTGCACTCGAGAAAATCAAGTGAAATGTTATACAATCTAGTCCGCTTGACCCTACTTTTGACGTGCCGCTACTGCTTGTGCTGCTGCTGTTGTAGCTGCTGCTTGTGCTGCTGCTGTTGTAGCTGCTGCTTGTGCTGCTGCTGCTTGTGCTGCTGCTGTTGTAGTTGCTGCTTGTGCTGCTGCAGTTGTAGCTGCTGCTTGTGCTGCTGCTGTTGTAGCTGCTGCTTGTGCTGCTACTTGTGCTGCTGCTGTTGTAGCTGCTGCTTGTGCTGCTGCTGTCGGACTGTGCTTGTACTACTGTTGTGACTGCTGCTGCTGCTTGTGCTGCTGTTGTTATGGCTACTGCAGTTTGTGCTGCTGTTGTTGTAGTTACTACTCCTTGTGCTGAAGATTTAGTTACTGCTATTATCGGTAAAAGTATTTTTCACCTTCTTCAGTCTCGGCTACGGAATGATAAAGTAGCTACTTAGTAAAGATAGCTACTCCTAAGTGATCCTACCAAAGGTAGCGTCTAGTGGAAGTAGCATTGCACGATTTCTAGTTTTACTGAGTTCTGTAGCAGTCATCGTGCCAGAAGTTGCTGATGACTGCCATCATTCATGATGAACATGTGGTCATGTTATAGCCAGCACTACAGTTCCCCTCGCTGCCGCTGACTGTCCGAACTAAGTTTCTGAGTCATGCACTTGCAGTAACGAACTGTTATTGGCATTGCAATCGCTGATATTAGAGCTTTTGCTATTGGCCTCATTACTGCTCTTGCTACTCCTATCATCATGAAGGATACAACTAGTATTGACGTTTCGCTGTTGCTATTGGCGAATGAAACTTAACTGATCATGATATAGTAAAATTAAATCTTTGGCATCATTTTAATTACGAAAACTATCGCATCTAGTTAGTTTATATATATATACTGTTTAGATTGTGTACGTGTATACGAGGCCTCCCAGCGTTAAAGAACTCGACAACAAGCAAGTATGATTCAGAAAGTTTTAGTTGTATGACAAATTGAATGCTGCTCTGTTGGGATGATAAAAAACTTTTATTTCGAGTACAATGACTTTTATTTAAGTAATAATCATTAGAACATTTTTAAAGAGGTATTTTTTTACGCCTAAACTTTTCCAATTATACATAAACTGTATGTTATTACTGATATATATATATATATATATATATTTATACATTATATGCCAATATACACCGATGTATGTATATAAACACAAGAATCAAACGTTTAAATGATCATAGGAAAGATACATAATTGGCTGAAAGTTTTCTTCAATATATGTGACATCAAAAAGACAAGAGAACAAAACGAAAAGCATGATAAGAATCCTTAATAAATTAAATTGATGCAATTAAAACCAGCCTAAAAAATATCAACAACAAATCAATAATTTCACGAGAGTTCAGATTCACACATAATAGTACTTTACATTGTCAATTACTTAATATTTTACCACAACCTTATTTTTATTGCTTTATATCTTCAAATAATAACCTGGGGTTAAAATTATCATTCTATTTTACTCCAACTGGTGTAGCCACTGTAAACTTCATGCATCTTTGCCACTTAATGCTGCCAAGACTGACACCTCCAGCAGGTAATCTGCTGCTGTAGTGGCACAACGAAAAAGGCGCTTCCTGGAGTCACCCACAATGAATACAGAGATCACAACAGGCTTCCTGGACCCTCATTACAGCAGCCACGCTTCAAAAAGCCTCCTCCTTAGAATCAGGCGACCAATGACGCCACACAACCGCTCATGTCTGATGAACCACAGGTGTCACTCTGACAAAATTCAAAGAACGTACTGTGAAACATGGTTGTCCTTTGAAAAGCCTTATTCAAAGCCTATCCATCAAACGACGGCCTTTAATTTACACATGACTCAATAGAGAGAGGTGTCATCGAATGGGATAATCAGTATCAGGGAAGTTCATCTTTTCAGAGACAGTTCGTGTTCCCTCCTATGGGTGGTGAGATACGTCAGTACAATAGCACATATCATAACTATGAGAACAATAGAGTATATCAGCTTTATTCTTTAACTACACGGTGCAGCAACAGAACTTCCTGTTTTCTAAGTGATTTGCTTTAAAAAAATGAAGTTGTGTTGCCCTACCCTGTATGAGTAACTGCGAAGTTCTTCCTCTATATTTCATGATATAATTATATATATATATATATATATATATATATATATATATATATATATAATATATAATTATATATATATATATACATTATATATATATATATATATATATATATATAATTATAGATAAAAGTTGAAGAAGGAGTGGGGGACACCAATTTTAATGGACAGTATTGTGACGAATGCTCGCTCTTATCAAAAATAAATAGAGAAACTATTTTAATGTATGTTTTAAATAATATTTGTTCAGGATTATTCTATTATAAATGAAACACAAACCAGTTTATAACAAAATAAAATATAAATTCGTTATTTTCAATTTCAACTTGATATGTGGGTAGCCAAATGATGATAGATATTTTTTTGGGACACCTAAAGTTTCAACCGATGAACTCTCAGAACGTTCAAATAAAGACATGAATCTTCTAGTTTTGGTCTAATATAAAAGTAAATGTAGACATTTGAGTTGGTAATCAGTAGGGAAAGTTGTCAGTGCCTATAATTTACGGATACTTTTCTCTTCTGCTGCAAGAAAACTACGCGCACGTTCTGCATAGACTGTGCAATGATGACTGTTTTTGTTACAATGCACAATTAATTTACTCCTCTGATTGAAGTTAAAACTAAGTTCAATTCATTGATTCACTGCAGTTTATTAGTTCTATGAATTGTTTATCTTTTATCGTTAGAACATAACACGGTGCATGCCCTCATAGTAACGAATATAGACAATAGTCTACGGAAAATGCTTCTCACATTTAACTTACTCTCCCACAAAACGTCTCTTAATCTCAGCTCATAGCGCATATTGAATTAACTCGCTTTGTTGTGAAGAAATAATACAAATATTTTGCAACATATATTTATTCTGCTGAGAACAATTCAGGGGTCAGTTATTTACTCTATTTATTTGACCGTGATCGTCGCACAAGAAAAATATTATAAGTTTGGTCGCTTGCAATTGACTAAAGGAGTTACCTGTAAATAATCTTCATCTATAATAATTTTGAAATAACAGATTACGCTCATACATATAAACATTTATAAAAATAAATGTACACTGGAGTCATTTTTACTCATATCTGAATAGATTTAGCAGGGGCCTAAAACGTATGAGTTGGATTATTTTGTGATTTTCTTTGAGTTTTGTTTGCCAGAGAATTAAATACACGAAAATATACTCCAGATTATATTTATTTTATTGAATATTATTTTAATCCTATAAAGAGTATGAAAACCTAGTTCCCAGCCTTGAAAAGAGAAAAAAGAATGGCAGGGATAAAGAGAAACAGAGAGTGAGAGAGAAATATAAATACGTTATTATGTGCCTTCCTGTTTGAAATACTCATTGGTCTCAACATATTTCTTTATCATCTTCAAATGACCGTGTATATCAGCCGAGCCAACAAATGAATGCAAATAAAACCTCAGTAAACCAATATTTCATTGAGAACAGAATTGTAAAGCTCCTCATAATCGTCAGACGTCTGGATTATTTTGCCGCTCCTCAACACAGTTCAATTGTATTTCTGTCGGCAACTACGCCACTTTCAATCAAAATCAAAGCTGTCCAAGTTAAATCGAAATGTTTCTATTATATTATCAAGAAGATTTACTGAAATAGATTTGAACACCGACAATGAATATGTAAAATACTCCCTGTAATGGAAAAAATCATTCTATGCCTAAGTGTTTCATTCCAGGTCCACTCCTCACGACTGAAATAAATTTTGGCTGACACTAAAAAATGATGACAGCCAATCAATTCAAAATAATCTAAATAAATTGACTTATTTCAATACTGAAGTGGAACTGGACAAGATCATTAGACAGATCTTCTGAGTTTTTTTCTTGCTTCGTTATAAGGAGATCTTATACTACTCCAACATACAGAGTGCAGCAACACAACTCCTGTTTTTCAAAACAAAGCGCTTTGAAAAAAGGAAGTTATGTTGCTGCACCCTGCACCCTATCCACTGTAAACTATAGATGTGTATTCCTGTTCCTATAATCCAGCGTTAACATGATAAAACTTTAACATCTCCAAGGTCAGTTTTTTCTCAATGCCCTACTAATGAAACCGAAGCCAAGACCTCATTTCATTTTCGACAGGATTACAGTAGAATTCCTTTAAACCAGCGCTCGCTGACAAAGCTTTATATATTTATTCATTGTGTTTTTTCATTTAACTGCTCTAGGCAATTGATATTGTTTTCCTTCTATATCTAGCGTGCCTATGAATTGTTTGTGGCTACTTGGGTGATATTAACCGTCAATTGCAAAGTCTCCTGGGTGCCAGTTAAAAAGATTTCTACTGTAAAAAGGAATAAAAGCCACCTTTGTCATAAGCACAAATAGTTTACGGTATTGAGTACGAATATTAAACTTACCTCTTCGTAAACGTTTGAACAAGGTACTAAATTGGATGCTGAAGTCAACCTATAACGTGGAATATAACGCGACTAGAGTTAGAAAAAATGAGCCATATATTATTTATTGTAGAATAGTGAGCATAAAATGCAAATTACAGATCATACTCAGCAGGATGCTATGTTCACACATGACGTTCAAAATCTTGTAAGCTAAAAGCGCCATTCAATCCCATTTGCTGTTCCCTAACAGAATTTCATGGATTTCACCACTGATATTCCATTTATTTTCTGCTGTTTCCAAACAGAACATGTTCTGAATTGTTTTTGTTTTGGTAAGTTAATGTCGAACTTTCATGAGCGCTATAAGATTATAATGAATTTAATGCAAAAGTGTCGCTAGTTTTTAATATAAGGATATTATTGAGTTGAAAACAGGTAAGTAAGTCAGTAAACCAATTTTCATTACAATGAATTTAAAATACATATGTTCAGTGTGTTAGTGTAGTACAAAATAACAGTTAAAAGACGTACTGTATATAATTTGCATTATGGTCTTCATTTTCCTCCTCTGATGCTAAAAATATGAAATTTATATGAGTAACTCAGCTAAGAATTTTTTAGATGATGTTTAACAACAGTAATTTACGTTAGAGAATTCTCATTCTTTTGTTAATGATTTAAGTAGGATTAGTAACGCATCAAAATGTTTTATGACATCATTTGACATTGAAAACATTTTTACTAATATTCCGTTGGAGGAAACTATAGATATATGTCTTTTACAACTTTTTACAGATCCTAATTCTTTAGTTATGGGCCTTTCTCGTAAATTTTTCAAAACTTTATTAGACCTTGCGGTAAAATATTCCTTCTTTGTGTTCAATGGCAAATTTTATAAGCAGATTTAGGGACTTGGCATGGGTCTACCCCTTGGCCCAACCTTTGCAAATATATTCATGTGCTTTAATGAAACAAAATGGCTAAAACTTCGTCCCAAAGAATTCCAGCTCGTATTTTGTCGCCGTTACATAGACGATACTTTTTTGCTGTTCCGTGAAAAATCCCATGCAACACTATTTTTTAATTTTATTAATAGCAAGCACCCAAATATTAGATTCACCATGAAATGTGAAAAGAACAATGAATTGCCTTTTTTGATTGTTTAGTAACTAGACGAGAGAATAAATTTCAAGTGTCTGTTTACCGAAAAAATACTTTTTCTGGTCTAGGAATGAGCTTATTTAGCTATTGCACGTCCCATTTTAAACTGAATTGCATTAGAACTATGCTTGCTCGTGCTTATAAAATGTGCTCAAATTTAAGCCTCCTTCATTTAGAGTTCTCGTTTTTAACTAAATTTTTCAATCAAAATGGTTTTAGATCTTCATTCATCGAATATCAAATAGGTAAATTTTTGGACAAAAAGTTTCAAAATATTAATTTTTCTCCAAATTCGACCTCTCAACATTCGATCTCTCAACTAATTTATGTGTTTGCCATATTTTAGACCTTAATCAGAAAAGCTCAAACCAGAATTACTGACCGTCTTCTCTAGACATTTTACAGGCATAGAATTTCATATAATATTGAGAAACAAATTTGCAATTGGTTCTTTCTTCAATTATAAAGACAAACTTCCGTCCACTATGCAGGCCTCTCTAGTGTATTCGTACAGTTGTGCACGTTGTGCATCTGAGTACGTTGGCATGACCACACGTACTCTCGGAGCTAGAATGGCAGAGTATTTTGGAGTTAGTTACCGCACTGGTGCTCGTCTGACCAGTCTGTCTCATTCTGCTCTTCGCGATCATGCAGAAACTTGCAATACGATACCCAATTCTAGTAATTTCAAAGTAGTACGTGCAGCTTCAAGTGTTTTAGATCTTAGAATTTTAGAGTCTCTTTTCATTTTTAAATGCAAGCCTTCACTTAACAACCAGTTAAGCTCATATCCCCTTACCATTATATGTTCTTAGTTGTGTTTTTTGTCATATATCTCTTTTGGCTATGCTTCTAAATTTATGTTTGTACATCTTTTTCTCTTTTTGTTTCAGTGGTGTATGTTAGATTTTCTTTTAAAGAGCTGATGATGGGTGTTAGCCCGAAACGTTCGCATTATAATGAAATTTTTATCAGTGTTTTTTGCTCTCCTCTTTTTATTGAAATTGAAAAAAAATTCCAAAAAATGTGCATGTTTAACAACTGAAAAAAATGCAGGGAGCTCATAATTAAGATACGCATTGAGTTCAGTACGTAATGGCAGACGTGCACAATTTAATTTCAGCTACGAATTACCAGTCAGCCGAGTCTATGAAATTCTATGTTGCAAAAATATGGGTCAAAATGCAGCAAAAAGTCATCCATGCCTTCCTTCAGTCTTTCGCAAAATGTCTTCAATTAACCAGAACTAAATTCGATACGGTTGTCTATTTTTCCTTGTTTGTTTATGAAGTCTTTCTAGCAGTTTCATCTATGTAAATCTTAAAAACAATGTTCTTGTAAAACTCAAGAAGGTAGTTTGAGGTTCGAGGTAGTTTTACATAAAATTTATATGAAATGTACATAAATATAAAATTTTACATAAATCAAAATTTACATAAATATAAATTTTTCTTTCAGTTAAGAGAATCAACTATCTTTTAAAAAGGAAATAATTTATTATTTTCTGGATATGAAACTCTTGTAAACTTTGTAATTACTTTCATATTTCAGGATTCACTGCAGAAATTAAAAGCTAAAATAACGAGTGAAAAATCTTTATTTAAATTTGATTACTAGTTCTTTCATGGTTTCACTAAATATGTTTCAAAAATTCAGCATATACATTGAGCCTTTCTGGGACGTGTTGATCTATCGAGGCGGTAATTTATTCGAAGCAAATATGAAACATTTCTCTCGACTAAAATAGAAACCAAATCCTCTGGGCAATAAATAAAAGTGTTTCTGCACAACTCAGTCTCAAACAACACGGCTTGTAATAAAAACTTCAGCAACACAACAAGGTGTCAAACGAATTTGGAGCACAGCTTCGCACAAAACCAGACAGAATCAGTACTCACAGAACTATACTGCACTACATCACAGTACGTCTTTGTAGGATAGATTTCATACATCACAATAGTCATATCTAATGTTTAGAGAACGCAAGCCTGACATTTTTGACACCTAAACAACCCCCTGGAATTGTCCAAAAGAAGAGGAATTTATCAGTTCAACATCACTTCCAACACTTGCCTAAGTACAACATTGCTTCCAACACTTGCCTAAGTTCAACATCACTTCCAACACTTGCCTAAGTACAACATTG
>VCRD01000482.1:67474-196883 GCA_006783055.1 Trinorchestia longiramus
GGGTTACTCGTGGGGGTTACTCGTGGGGGTTACTCGTAGGGGTTAGGAAGGGGGCTACTGGTGGGAATTATGTATGGGGTTCAGGCAGTGTAGGGGTGCACATGTAAAGAGAGAGGAAGCAGTAAAGAGGAGGCAGTAAGGATGAAGCAGGGGCGCTGCTTTACTAAATTCTTGGAGCATCACATGTAACGTACTTTCAACAGTGACTCGTTATTAAACGTTATTTTAGTCATTGTAAAATGGCTTTCATTTGCGTGTTAATTTCTTATAATTAGAAGTAATTAATTTTTCATGTCCCTTTTGTGCATCTATATACTCGACAACATCTTTAACATCAATGCATCGAAACCGCACAGAATGTTTGAATTCTGTAATACTGATAGATATTCAATGCTCCGTATTATTCCTCAAAATTCCTGGTTATTATCTTGTGTTCATATGTATATACGTTTGTATGTATGTATATAAATATATATATATATATATATATATATATATATATGTGTGTGTGTGTGTGTGTGTGTGTGTGTGTGTGTGTGGGTTTGGGTATATGTATCGTATTTGTTGTATTTCTCGTACCGATTACAATAAAGATTCGCCTAACATTTCTCTAAAATGTCATAAATACCATTCTCATAAACTTAAAAAACAATTTCTGTCCTGCTCTTTAAGATTTATAGAAAAAAATAAAAATCAAGGATACCAGCTGCTAGTTGGTGTTTTTTACGACTTTTAAAAACGTTCGAAATTTCTGGGTAACTCGCTGATTTAAAAACTAATTTGTGTGCCGTGTGCATCATCGAATATTGGTTCCAATGAGAAATCTGCCTTGAGGAGATTATGGGTCTGGAGCATGCAAAGCTCTGGGATGATCTGGGCCTTGTAGTATATCAAGTATTTTGGGTCTCAGGTAAATTGTTAGTTTAGGTGTACTAGCAGTCGCTTGTGCAGTATAAAAAACCTCATACATACACTCATTGGTACAACATTGCTCATTCCATTCTCTCATACAAGTTATGTTAAAAAATTAATAACTCTATAGTCGAGCTAAAAACTTCTACCCATCAGTTAATCATCAAAATAACTCCTGCAGTATTTCATTTATGGTCTGAATCTTTTGGGGTTGGTTCAATTTTTTGTCAAATCATAATATGTGCGTCAGCTATCAGTAATGGAAAGTTATTAAAGCCTACAAATTGCATGTCGTTTGGTCTCACTTAGACCAAAAAAATGATGCTTACATTCTCCATGAGCACCAACACGAATGAGAATTTATACAATTATTTTCCGTATTTTGCTAAGTTAAAATCAAAAACTATTGTGCTGAATTTTCCTCAAGATAAATTCATCTATAAAGAAAAAGTTTATCCACTTCAGCGGGGTTATTCCATAAGAATACTAATATTGGTAGATTATACAATATCGGTAGATTATAATACGGTGAACTCAGCAACCCGGCTAAAATCTAATCAGGGTTTAAAAGCTTTAGTAGTCTACGGAAAATGCTCCACATATTCAACTTACTTTTTAACTGATCGCCTGCTCTTCTCAAGTCAATTCGGCATGTAAATTAAATTTCCTCTCTTTATTGTAAAGAAATAGCAGAAGTGATTTGAAAAATTCATATATTTTGCAACCTTTAAATAGGCCAGTCATTTACTTAATTTTTGTACACGTACATATGTATGACTGAGTACGCTCACTAGTGTATATACCGAATAATTATCGAAGTAATTATGCGACCCAAGAATGGGCCAGAAGGTTCGTTCCTATAGCCTCATTCTATTCTATTCTATTCTAGTGCTGTTTTACCCTAAATTTGACGATCTTTAGTTAATTCTAGACATGTTCATTTTAATTTACTTAAAAATCTTCTCTATGACTGAGAAAAATATTGCGAAAAGAATGCTAATCTTTACTGGTTTGTGATGTAACTTCATCTAACGTAAGAACGAAGCATTTAAAATATAGGCTTAAAGTGAATTATTTTTATTCTACTTCGAAAAAAAGACAGTGTTCCATGTCGGGTTAATTAGCTTTAGTGTAAAACTATAAGAATCTTAGTAAGGTATAAAATAGCATTTAAGTGACTTCTATTCATTTTACTGTGCTAGTTTTCATTTTGCTACTGTGTGGCCAAAAATATTAAATTTCTTCGGGAATTTTTAGCTAATGATTAGGAGTTTTGGACATTTTTTTGCTTCGAACAATAACTGGTTCTTATATAATTAAACTGTCAAGTTCAATTAGTGATGGAATGTCCGGTACTGCCCAGTTAATTTCCCTTCATGGTAATACATATTTAGCAAATCTCCCTAATAATTTCATCCATCAATTTATTGTGAAGGTTAAGACATCGATCTAAGTCAAATAAGTAGTAGTTGGCACATAACGATATCGACGGAGCTCACAGAAATAAGAAATACAGGTTGTACTTATTCTGCGCCTATGCTTCCAAAGCTTCAAATCGCACCACAAAATGAACCTTAACGAGCAGTCTGAAGGCACTAGTCAATGATGTGGAACACATATAATGAGATGCAGAACATTCTTAAGAATATTCCTCCAAGAAAATTTTTATGCATCAGGATCTTCTTTTCAAGTAAATACCTATTTCTGTTCATAAAGATCCTTCCCATTACAAATTTGTGTATAAACATAACACGATTTTTTTAGGAAAAAATTAGTCATTTTGAACTAATAAATATCAATCATATCGCAAGAATCCTTTATAAATTTAAGCCTATTGTTGTTGGCCTGCATACAGTGCATCAATAAATCAATGCCAGCGAAACATGCTGGTAAACAATAAAATAAGGACATGGCTGTTATTGTCATTAACGACTGTCTTCTGCCCTTGAAATAACCTATAGAATTTATTGACATTAAAAGGTCTGCTGATCTCATCCACCTTAGGAGCATCAAAACTAGAATACATGAAAAAACATAAAAGATGTAAAAAATGCGTTCTATTCATACCAAAAGCACAGCACGAAAGGCGTAAATATGTCTAACTTGCATTAGAGAAACAAATAAATAGCGTGAAAAACATCCCAGTTGTATTCATCGACAGCACATTTGGAAAAGATTACAATTTGTTCACCGCGGTAACACTCAACTTCAAGAAGGCGTGTAAAAAAGTTAAAAGTAACTGTTTATAAACAATAAAGTAGGAATGGAGCGATACCTGCTTGATAATCAAACTAGAAGTCATAATTTGAGATCGAAAATTGATAAATTCGAACAAATATTCACATATAAGCGGGTTATGCATAGTTTTAAAATATTTTGTATTTATTTAAAAGAGGAGTGATTGTTTGAAACATTAATTGATACAAATAGTACACGAATAAATATTTTTTTTTTAGATGATAATTAACCATTTGAATGTCATGAACTACGAGTAACAACCTTGATCTGAACATAAGTATTCTTGTTCATTTTTAATATCACGTTTGATACGATTGCAATATTCCTGTTTACCGAAAATAATATAAAGTCAACTTTGTTCAGAACTGATGCTTGACTGTCAAAAAAGTGTGCGAAAAACGAACACTGTAAACAAACTCATGTGAAAAACTTTATTCTAAGTTTATTAGTTCAGATACTTTTTTGATAAGTAATTAGTTCTCCGAAAATTTTTTTTTTCAAGAAATAGTAATAAGCATATACCTCTACACTATAAAGTTTTGATTATCCATTCACAACAGTTCACTAATGAGGTTTTAAATTCTTCAGTTTTCTCCTGCATTTGTACCAGTTTAGCTTAGGCTAAAATTGTTTTTGTTGCTATAGTGACATATAAGAAGTTATTCTATACTGAAGCTAACAAGTAACATTATTCTAAAAAGTTGAAAACGATAGTTTTATAGAACTAACAAACTTTAAACAAGGTTAATTTTTTTTGGTAACGACTGGTAAAATTTTAGCCCCTAAAGCTCGTAAAAATTAATCAATCTCGATATCATAATCAACAAAAGAAAAGCACAACATCAAGGTTTTAGATTCAGTAAGGCAAATCATAGATTAGTAACAAGCAACCTATTCAATCAATAAGAGATTGATTAAACTTGATATCATTTGTGTCGGAGATCAGGGCGACGACAAACCTTGGTACAAAATTCAAATCCAGTCCAGTCCATTAAAAATTATATTTCTGTAGTGATTTTTTATGTTTCATAACATGGAAAACTATCCATAGTTCCAATGAATGAAAATTTCTGTTAGTAAGCGTAGTTAAAGATTTTGTGACCGTGATGGCATCAGTGTTTGCACGAGGGAAAATAGTTGCAGCAGTTTTTCAGAGGTGCTTTCAGTGAATATTAGACATATTGTTCGGGATATTACTCAGCTAAATAAATATATAATATCATAAAGCTATGTATAATCCGCTAATATGCTAATATTTACTTAAATTTTTAAAATTTGAATCTCAAATTATGACAACCAGCAGTTATTCAGCGGTGCTTTCAATGAATGTTACACATGGAATACATCGTCATCAATATTTTTAACACGTAAAAATTTCGCTGAGAACGTAATGATTTTCACGTCTTCGAGCTCCGTGAGGCTCATTGAACGTCACAGACTGAGCGAGCAAGAGCATTATTGATCACTTAAGTGGCGCTTTCAAATCTTCGTAATGCATTAACGCACGTACCACATACGCGTGTTGCATGTAACAAATACGTGTGTTGCACGTACCACATATGAGCGTTGCTTCGACGTCTTGATTACTTTCACACCCACATCACTGAACTGAACGACCGTTACGCTGCTCCAGCCAATTAACTGAACGACCGTTACGCTGCTCTAGCCAATTAACTGAGCGAGTGTTACACTGCTGCAGCCAATTAGCTAAACGACCGTTACGCTGCTCCAGCCAATTAACTGAACGACCGTTACGCTGCTCCAGCCAATTAACTAAACGACCGTTACACTGCGGCAGCCAATTAACTGAACGACCGTTACACTGCGGCAGCCAATTAACTAAACGACCGTTATGATGCTCTAGCCAATCAACTGAGCGAGTGTTACACTATTTGAGTCCCTCATGTATTTACAGAACACTTCATATCATCAATAACGAGTGAAATACAATAGTACAAAATGAGGGTTACTTTTTTAAAACCGTCAGTGCCTCTGTTCAATATGTAATAGAAATAAGTAGGAACAATTTTGTTGCAATAAAGTGCATTGAATACTTTTTTAATATTGTCCATACAAAAAATGTAAAAAAAATTGCTAACAGTAATCGTACACAAGTACAATGAAGTTAAAAGTTGTAATTTCTACTTAATGTAATAAATGATGACGCATAAATTAAGAAGCTTAGACATAATTTCATTTTAATTTACAGAACAAATGAAAATGAGCAGCCAGAGAAGCTGCCAATCGTTAATCATAAATTTCAGTTGAAATCATCTTCATTAATTAATCGTTTTCCAGTATCAAAATTTCTACTGAATTGTAATGATGCGATAACTAACTTTCCATGCCACTGAGTGGTTGCAGCACCTGTTCGATTCCGGAATGACTCTGTAGCAGCAAAATTTGGACAGTTACATATATAACTAAAAAGCCTATTACATATTTTGCTGTGCAATGCTCAACTTTTACAGAGGCTACTTTCGTGAACAAGGGATAAAGTGGCACAATATTCTTATAAACTAGTCTCAGTATATTGCTATTGTAATGTAAATTGTTAATCTAAAACGTAAACGCTTACAATACTCGCTGTCGACCACCTTCAGCTGAAGTCATTTCAGCGACTTTAAATTTATATCAAACCGTTTAACGCGCTTCAGGGGTCTGAAATGAAATCAATAGTTTACTGAGTCCTAGTGTATCCAAGGCGACTTAATATTGCCCAAATGAAGTTCATGTTGATTTAAATAGTGACTGCAAGTGCACTAGGCTCACAGAGCGTTCATATACGACGGCTGCTTAAACCAGGGCTTTTCAACCTAAATTCTTTAAGAAAATTTTTTATTCGGATTTCGTACATAGCCCTGAGTTCTTAACCTGATGCTTTGACTTGATTTGTGAACTGCATACCATAATTTAATTTCTTTACTTTACATTTTGTCATGAGTCTTGAATTCGACGCTGTGACTTGCTATCGGACTTACTGCCTCCACTTGACACATGACTGTCTGAGTTCACATGGATGAAATCCACGAATCTCAGCCATTGATACAACTTCTTCAGCGACGGCTTCCTCCTAACTGTAAAAAGAAATATCGGAAAAAATATGTACTATTTACACAAGTTTTGATGTTAGAAGTACCAACTATGGAATTTTCAGGAAAGGCCCGTTGAGCTTTCATCCTCTGTGGTACGACTGAAAGTTTTATATTTGTACAGCAAAGCCTTTTTTGTATTCATTTGGTTTATTAGGTATTCAGAGACTGCCTTACAATCTTGTCTCAATGAATAGTTATTGGAAGCAATTTGTGTCGAATAATTGTCACAAATACAAAAATTTCCTTTAGGGACCTTCATAGCTTCTACGTTTATGATTTGGTTGCATGAAGACAAAACCAGGAATATTATAATTTTAGGTGAACATTGTTTGATTATTAACTGAATGCTACGATAATCAAACAATTATGTCGATATTATCAAACATTTACCTGCTAAACATCTGTTAGAAATTTTCCATTTTTCCATCGTCACATAACAGCACTCAATATAAACATTTGGATTTTGTGAATTAAATGCTTATTGACAATAACATAAATAAATGAAATAAGTTTTCTGCAAATGATAGATCATTTTTCACAGATCAAATAGCAAATATTTTTCAAATAAATTTACTGGGTACAAGACAATGATAAGACACATTCGTATAATTAATAAAATCAAAATTAAGTAAAGAACGAAAAATATGTTTATATTTTCGAAATGTATACATAATGTCATCTTTTTAACTTCCTTCTTTCAGTTTCATTAACACATTTTTTAGTTGTCCGCTTTCTTTTTCTTTTATCAAACGTTCAAACGTGCCCGATATTTTTACAACACCCTGTATGCTCAAAAAATTATTTTCTGATACTATTCTTTATGCAGAATTTATTACAATATTGATAGCACTCTTCCAGTACAAGGCCATACTCTAACGTGGAAAAATTAACAAGGAGACATCGAAAATATTTTTTAAGGACGCAAGCTTAGCCCGAGTTCATCTAATATTAAAGTATCATACCAAAGTCTAATTTGAAACCAATAAAGAATAACGAAGAAAGTGATCACAGTTGAAAAGAAAGACGATTGGAGTAATTTCATTTAAAATTGAAGTATTTGGCAGGGATACTCGTAACTGAGCTGAAAATATTCAGCACGGCAAAATCGATACTGTTACTGTTGTAGATGTAGATCATTACTGTTACTGTGTTACTGTTGTAGATGTAGATCATTAGCAGCTTGAAGAGAGACATTTTGAACAACGAGTATTGATTTAAAGCAGATGTGGATCATTAGGGGAGTTGAAGAGTAGATATTTTGAGTGACGAGTATTGATTTAGAGCAGATGAAGATCATGAAGAATAACAGTTCAAACTAAAAATAACATATTTTACTGATGTGAAGCATCGGACAAATTACAGAGCACAAATATTGAAGGGTTACTGGTAGAATTGAGAGTGGGATTCGTAAGTAAATGGTCAAGTTTTATCACTTTCAAAGCATAAAATATGAGATGAAAGTTTTAGGAAACTGTCCTTCATTTGTTATCTGCCATGAATTTCTCAAATCATAAAACTGTAAAGGAGTCGCATTAATCTTCTGAGCAATGTCAAAAATAAGTAAAAATCCAATCAGGAATGGAAGGATTTTGAAGCAAATCGAGTAATTTTTCATCCCTGCCAACAGTCAAAAATATTAACTTGGATCTCAGAAATGTAAAAAACTATCGTGCAGAATGTCGTTATTCATTTTTATTTTAGGATCATTTCAACGAGTGAAAATTTAAGAAATCAAAAACGGGATAAATTGGGTGAAAAATATCATGCGTACAACGAATTGAAATACAAAATACGTAGAACTCAACAAACGTCTACGACTTGGAATTTAGTGTTGAAAAATAGTGAAAGCTCTCGCCACAATTGGTTTCTGTTATCTCAAGTTAGGGATGGTGAGTGTATTGAATAAAATTCTGAATGATGGACAAAGAATTTAAATGAATATTGAAAATGGGATTAACAGGCATAATAGGAAGCCTTAACATTGCACATTTCTAACTGAACTAAAAATCCGTGCATTTTTGCTCGTAATAATGGGACAATTTGCAGGTCAAGTGAATGGAAAAAGAACTGCTGCCAACACGTACCCTAACTCCAAACAAGCTAAACGATTTTAAGCATAAACATCATCCTGTCAATGATAATGTCAATGCTCAAGGACTTTGTCTTGAGTTCAAAAGTCCGTTCATAATTTGAAGTCAGGAAAAAGTCAGAGTGTGGTCAAGGACTTTGTCTTGAGTTCAAAAGCTCGTTCATAATTTGAACTCAGGAAAAAGTTAGTGTGTGGTCAAGGACTTTGTCTTGAGTTCAAAAGCCCGTTCATAATTTGAACTCAGGAAAAAGTTAGTGTGTGGTCAAGGACTTTGTCTTGAGTTCAAAAGCCCGTTCATAATTTGAACTCAGGAAAAAGTCAGCGTTCAAGAACTTTGTCTTAAGTACAAAATTTTGTTCATGATTTGAACTCAGAATAAAGTCAATGTCCAAGGACTTTGTCGTGAGTTCAAAAGTGTCTCTCAGATTCGAAGTCCACAACTCAGAGGCTCGTGTTTAATTCACGGAGCTGTTCATGGGGCAACGCAGGACGCCGTCACAAGGATGGACACTCAAAGGATTAAAGGGACTTTAACCATTGTCATAAGGCGCTCTCCTGCCGAGGATCAAGACCTGAAGCTTTAAATCTCTTGAGCGCTTCTTTTGACCGTAAGATCAACAGGGATAGTTTTTCATTAAGGGAGTAAGGTACATTTCCGAAATGAATGTAAGGAATTTAAAGGAATCCCCTGATTTTTATGAGTTCTTCATTTGCCCGTGAAATCAACAGGAATGGTTTTTCATGGAGGAAGTGAGGTGTGTTTAGTAATTAAAAGTAAAGATTTTATGGGCATACTTTGATTTATGTCTGTGCTTTGTTCGTCCTCAATATGAAACGAGGTAAATTTTCATTAAATGAAATTGTTGTACAGGGTGGGGCAAGTCAAATACCAGAGTTTTGACAGGCGCTTGTAACGCCTGTGGTGGTGATGGTAAGATGTGTGTGGTATTGTTGTGACCACCAAATTCTGCCGTTTTCGGTAGTAGCCATGCCTTGATCGAGTGAATATCGCAGCTTTGCAGTGAGCACGTATCTCAAAAATGACCATTCTGTCTTCGCCACTCAGCGCGCCTTCCGCCTACACTTCAACATTCCACGTCATGGTCCCATCACTGATGGCGAGGTAATCAGCCGTTGGGTTGAAGCATTGGAAGATACTGGTTCCACAAGAAGACCTAGGGATAGTGGAAGACCAAAAACGATAATATCACCGGAAAAAGTGGTCTTAGTTCAAGCAACTGTTGAACAGTCACCACGACGCTCTGCCCGGAAGCATTCACTTGCAGTGGCCCTGTGTAACTGATTTGAAGGCGGATATTGCGTTACGATTTATCGTTCCATCTATACAAAATAACGATTTTTAAGAATTCAAGCCCACTGACTTTGAAAATCTCAGGAATTGCAGCCAGAAAATGTTGAACCGCATCCCCGAACCCTCAACTTTTTTCAGCAGTGACGAGGCGCACTTCCACCTTTCTTGAAGAGTGAATGAGCAAAATTTTCGTTATTGGGCCGAAGACAACCCAAGAGAACTTCACCAAAGGCCGCGCTATCTCCTAAAGTTACTGTTTGGTGTGCAGTTTCCAAATTTGGGGTAATTGGGCCTTATTTTTTTGAGGGGGATAGAGATCTGTCACCGTCAACTTTCAACGTTATCTTGCGATGTTGGAAGACTTTTTTGAAACGAAATTGGAAGAATTAAGTGGGGAAACAAATCTGGGAGACATTTGGTTCCAACAGGATGGAGCAACAGCCCACACTGCTCAAGTTGCAATGGTCAAATTACGACAGATGTTCCCGGCACACCTCGTCTCTCGGAGGGATGATGTCGAGTGGCCCCCACGCTCACCCGATTTGAGCATTTGCGACTTTTTCTTGTGGGGATATCTGAAGGAGAAAGTGTCCAGAAGTCGACCACACAATTTGGAAGAATTAAAGGTGTGAATTTGGGAGGAAATCACTGCAATGCCCCTTGAGATGCGCCGAAGATCAACCAAAACGTTCAGACATCGCCTTCAACAGTGCATCGCTACAGCTGGCCACCATCTTCCTGATGCCATCTTCAAAAGTGAGCACACAAACGGCATTGTATACTGATTCGAATAAAACAACAAATAATCTTGTACGTATTGTTTTACTTTTCCTAATAGCCTTTAAAATTCGGATATTTGACTTGCCCCACCCTGTAGCAACAACATGACTACAACATTTGAATCTTGTAGTGTTTGTTGTACGAAAAGTATTGATAATATTATAATAGGAGCGTACACTGAACGAAATAAAACAGTTTTGAACACATTTTATCATTCTAGTGTCGTAAACTATGAATAAGTTCAATGAATAACTTTGAAAACTGAAAAAACTCGTCGTCTTAGACAATATGTATCAGTTTTTCAAATTGCAGTTCAAATAGATAATATACCTAGTGGTACACACATGTACCAAAACGTAGTTTACGTGTTAAATATCCACCACGTTCTTTTTTTGTTTATGTGTACCCACTACTCGTAGAGCGTTTAAATAACAATTTCTTGTGCACATGAGAAGACCTACAATTGCGAGCAGACTTCAGTTAAAAATTGTACACTCCTTAAATTGCAATGGTACAGTACTCAAATAGTAAGACATATTAAAATATAACGTATTCTGCAGATGATTACAGACTATACACATGTTTACTGCATAAAAAAGAACTAAATTTTTCATTCGCGTTCAGTAACGGATCATTACATCATGCTTTGTTAATTCCCAAAATTTCTAGACCCTTTTCTTAATAGGAAATTTAACTGCCTCATACACACATGTACATGTATAATTTTGCAGCCTCTCTTATAATGTGTAATGTCTGATATTGCCTGTATGTGATAATATGCTGAGTGGAACATTAATCAATGATAATTGAGTTACTGTTAAATAAAAACCTTTTTGTCTTAACCCACTGGATGTGAGTAATGAATCACTTTTTTTAACCCCAGGTGATAGTAGGTCATAACTGCTTTATGATAACTTAATAAACGCTTGGTTATAGCGGTGGCAACAGTGAATATTGGTAATGACTGTGTTATGATGAATGTAAATGCTTGATGATAACCGTTTTAAGATGACTGACGGAAATGCTTGGCAACAATTGTTTTATAACTGAGTGAATGTTCGATAATAACCGTTTTATGATAGCTAAACGAATGCCCTGTAATAACTGAGTTATGATAACTGAGTGAATGGTTGGAAATAACCATTTTATGATAACGAAGCTAATGGTTGGTAGTAACCGTTTTATAATAACTAATCTTAGGCTTGATAATAACCGGTATATGATAACTGAATGAATGGTTGGAAATAACCATTTTATGATAACGAAGCTAATGGTTGGTAATAACCCTTTTATAACTGAATACAAATGCTTGGTATTAGTGGTTTTTGTATCACATAAATTAATCGAAAACGATAATCCGTGGCAGCTCCAATACAGTCTTATGATTAATTTTGCGTAAATGCAATTAATAGAAATTTACAAAGCAATTAATTGAAATATTTAAATTGAAAAGCATTGGTAGCTAAGTAGGTTAAATTTTTCGCGGTGTTTATTACACATATCAGTTAAATATTGTCAATAGAAAAAAATGTTCAAAACATAAGTTGACTGTTTTTATTGTGAGCCAGTTTAAATAATTTGTTCAATGAGTACCTGTGAAATGTACGTTCAAAGTGTTCTTATCGGGAAGTGTCTATAGCAAAAATATAAATTTTTCTTTATTAAGTATTTTTCCAAATAAATAAATAGAGTCCCTTCATGCAGACAAAAATTTCACCCCAAGTTTCAATTTTCTTATAATAACTTGAATGACGCAATGAAAAACTATTTAAAAAATCATCAATTTGGTTCGATAGCTTAATAAATAATTTATTATCGATATGACTGTTGGATCATATAAAACAATACCAGGCATCCTTCTCACGATTAAAGCATGTCCATTTAAAAATAATTTTCAAATTTTTCGGTGAGTTTTTTCTACAGAAAATCCTGTCCAACTTTCTTTGAGAAAATTCTTTTGTCCGGACCTTCTTTCATTGCTACAAAGAAGCAATTAACGAAAACGAACTGGAAGTAGAGAAGGTTATTCTATTCAACATGTAAATTTATCATTAATTCTACGATCTATTAAAAATTTAGTGATGACTGACGATTTAATGATAAAATAATGATAGATAATGTATGATCGATTAGTGAATAAATAATGAATTGATGAACGAGCGAAGTAATGAACTAACTAAAATATAGTCAACTGAATAAAAAAAGATTCCTCATGAGTATGAAAAGAATGATCAATCTCCACATTACAGTGATTTTTTATATACATTTTCCGTAATATCTTTCTTCTTGCACAAAAACCTTTATTCAATGTGTTTTAAATACATTATTTGTTTCCCTATGATGGTAAAATAATTCATTTCTTTAGAAAGTTACCATTTTGAAAATGAACTGTTTTTGCGAGCTCAATCCAATGTCAATAAAAGAGAAATTAATCTGCAGCTTGCGTAAACACTATTAGTGTTGAAATTTATTTCGAAAATGGCGGTCAATTATCAGTATATAAAGTATGTACTCATATGCCTGATATGTAGGATATTCATACACCTGATTTTTAATGCATTCATATCACTGATATGTAATATACTCATACACCTGATATGTAGTATATTCATATACCTGATGTGTAGTACACTCATATCCCTGATTTGTAGTATACTCATATACCTGATTTGTGATATACACATATACTTGATGGGTAGTATACTCATATACCTGATTTGTAGTATACTCGTATGCCTGATTTCTAATACAAAATTTTATTTGCTTACAATAATTTGTAATGTTACATAAATTTCCAACGTACGTCCATTTAGCTGTATTTGTTATTCATTTAGCTGTATTTGTTATTCATTAAGGTGTATTCGTTATTATAGTAGTGGCGGTCTCTGTAGTCTCGTACAAATGCATCAATAATAGTAATTTTTCCGACTTAACATTAAGAGAAACAATCATCATATTGCAATATTTTCATCAGACATTTGAAGTATTCGTTCCCCCTAGAATTAAATTTCCTGTACATCAAAAATGTGCAGACTACGAAATAAAAAACATAAGATTTATACTCACGTTTATCGAGTGGGTAGTTCGTTTATAACAAAACCCTCGTTGCCTTGGAAATAAATATTAATACGATTATTAATATATATATATATATATATATATATATATATATATATATATATATATATATATATATATATATATATAGATATATGTGTGTGTGTTTATGTGTGTGTGTCTGTGTCTGTGTGTGTGTGTGTGTGTGTGTGCGTTTTTTCACGTGGGCTATTTAAGACTGAATTCGACTTCAAAGCAAGTCAAAGTCAAGCTTAAGGATTTTAGGTTGTGCTTACTGTTCACATGTAACACATAAAGGAGAATGTCATAATGTAATTTTAAATTGAGGTCAGTTAAGGAAAGACAGTTATCTTAAATAAAGGAATCAAAGTTAAACAGTCAAAGTGGCAGTCAATTCTACTTCCTTAATTCTTACCAGTTCATCTCTACTCCCTTATCTTGCTGTAACCGCAATGACTTTACTAGGCATTTATTTGATGAAAATCACAATGCAATAAAATTGTAGGAATGCACTTCGTAGCTAAAAGATTCACGTCCCTGTTCATAACTTTACTCTACTGTCTGTCAATTTAAGCAGTCTAACTCTAAGTAACTACGTGAAAAATAACTCTTTGTTCTAACTAAGCTAGACAAAACGACGAACGGTTTTAGAAAAATTATTAAAATATTAAAAATCATTTTATGATAAAAAAATATTGTTCCGCATAACGTTGTGGAACCTCCGGTGATGTGTTTCACTATGCCGTTATTTTTGTTCGTTAACCTGTTGCTGGAATGAAGCAACGGTTACGACGGTCGAGTCCGTAGCATCGGCAGCAGTGATGAACTGCGGAATGGCACGTGAGAACGCCGGGCCAAATTCATTTCATGTCGACGTTATTGCCCGTAAAAATGTCCGTTAAGGTAAACGAAATACATCACCTGCAACTCTAATGCAGTCCGCTCAACTTAATCCGCAGGGCATAACTTATGACGGACGCCTTCTAGAACCTTGTCAAAAATGATTGACGAAGCTTTGTACAAATAAAACAGTCTATCATGGGCTTCTTTAATGCCTTTTTCTTGTTGGTAAGCGATTCTGCGGCAAAAAGCAGATGCTTTATGTGATATATTACAGTATTTCAAAAGCTTTATATAAGTCACTGCAAACTAGGAATATAATAAAAATAATAAGTCCCTACAATGAATGAGTTATTACGCTTAACGTTTCTTATATTAGGACTGTCAAATCAAAACGACGTCGTCGATGCTGCATTTCAGTATTATTATGTTGTAAGTGTTGGGGTCATTAAGAAACATTTTTTCCTTTGTTTGCTCTTTGAATAAAGTAAATTCGGCAGCAGCACCACGCAGGGCCAAATACCGATGAGTATATTTGTTCAAGTTATTTTCCAAGAAATTTCAATGCAATACAAACCAAATTTCAATGATAGCGATATAAACTTCAACAAACATATAGTTTACCTGCTGGTATAAATGACGCAAAGCCAAAGACAAGCGTAAAAGGTAAAATAAGTACTACGTTGAACATGGAAAAATTAACATCAGTAATATGAAATGAAATGTGTTTACTATTGGTAAGTTATTTTGAAAATTAATGAATTGATAGGTAAAAGCATTGTTGTTAACAACAAGGACAGGCTGACAAACGTACGAACATCCATAATTGTAGTCCCACTTACCGCAAGCTTTCATACTGCTCTGTTTGTCAATAACCAATGGTTCTGAGCAGAATATGAATATCGTCTGTATAATCTACACAATGGTCATTTTCATGCTTCATGATCTCATCTGTCAGAAACGTCATTAGGGCATTAAATTTGTATCTTGAATATCTTAAAATTTTGTCATACGTGTCTAGTCTGAAATCATCTCATTCCATTTTAAAAGACCAAAATTAATTCTGGATTCATACTTGAAATTAAATAATAGTTTACGGCATTTGACGTTTCAATAGAAAGTATTCAAAGCAGTTTTTTATTGAATCATGAAGTGATTCTTAGATCTCGAAGTGAAAGTTTAAAATGTTATGCATATTATTTCAAAATTTAACGCTAAATCATAATTTGCTGATTGCAACTCCACGTGCTGATGCTTATGATAGCAAAATCAATATCATATAAAAATTCAAAGCTAAAACATGCGCGCAATTTTCCAAAGTGAATCGACGTGCTGACATTTAAAATATTCAAATAAATATCATAGCAAAACATGAAGTCGAGGCACAATTTGCTGTGAGTAACACTACGTGTGAGAAAAACTTCCATCACTCAGAGCATACGTCAAACTCTAACTTCCCCTAGTCATCGTGAATTTTGTGGATGTTGTGACCTGTAATGTAATAAATCTCTTAAATAACTTGAATTAATCTTTAAAATCTGGATAACTATCGTTGGTAAGGATTGAATGCATCAATCGCTATGACTGTACTGGACTATTTCACCATTGACTTTCTACTGCAAACACACTCAGTCGATTGATGATTGTGATATATCAATATGGGCTCACACGAATCATGTCCTTATAACAAAGTTCATTTTAAAGAATGATAGCGAACATTCGCAATCGTTAAAGAAAAATTCTTATATTAAGAATTCTAGATTGTCAACGTGCTTTGGTATTTTTTCATTTGGGATTTTTCCCCCAAAAGGAAGATTTGTGAGCAAATCTTGCATCCAAACATCGAACAAAGATCAAGAGTCGCTCGATTTCGACAACGCTGAGCCCATTTATTTCTGCAGAACAGAAAACCTGAACAGACTGAGAAGGATACCTTGATATGATTGTAGAACTGCTTTAGTGTAACTTTACAGGCTCAAAAATGTGTTGTTAATGAGAGGCTGCTGAAAAAATGTCTATTATGTTAAACTTCTCATGACTTCACATTTTCATTAGAGTTGTGATGAAAGGTGCAGTGGTTCTATAGATTGGTTGTGAGAAAGATTTGTAACAGTTTTCATGGATTTGCAAAAAATGATAAATATTTAATACACAAAACATGTACAACATCGTACATAGTATAATTAATAATCAAAAGTATAATTATTCGTGGTATGTTATATATTTTAGGTTATTCATTACTATATTTATGGTTGGTTTGAGTAATTTAAATTAATGGCTGTAGTAGTATTTCAGTATTCATTAAATAAAAGTAATGGCATCAATAATATTCCAACACTACAAATATTGATGATCTAAATATTTTGAAAGGTGAGCACTAAGAATTAAAAAAATACCTGCCTTAAATTGCAATCACTAACTTCAATAAAAATGTTCCAGCATATGTTATAAATATTCAAGATTAGAAAAGGTCAGTTTCAAATATCTTTGTGGTAAAGAACTTCATTATTAGAGAAGCTCCCGACTAAGAATTTGCCAACTTTAAACTCAATTTCAGTTCAGTAGTCCTTGATTACATGCTATTGTGATAAAAAATTCTAGATCATTACTACCATTTGAATTACAATGCAATAGCTCAACACACTGAATACACCGAGAAGCAGAACGTACATGTGCTATAGACCCTTATGTTAAAACAACATTGTCTAGTATTACACAGCGAAACACTCTTCGTTAAAGCTCTTTTTCATGTATTCTTCTGTCTAATTCATGTGAGAAGTAAATTTAATTATCAATGATAATCTCAACACTTTTCTTTAAAGTACGTTTTGTGTATTTATTTAATAATTCATATGTAAAAGCCTTAAGTTATGCTTTAGAATTCTATTCGAAGAGACGAACTGGTATTTATCAATGATAATCAAAACACTTTTCTTTGAAGCACTTTTTCAGATACTTCTTTAATAATTCATATGAAAAAGCCTAAGTTCTGCTTTAAAATTCTATTCGAAGGAGACGAAGAGGCTTGGTGGGTGGGCCAGGCAGAGCGAATTGAACAAATACTCGTATAGGTAGTACAGCAACACTGCTCACTCCCTAGGCTTTCTTTCCGATCAGCCGAAATCTTTTGTCTCCCCTGGGATTCTTGTGCGAACTGGAGCTTGTTTCTGTACCTGCGTTTGCTCAAAAAACAGAGCCACAGATTAGGATTTACGTTCAGTATTGGCTCGGCCAGAAAGCTGGTCTTACAGGCAATCTTGTGCGCGAGCTGAGACATGTGAGTACGCCCGTTTTTTGTAGCCCACCATTCTCCTATTTTAGAAATGAACTACGCATTCGATTCTTTCTCTGTTTATTTAAAGAAGCGTTTTAGTATGAGAGAATATTAGTTTTATAAAGAAAAAAGATTAGGAATGATCCAAATGTCTACTAAAATTCTTTAAAACGTCGTTTGCATCAGTAAATGTAATTCTGGAACTATGCACAGGGTGGGACATAAATACTGTTACAAAACGCAAATAATTTTTTTCCTGAGAAAAGACACTTATTTCAAGGTCTGACTTTAATAAATAATAAGTAATTTTCTAAGCTACGACTACAAAAGAAAAATATCCAAATGTATTTCTTTTGTGCTCATTACTTTGCAAAATATTTTAGGGATGTTTTTAATTTCCCCACAAACTACTTCTTATGGTATTTTCTGCCAGCATTTATTGAATTTGAAACATGCGACAAGAATTATGCTCCACCCTGTATTACATTTCTTCTGCCTGCCCTTCTGCAGCTTTATGATGAATTTGGACACGCATTTCAACCCTGATAAATAAATCACTTAATTATAAGAAAGGCAAGCATTGATTGTCATACCTACTGCCTTTAGCCAGTCAGAGGCTCGTCTCTCATGAAGCTGAAAGTGGGCAAACAAGTTCAGGCTTGACATCAGTGAAGGAAATACAAATGGTATTTTTCTGTCGTTTTGGATAATCGATGGTAGATTTCTTTACAGGCAATCGATGTACTTTCGATAAATCTTGGTGGGCATGAAACTGCTAGTATTTAGGTACAGTTATAATTTGTAATGTGCATTATACAAGTGTAGCTACAAGTGTAAGTGCATTGGCAAGTGCAGGTGTAATTACAGATGCAAGTGCAGGTTTAAAGGCAAGTAAAAGTGCAGGTTCAAGTATAGGAGAGTTATGTTATTCAGGGGAAATTTGAGGTGGTCTGGTTTGCATGGTTTGAATATTCACAACAATATCAGTACAAACTTTATCATAAATACCAACAAACTACGTCACTCATGCAAGAAATTCTAATAACAAATTTTAACTGATATTTATAATCTTATGTCCTAATATAATTTTAATAAATTTATCAAATCCCAATTCGTGGTAATTGAGCTTTAAAATGATTCGTTTTTCAACTAGAGGAATCATGTACTATATGTATGAATATTTTATATAAATTAATAAATTGAGGTAATAAACAAGGGTAATAGATAATACCGAAGTAAGAAATGCCCAACAGATTGTAGGGTCACATAAAGCAAACATAAATACGTGTTCCTCGTACGTTACCTCTTCTGTATCACAGATTAAGTATTTGTTTTCTGTCTGAAAGAAAAAAGAAAATAACACGAATGTAAAATAGGATCGTATGGTTTGTTACACTAGTGAAGCAATTCAGATGGAAATCAGAAGTAAGAGAATTTTATTTAAAAATATAACTGCTGAACATGAACATATAAATTGTTGAACATGAAATGATTTTACATATCATCTCTTTCATTCAGATTCAAACAAGGTTTTGAAAACCGTTGCAGTTCAGGAGCACTGCTGCCTACTACTCTATTCTATGGAGGATAAAATGCCGAACACAAATGCGACCTAGATTCAGAATGTCTTCCAATGTACGATAACTTGGTCCCTTTTTTATCCGAATTTTAGTTGCATCAAATGCCGGAGAACTCGAAAATTTCCTTGTACTCAAATTAGCCAATCCTGACAGAAGCAATTTCCACGAATTTTGCTTGCAGAGTTTGCCCTAACAAAAAAATAACAGCCAGAGGCCCAAAACAATTGGGAAGCGAAAAATCTCGTGTGGGAATCGGTTTGAGGGCAAGGGGATCCTGCTCGTAAGATGTTCCTCTTACAGCTTAGTATTGCAGAATCTTCTCTGTTTACTGCAGGAATATTAACCCTCCAGGTAACGAAGCTAAGTTCTGTAAATTAAATAAAAGAGTTTGGAATGATTCAGCTTAAATTCCCACGCACTGAGGCTCAATTTTTTTGTTTGTTTAATTTAGAAGTGGAAAGTGAGGTCAAAAATCATTGGATTTCTCCATGCATTTTCCACCCTCATGCTTAAATTTTCAATCCACAGTACACACTAAACACAATATTCAAGCATCCTCTTTAAATTCGTTTTTACAATTGCGACATTAAAATGATGTGCTTTTACTATGGTCTTTCGAGTCACTTGTTCTCGAATTTAAAAGCCTTTTTAGTCAAGTTACGTGACATCGGTAAAAGATAATTTCTTAATGTATCATCTGAAAAAATTAGGGCAACAGAATAACTGATATTGTTGTGTCAGAACCACGGTAGTTAAAGTATTGTAGAAAAAATATACACATTTAGGAGACATGATTGAGAATGTCATGTCTTTCCACGAAATAAGGTTGCTTACAAAAAAATAGAGATGTTTTATAGATTCATTTAGTTTAATGCATTTCAATGCCGCAGAATTCAAATTGAAACTTTTTATTGAACATGTATATCAGAGATCAATCCTAGATGATTTTCTGTCGTGTTTTACGAAAAATTCGTAAAATTACCACTCATTATTTCTATGAACTGCAATATTGATGATTACAACATATTATCATTTTTTAACCCTATAACGCAAACTTTCAACACTGTTTTAATGAATGAAGTGAACTGAGCTGAAACAAGAGTACGACACAACTTTACAAAGCATGTCGATTTTTTTTTTAACGCACAGCACTCTTCGGCTGCTAGTGCTGCCAGCTGTTCTTGTTGCCATCTGTATCCATATTGCTAACTGTTAACAACTCCACCTGTCTTTGCTTTCACCTCCTTATGTCACCATTTGTGTTCACGTGAATAACTGCTGCTACAACCCTCTGTACTAGTGCTGCTACCTACCAATACCAATTCCTGTTAGTACTGCCTGCTCGTCGTAGATGAAGTTGCTACAACGGTTCAAGTTTGGCAGAACATCAGAATCTGATGTTGTTTCTTATACCAAAATACTTTCTCTGTTATCATTTTCAATTATTCAATAAAGTGACACTCATATCGTCCGTACATATCGTAGAAAAATAGATTTACATTCAATTATTTCCCGAATGCTATCTTCAAATGCATTAGTTCTGCGATGTTTCTTCATGTCGATGAATTATTTGGTGCAGTTCGCTGTCCGAATACAAATTATGGACTCTATTTTTTTAGAAAAACTGAAGAAACAACGTGGTTTAGCAGATTGATTGGCCATCCTCATGCTCAAGTTAGGTGGTGCAATAAAAATTGCACAAAGTTTAGTACGGCTGGCCACCTCATTTATTTTCTTCACCTGATCCGACCAACCAAAGTTCTCCTTAAAGAAAACAATAAAATTCCATCTTAGACACAACTTTTGATCGTGTAGGCCAAAGCAAAACAAGAGGAGATATTTTTTCCCGTTTTATTGGAAGTAAAATTACGCTGCAGTTCTGTTGTAGAAATGTCGCATTTTATTTCTTTTGATGGTTCCTGGAATTTGAGTGTTCAAATTTGTTTTTCTTAGCCTCAAAGGAGCCATGCAATTAAAAATAACTCGTTGGTGCAACGCAATTCAACAATTGAAACTCCCCCAATTACTTTAAATGTATTCCTTATGCTAAGCTTTCCTACAACGTTTAAGTAAATTTGGTCATTGAAATCAAATATAAGATAAACAATTTATTCATGTATAATGTCAGTTGCTTTCAGTTAATTCTAAATACTCAACCGAGTACTCATTTATTTTGAGTTTTGATCAAGAAAACCTTGTTTGTATGAATATCTCCACAGTTCACATACTAAATACTCAATTAAAACATATTTTTAATCGCAAAAGCAACTGAGTAATCATGCATGATCGGTGTTCCGTCGCCAATAAATCCTAAATTTCTAACCTGATTTTATGAATGCATTCCTCCCAAAAATGCCCGAGGTGCTGAGCGTCATTCAACTATCTGTTGAATATGAGGGTATCTGACACATTCTTTTTGAATTCATTAAATCATCATTTCAACTGAACCTCAGTAACTTGAACTGCACCTCGGAGTTTTTGTTGCGCTCTTTTTTATGACGTTTTTATGACGGGTTAAAAAAATTAATTACTATGAAAACATGTACAGAAATAGTATATGCGTTGATCAATAGTAAAAAATGTTTGTACTTCTTCGACAAAAACCAAGGGATGACATTCTCGAGCTATAAAAAATTTAGTAGATTTAAGTTATGTTTCTGCCACACATCTGCATCGCCTGTACATAGATAGTCAGAAAACAGATAGATCCAGTCAAAATCAGTAGATTAAAATCAATTTTCTGCCACGTATAATTATCAAAATAATCGATCTGTGCGAGAGACGACGGTGTGGATAATATGCGTGTCCAAAACTACCCAGTGTGCGAAGAGCATGACAGAAAAAAGAATTCCAGTAAAATATAGGACTACATTCATGCAGGAACGAAACTAGAATGAACATTAGATGTCTTAGATTAACTTTAATATAGAAACAAAATTTTAGGAATTTTTTATTTGTGTCTCTAGTTTTAAAGCTTGCAGAATCCGTTGAAGATCGTTGAAGTTCTTAAATACATTATTGTGAATAAATTATTACTTAAAATTCGTGGCCGAATGGCGGGCTTGAACCTTGAGAAATTTATTACAAACACATGTTTTTAAGAATGAAAATAAGTAATAATTTACAATACTGTTACTTTTTGACTTCGAAAAAGTAGCTTCTATATCCACAAATCTTGGTCTTTAGAATTGAAAAATTAGCACAAATTTGCACAAATGTTGTTTTTCAGTTCTTAAAATATGCGCAAATGAATTCAGTCAATCAAGGTTTCCAGTCATTAAAAAATGGAAGATAAAATTAAACAAAACATCAATGCACTGATGAATTATTTTATATTATATAATTTTTTTTTTAAATTGAGAATTCTAAATTACTGCATAAGTACCACAATAAAATTAATAACGGGACACTTCGGAATGAAAATAATTATATTGAAATTCAAGAAATTTGCTAGTCGATCATTAGCATCTCTGCTAATGTGCTATACAAAAACATCGAAAGTCTTCGATATAATCCTTTACTTATCAATGCTCCATCAATGCTCCTGCACTAATCAATACATGATTTTAAAATTCTTCAAAATTACCTTCTATTGAATTCATCACTTCTGCGTCTGGAATTTTTTCTGATTCCCTCAGTTTTAGAAATCAAATATTCTTTTATCCATTAGCTTTACTTGGAATATAGCGGCCTGCTCAATGCATGTATTGCCATGCACTTTCAGTAACATTTTCCACACGTGCCAAACATTTTTGTGCAGAAGTAGTCTCATAACATTAGCTATAAATGGCATATTACTTTGAGCAGATCTCTCCGTTATTGCAGTCGGTAATAATCCATTAGAGTGTGAAGGCCTGGCTTGAGCGAGGTGTCCAAACTTTCTTACAGATCGATATGGGGATGAAAGGCCCAAAGTTGCTTCAGATTCGCCGAGCAAACAGGCGTAAGAATAACCGATCATCAGCACTAAAATTCGTCTGCTGCCTCCCCCTAGTCTTCCAACAGCCCTAAAAGAAGCATGAGAACTCGTGTTTCCGAATTTCATCCTGGTTGTTTTCTTGGAGGACTTTCTTCCCTCCTTCGAGTTTGTTCTTTTCAAGTCAGAAAACTTTCTCCAGAATATTGCCGGGTGAGAAAAGCAGCTCAAGAATTTATTGTAGAAAATTTACTTTTCAGAATCATTCCATTACAATTTTCAATCTAAAACTACTTTTTCAGAAGTAACTACAACCTCTGAATTGTCTCTGCTAGATTAAGGAACCTACTTTCAAAGATCGCATGGTTTCAGTTCAATTTGCTTTTGGTTTAACTTAAATTACGGAAATCATTTGAAATTCACGAAACATACTTTAACTTTTGTTATTGCAACGATAAATGCCCACTAGGGCAATAATTGTTGTAAAATATTTACAAATCGCCGAGCGTTAGTTCCATTTGGAGAAATGTCTGAACAAAGATGGCATATCTTCAGTAACCTCTGCTGGACTTCAAATCCCCCTCGTTAGTTGTGATCTAATGGCGTCGTACACTTCACACTTTGGCAAAATTGAAATAACAAAGTTGTTTTAATGGAACGTTTTTTCTCTCTGCTCCTAAAGTAGAAATATCTCGGATTATGACTCCAATCAATGACATAAAAATGAGTTAGGAGGGAAAAAATAGTTGAAAATTGAAACATTTTTTAAAAATCCAATGAAATATTTGTTCTCAATGAACGCATAATGCTGGTAAATGAGAAACATATCAACATGGTTTGTGTTGCGTGCGGATTTCATACTCGAGATCTGTACAACTCACACGTGCACGGGTATACCGTTTGCAAACAAATTTACATAGATTTTTCCCCGAAAATGAATGTAATTGATCAGAAAATTAGAATAAAAAGTTTCCTTGATTAAAAATTCCATTTCCTGCGAATAAGTTTTAATAATAATTTATTTTTGACTTGTATTCGCTCTCATTTACAATTTTCCTTTTTGATTAACAATCCATTTATTCTTCAAAGAAGTTTCCTCTCTAAAAAATAGACCTCTACTGTTTCCTGAGAAAATTCCTGTTTCAAAAGCGATTCTAAAAATATCTTTTTAAGGTTCGACAGCACTTTTCACTGTCGTATTCAAGAAAAAGGAACCTTATCTCGTTTGGTGCTCCAGAGGCCTCCACAGCAAGCAACCGAGGCAAAAATTGCAAGTAGCGAAAAGATTAAGTCTAAGTTAAGATAAAGTTAAGATAAAAAGTTAAGTTAAGTTAAGATAAAGAAAAGATTAAGCATTACCAGCTTGGTCGACTGGTGAGCGAATCTGCTTGCGAGCGGAAAGACCCGGGTTCGAATCCCGCTGCCGACATGGTTGACGCGGCTAGAAATACGGCATGGGACTTGGGTAAACAACCGAATAATTTATCGAAGTAATTATCCGATCCAAGAATGGGCCCGAAAGTTCGTTCCTATAGCCTCATTCTATTCTATTCTAAGTCCAAGCCACCATAGGAATACAGGCAACCAAGGTAATAATCACAAGGATTAAATAAAACTAACCCAGAGATTGATCACATGTATGCAACGATTTAAGTACGAGCAGTGAAGAAGAAACATCGCAACCAGTGGAATGATAACAAACAACAAATGAATTAATTTAAGCACCCAAAGAATTATTCATAACTAACCAAGAGATTATTTTTACAAGCAACTATAAGCATAATAATAAGCTTGAATGGGACTAATTACTGTTCCCTTTTTCTATTCTTTTTTGAGACTTAGTGAATCCAAAGATAATTTGCATGAGAAAACTAGACTTTATTTCAATTAAAATTTTAGTTATAAGCATGTGATAACAAAAGCAAAATTTTTCTGTCAATTTAGTTGTATAGGTATTAGGCAGTGTGAATGACTACACAAACATATATGTATAATAAACATACACATAGGTAGTGCAATAAATTATATTACACACATTGTAACTTCATGGGTAGTGTAATGGCCAGAAAAAGAAATACTCTGAGTTACGGGTCTTGAAGAACTCATTTCCTATTTTTAAACCATGAGCTATTAACTACCGAGCGTATAACTATGGAAATGCCGTGTTTGCTTATAAAATAAACATGATTGCAGCGTTCCAAAATGCAGTTTTCTGTGGCGATACCGGGGTTCCATCCATCACGACGGCCGGTGCGCCGCACGAGCGTAGGTATCGACGTGCAGTCAAAGGCCGTCTCTGAGAATTGATGACGAAGCTAAGTGAACTAAAGGCGTCCTGAATTGCATTGTCGATACGGGATGGACAATCTGGGTGTTTCCTCAGACGTGACAGCACTGTCCTCCGAGTTAAAATTGTATCTCCAGGTGCTGAAAAATGTTCCCAACTATGAAAAATTTGAATCCAGTCATCAAACATCTGTATCTTGTCTCCAGACATCTGTAACCTGACACTATAATTGTAACTTGTTAAAAACTGTATCTTGTTGCCAAAAGCTTTAGCCCATGACCAAAACTTTGTCCTGTCACTAAAAATATTGTATCTTAAGACTTAAATCATCTACAAAACTATTCTCTTGTCAAAATACTGTATTTTGTTTCCAAAAGAATTGTATCTTCTTGCAAAGAAAATGCTTCTGAATGTAACATCAACCTGTTTAGCTCTCAATCTCCTACACCATGCGACGGTTCAACTGTTCTCTGCGACCAAGCATATATATTTTTAGTCATTCTGTTTTATTTGAAACCGGATTGTGACTAGTTCGAAAATCAAAATGCATCGTATGATCTGCCACGTCCTCAAGTTTTTAAAACCCAAACAACGTGGGTCTTAATTGAAAACTTTTGAGTACACATTAAAATTTAAACAGCTTAAACACGTGGGACGTTTTTACAGTTCATCACTGCCTTTTACTCAAACAAGAAATCCTGATGACGGTGCTTTTCTCTAGTCCGATAACTAACAGGAGCTGCAGTCATGCAAATGAGTTCAATGCGATTATCTTGAAAAAATTTCGCTCGGAACTCTGAAAGCACAAGTCTGTTTTGGTAGAGGTTCCAACACGACCTCTAGTTTAACTTTATACGAGTCATCTCTCTTGACAACATAGAAAAAAAGCTCTGAGCTACGTCTAACTTTCATTCTTGAGCATCAGTGCAAACGATAATGAAAGCGTCTTCTATGTAAAAATTAATTAAACAAACTTGATTAACACGACGGACTTTGTTCATCGTCTAAAGTAAAGCCCAAGCGCCATCTGCTGCGTCGAGTCTGAGCGACTTCACCTCATGGAAATAGCGTTAATTTAAAGTGAAGATTTCATACGAGCTTAAGAAGGCCAACTCAATTTGAGAGATGTTCGTGCTAAGTCTCCATGAAAGAAGAAATAGAAGTAAACGGTCGCGAAAACTTGCCGAATCCTCAAAGGGGATTAGCATGCGAAGTCTGGTCATCCAAGACCATTTTCGTGAGTGAGAACTTTTTCAGACGCTTATCTAGCCAAGGTTCCTCAAGTTCCTTTGTGTCGACCAATCCTGCAACCCCGGACCGATATCATCTGTTCCTCGAGAACAGCGGCCAGATTTAACTGCTAAAATGCCCTGGATCAACTGACGGGGCTAAAATCTTGAAGCAATGATGCGGCAGACACTCTTTCCGTCCTCTGCTCACATTGTCTCTCTCTCTTTCTTTCTCTGTCTCTCACACTCTCAGGTTCGCGCTCCTGCAGCCCAAAGCTCGCAATATCATTTGTACAATTGAGGCTTCTGTCTCATCCGTGTTTATGGTCGAGGAGCGGCGGTTCGAAGCCCAGGGACTGAATGTGGTTTGCACAGAAAGACGACTTGGATGCAGGATTCCAGAGAGAATTGTGATGGGCTTCGAGATAAGGAATGCCGGATTGGGCTGAACTCGGGCTTGCCCCTGGACTTTTTATGCTCTAAACTATAAATACAAAAGACGGAAATCGCACATGAAATCCCCTCACTCGGTGTACTAGGCATCAAATGTGATCATCACTAAGCGTTTTGAAAGTAATTGCTATAACTTTGTTTCGATTACATGTTAAAGCGTACGCGGGCACCTACACTATCTAGAAGCAGTTGAGGTTATCTGCTATAGTAATTTTACATCAATCACTGAAGCTCAATATATTGCATAGCATTGTGCACGAAATTTTCGTTTGTGTTTCACAAATTCAATTTAATTGTATAGAATAAATCCGATTTGTTCCAAAAAATTGTATAATCGAAAAGCCAGAAATCAATTACCTCATACGTATATTCTTTTTTGGGAAATGTACTATTTTAATAAAAATTATGGAGAATCCTCGACGTCGGACGTACGTTGGTAAGATTTACAAGTTTAACAAAGTTTGAGTTAGCAGATTGCACAGAAACAACGCGATGAGTTTCAGAGCGCAAAAAGTTAAACACGATGTCTTGAGCCTGCGTAACTTTGCTCCAAATATAGGAAAACTTTTCCTTGAATCGGACACAGTTAAGCAATGCGCAACTGCGTCTGGGATGATTACTAGAAGACGAACTCTCCAACTTCGTTACCAGGGCTCGAATTTTGCAACTTTACAGAAGTAAGACATCAGTTTCCAGGAAAGTCTAGGATTGAGTGTACTACAACTTTATTCGAACCAAAATGGAAATGTTGCAGTCGAGGCTAATTTAATTTATTCACGCAATGGGAAAATGAAAATTTTATTCCAGTATAAATTTAACTTTAATCTTCCTCATTAAATCCTTTAAATCTTGATTATGCAATGAGTCTATAGGTTTCTATACTTAATCATCTTTTCTCGTTAATCAAAGCTGGATTTTCATTATTTTTTACTAGTTTCTCCAAGCTTTTCAAACTAATCATTCTGTTAGAATAAGTTCAATTTTTTTCTCTGTTGATTGTTCTAAAACCTTCAGGCTAGACAATTTTAATCAAGAATGCTCACTCAAAGTCCTCGACAAGTTAGAATGCATGGAGAAACAATGTTGTACCGCCAGTTTGCTTCCCATCGTCAGCAAGATACAGATAATTCTGAGTAAAAATTCAAAATTGCTGCACAGCGCAACGTTCTCCGATAACTTTGACAGATTTGATTTACAAATTTAGACAAAAACTTGTAATGTACCCAAGAACCTGTGACGAGTTTTTTGTACATAATTTTCATTTGCTTAGGGCACAAAATTCTATCTCTGAATGATACGAACGTGAGTCTAAGCCCGTTAAGGAAGAAACTGTTTTCTGGCTCAACAGTATGTGTTGAGGCTCAGAAGTGCTTGGGTAGAGAATACTCGAAATTTCCTCTTCATACATTAATTTTCCCGTACTCAGCTACCCTCATAACCCAGGGAGGAAAAATCAGGTTAAGTTTCACACCAACAAGTGCATGAGAGCGTATCGCCCGGTGACGTCTTTTGAACAGACTGTTCTACAAATTGCGATGAACTGTAGTGATATGATGCAAAGTATTTCCCATGTTGGTGCTCCAGAGTATAACGATCTGATTTTAAACAACGATAGTTCTTGCTGAATAATGTTCACATGATGCTAAGCCATATAAATGAATAGTAAATAATGATAATGAACTGCTAAGTCATAATCCTAAGCTATATAAATGAGCTCTAAATAATGGTGATGAGCTGCTAAGTCATTATGCTAAGCCATGCAAATGAGGATTAAATGCCGGTGATGAACTGCTAAGCCAAAATGGTAGGCCATGCAAATGAGCATTTAGTAAAGACATGTTGTTTAGCGTTCAATAATTAGACCATAACGCCTTGCCACTCTAGGTATTACTATGCGATATAATTTTTAATGAAATAAATCTATACGTTTGCAGTCCTGTCATTGTTCAACGACTGGCCTCTTGGAGTTTCTAAACCTACATTTTCGTCTTGGGTTCCATTAGTTTCTATCTCCAATTTCTCTAATTCATTCAATAAAATTAGTGGCATTTTCTCGAACGCATTTTTAAAGCAATTATTTGGTAGAAATATGGATCGTATTTTTCGTATTTGTATAAAGTGAATAACCACTTGGATCTCTACATGGAAAAGATGTGCCACAAAAGCATGTAAACATGGAAGAAAATACCGGCTTTATACATGAATGCACATGTTTTGTTGTGCTTTAATCCAATACCAAAAGCTGAACACAAAGCACGTCAAGCACAGGCAGTAAACAGGAAATCTCTGCTCTCACAGCAGCCTCTTAAAACCAACAAATTGGCTCTACAATAGAATTAGCGAACATTATCTGTGTCTTATGCAATTATTGTCTACAATTTCTTTCAAGTAACTTGGCTAGAAAGTTTCCCAACTTGCATCACACAATCGAATAGACGAACAAGTTAACCGATCTTAACATCCGGAATTTATAGACAACAGGCTTTTGAATTCCTTCATTACAAACGAAATAGAACGTTTCTGACACAAACAATTTTTTTGATATCTGGAAACTGATTGGAACAGACTCTTGAATTTCTTCATAACGAATGAAATTATAACAAATATAATGTCCGTCTACATAACTGTTATCACATCCAGAAAAACAGAATTACTTCAAAAACAAAATGACTATATTTTATCTCACAGAGTGTCAACGATTTCAATGAAATTGTTTTTATGATATTATGCTGGGAGCCTTGGATCGAAATTCCAAATTAATTGCAACATTAAATGTAAAGTGGAAATAAATGTGTTTTTTCATAAATGCACATTATCTACAAAGAAAAAGAATATGTTGTGAAACTTAGTTGTATTTTGCAAAGTATTTCCAAAATATGCATTGAAAACAAATCTTTTTTTGAATATTTCAACGTTTCATTTTAATTTTTGCTTGGTACTTGTAAAAAAGCAGCACACATATTCTGAAGTTTCTTGATCTCCGTCGAACTTCATCGTAACTCCTTTGTTCCAACACACATGAGAGACACGTAAAAATGAGCAGACATGATTTCGAAATTGAGTGAATTTGCCTTCGGCGGTGCACCGTAACTTGCCCTGCATGATATTTATGCAGGGACTGTCGCTCGACTTGAGATTGACGGTGCAGTGGCAGTGGCAAAAATTGTGCAGCGTGTTTCGGAAAGCGCATACGCGGTCCGCTAGTGCGGAGTCAGCACGGTTGTCCTGCATTATGTGGCGCTTCACAAAAATGGCCTCTGATTCCACCGCGACAAGCATTGAAAATATTTTTAATAATTTAGAATCACGTTCAGAGTAGCAGCGTGCTGTGAGAATGTTCCTATACGTTGAGAATCACAGGGACATTCTTACCGCTCAAAACAACAAAGATTTGTTGTGTTTTTAAGCGAGCGGGTTTGGAATTTGCAGCACTAAATGTGAGCTATTTTTTTGCAATAAAAGGTTCATTAAAAAGCTGACTTTTCCACACCACATCCGTCTTTATTTAATTTTCTTTCGTGATTGAGAAAATTTTTGTTTCTGTTTCAGGCATCCATGGCACGTGGGATCATTGGTGGACCTACAGCGGCATCTCTGGTGAGTGAAAAACATTTATTTTTACCTCACATATACCAGACTCACGTATACGAGCCTCACATATACCAGCCTCGCACATACCAGCCTCACGTATACCAGCCTCACATATACCAGCCTCACATATACCACCTCACATATACCACCTCACATATACCAGCCTCACGTATACCAGCCTCACATATACCAGCCTCACATATACCAGCCTCACATATACCAGCCTCACATATACCAGCCTCACATATACCAGCCTTATATACATGCTTGGGATCCTAAACATCATCATTCAATTCCATCAGTTGCGTGTGAATGCATCACTTCGTTTTATTTCTCCCATGAGTCTTGAATAATATTAAGGTTTGAGTTTACTTGTTCCAAGAGGCCGGTTTACGGCTTCTTTTACCCTGCTCACTATTTCCTAACTCAAGGCTTACTATTTGCTACGCCCCACTTCACTACTTCCTAAGTCTCATCTTTCGACGAAAGAAAAGATTCTGCGTTGAAATTTCGATGAACTCTGTTTAAAAATTAACGTTTTTCTACGAAAAATATTCATAATACATGCCGAAGGGATTTAACTCAAAGGTAAGAGGAAGATATTTGGTCACGCTTGACATCTTATGATTTTATTTGAACACTTATTACAAAACTCACTGTACTTCAGATTGAATTCCCTCATAACTAAATTAAAAAATGGAGCTCAAGAAATTATGTCTCATGTTATAATCGGAATCGTTCATTTTCTTGCTTTGTTGGTCGCAAGACACTTTTTCCAAATCGCAGCCCAGTTATGAGACCAGTAAAATATCCTTCAGTTTACTACTACCATGTGCTTAGTACGATTATATTTCGTAACGTTTATGGCCGATAATTCGCGCAGGTAATCCTACTAGAATGTGCCCCCACGCACCGACGGCCGTTCAGCACCACCAATCTGGCCGCAGCGCACTTGGTGCCATATTTTACATCGGCCTCCTTCTCTTTTGCATTCCAAACCCTTAATATTTATTCTGCAAACACAGTAGAAAATTGTCCAAAGCGCCCGCTGGAAGGCGTGACCAGACTGAAAAGCATGCTGCTCCAGCTTTATGCTGGACATCCTTTGGAGGGGGAGGTGTTGAATGGAAGGAGAAGGAGGGGATGGTTTGAATGAGAGGGAAGAGGGAGGAGAAAGGATATAGATACGAGGATGACAGAACATCTGCACCGTAATAACAGCTCACGACTGCCACGTAACAATGCAATAACAGTTTACAACTGTAACGTAAAACCGTAATAACAGTTTAGGACTGTAACGTAGCACCGCAATAATACTCCATGATTGCGACATAGCACCGCAATTATACTCCATGATTGCGACATAGCACCGCAATAACACTCCATAATTGCGACATAGCACCGCAATAACACTCCATGATTGCGACATAGCACCGCAACAACACTCCATGATTGCGACATAGCACTGCAATAACACTCCATGATTGCGACATAGCACCGCAATAACACTCCATAATTGCGACATAGCACCGCAATAACACTCCATAATTGCGACATAGCACCGCAACAACACTCCATAATTGCGACATAGCACCGCAATAACACTCCATGATTGCGCCATAGCACTCATCATTGCGACGTTAAACCACACTAACTACTCTCAACTACTACATAAAACCAGAATAACAAACCGCGTTAGCTACTTATAGTCATACAAAAATTTGAAGACCAGAGCATAAAAGTGAAATCAGAATATTTCTATGGATGTAGTGTAACATCACTGACATAATCGAAGACTGTAACTTAGTTTACCGTTATCAACATAATCTACGACTGTAGCTTAGTGTTATATTACCGACATAATCTACGACTGTAACTCGAAGTCTTGATGTTATTCATGTCTGAGATGTGAATTATTTGAACTAATCAATTAATAGGCAACATCAAGTGACAGAAACACTGTATGGCTGTTGTGCAAATTTATAACAACAGAACTAACAGTAATTTTGATACTTTACCAAGTAACGCTGTTCAACTCACTTACTTGACCTGCAACGTATACAAATATTTGGCCTGTTTTTAAAGCACTCATTTCTAATATACTAAAATAAATAACACAGAAACTTTGTTAGTTTTTTCAAAATAATCTCAGCACCTTCTTTAAAGGGTGCAGCAAATAAATACCCATCTGATGTATGATAGAGGCAGCAGAATGCCTGGACAAACCTCCTTTGCATGCTCACCCTCAAGTGACCCAAGCCTATTACTATGAAATATCTCATTAGAAACTGAACTTGATTAGTCACTGGTAGCACGCCTTTCAAGCGCGTCTGTGCAAGTGCACCTGCACGAGCGTGCCGGAAAGGGTACCATGTATGTTGGCATTAAAGATATTTTGCGTTTATAAGCGATTGGCGCTCATCATTGATCTGCGCAAGTATACTTGCACTGACTCGCCTGTGAGAGTACGCCTGTGCAAGCATACCTGCACTGGCAAGCCTATGTCGGTACACCGGTGCATGTTCCCTTGTGTACGTACACTTGTACAGGCACACCTGACTATTGACACCTGCGTAGGCCCACCTGTGCAGGCACACCTAAGCGTGCACACCCGTACAGGCACTCCTATGCAGACACTCTTGTGCAGACAGACCTGTACAGGCACTCCTATGCAGACACTCTTGTGCAGACAGACCTGTACAGGCACTCCTATGCAGACACTCTTGTGCAGACAGATCTGTACAGGCACTCCTATGCAGACACTCTTGTACAGGCACTCTTGTTCAGACACACCTGAACAAAGACACACCTATCTATAGACCCCTGAACAAAGACACACCTGTGTATAGACCCCTGAACAAAGACACACCTGTGTATAGACCCCTGAACAAAGACACCTGTGGAGGTTCCCCTCAATATTTACACCAGAGCAGGCGCGACTGAATAATCAGGCCCGTGAAGGCACAAACGAGGAGCAAGCAAGAGCCGTAAGCTGCCATGGTTCTGACATTTGTTTTGCATACCACTGGGGAAAATCGGTGATCACCATGTAGTGCGAGCTACCCTCCAACGTAGAAACAACCCGTCGATATAAGAGCGAGCGTTCAAATGATGAACGCACGTAGTGACATGAAGGCCAAAAATAGCTGTGATTCGCGTGAATGGAAAGGTAGCAAATGTATCTCAAATAAAATTCTTTACCATTTAACAGCGACTGATGTTCTTTCTTATTGATTAGTTGTTGAAATTTTAATTAAAAACAATATGAAGTGCACAAAATGTGGAAGATTAGCCACCTTGCTTTGATCTTTATTCCAATATTGTCCTCAGTTTAGAAATAATTCTTATGATAATTTTAGTTTCAAACCTTTGCCGTAAAATTTGACCTCTTCGTAGTCCTAACCCTAATCTATCAGGTCATCCCATAAGTTCTGTCATAATTTTGCCTTTTTTAAAAATTGAACGAAATTTAATGAGTGTTTTATTATATCTAATGGAGCTGAACATTTTTATGTTTACATGCCTTTAAACTGATCAAATTTTATTTCGCAGAGCAATAAAATTAAATTTTGTTTGATTAAAACCCTGCTAATATGGAAGTACCCAAGAATCATTTGAAGCACATAAGGCTTTATGAGTTCAAGAAAGGAAACTCAGCAGCCAAAGCGGCTAGAAACATTCAACCAGTTTATGGAGAGGACTGTGTAAATGAAAGAACTTGTAGAAGATGACTTGCGAAAATCAGACTTAGAGATTTCACTCTTGAACCGGACGTACAGTTGAGTTTGATGAAATGCTTCTTGAAGCAGCTCTTGAAGAAAATCTTGCTTTATCAGCTGAAGAATTGGCAGTGGTTCTCAGTTCAAACCATACAACTGTTCATTGTCATCTTCAAAAACTTGAAAACGTTCCTAAACTTAGAAAGTGGGTGCCTCATGAATGAAAATTCGGACAGAACTTATGGGATGACCTGATAAATACCACTCAGAAATGCAGTTACAGCTTCAACTTTAACGGCAAAATCACCTTAATTCTTGTGTTAACCTTTACCTCAACTAACTAAAAGCTGCAATTCAGAAAAGGAAGATATTTTTGAATACTATTTTACTAAGTTCTGTAAGTCATAAAATTGTAGTATCGAATTTTTTGATGCACTTCCTCGATTATAACAAAATTCTTATTTTAAACCAGTAAAATTCAGAAATATTTTCCACACAACTTAACAAGATGATAGAAATTTCAAAACATTCAGTACGGATGGTTCTCGGCTCTGTTCAAAAGGAAGTAAATAAAGCAACGTAAAGAAAACAGGATATTCTTTTCAATTTTCAGTTTTCTCACCTCAATTTCATAATTATAGTCATCAACAAGATGAGAGATTGAAAGTCTGTATTCAACTTTTGAAGATTTTCCTTCTCGATGACTTTCGTAGCTAAACATTTTCCGTTTGATTGTAATAAAATAAAACTGATTAATACCTCTAGATTTGTAAGAAAAGTAATACCATAATCACCAACTTGTGGACAAGTGTGAGTTATAACAATAATTCAATATTATGGCAGATCATTTCGTAGTTAATATAATCAAAAAACGATATAGATTTTTATAAGATAATGATAATGAATAATAATTGGTTGTTATAAATAGTTGAACGTTTTTATCGTATTGGTCAAGAGCTTCATTGCGAATTGAGAGGTAAAATCGACTTTTGAACAAATGTTTTTTCACGACGCGTGCGCAGAAGCGAGTCTGAAGCAGAATTTATCATAGGAGAAGCTATTAGACTTCACGCGATCACATCTACACATATATATAAAGTGTGTATGTGCATACATTTGCTAGGCTATGTTTGAAAAGCGAACCAACTTTTATTTAACTTTCAAGACAGAGTTCGCAGTTCAATTCTTTAACTACCTCAGATTCGTAAGAATTTTACGCAAGTCCGACGGAGAAATTAGGACCAGTTTTCTAGGAATGACAAAAGTTTCCTGTTTAGTTTGAGTTGTTAACTAATTTCACGGTAACCGAATAAAGCTAAATTGAACCGCTCAGTTATTCATGAGGCCCTTATTCGGAATATTTTGTAATTTTAAACAACGCTTTAACAACAGTCATTCTTTTCCGCGCCGGAAAACTGCATGAATTAAAAAATTAATTATATTTACTGGTCATGCGAGCACTTAGAGACTGAATAACACATGTTGGCAGTCACACAAATTTAGCGTGAAAGAATCAGAAAATGTATGAGCATTTTTATCAAAGGTTCAAGAATTTGTGGGCAAGAGAACTTTCCTAGTTGGTCCGCACGCAAGCCACTCTGGATCAATCAAAAGCCTGGCAACCGGCGATTTGTTTTGTCTAGATTACCTTAGTTTTGGTGGGTGAGGGAAAAGCATTGCTTCACGAACGAACAGCTTAGACAATCCTCGTAAAAGCTTCATCCATCAAAACTTGTCCACCGTACTTTTGTTGCAAACTTTGAGTGGGTTGTCACAGGGTGACGATTTTACAGCTCAACTTGGCCGCGATGTTCAGCTGTTGTGTTAAGCCATGTCCTCTGCCTGCTTAAAACTGGGCCTTGTCAACCTGGTTCTAAAACAGTTTTTTTTTCACTTCTCTAATTGATTCTACATAAATTTGAAAGCGTTGATTAGCATGGTTAATTTGCCTCATTTTTTATGAAGTCAAATCTGTTTTTTTTGACTACCATCACTGTTTTCATGATTCGCTATTTGTGCTGAACTTTTAGAGCATTTCTTCGTTACTTTCGGTATTGCGCCATTATATTCAAGAAAAATTAAAACATCACCATTAAAATTAAAAAAGTTAATATGACATTGCTTAAAACTTTTCAATTTCTTTTTCAATTCAAGCTGTTAAAATTATTAACAAATATATAAATAAGGAAAGTATTATAACTCTTTTATAACGAACCTTGTCAAAATTATCATACGTCAAAAAATAAAGAAAAATGTAAGAAAAATTCGCTTATAGAATAAAGTAATTTTAAATGTGTCATTATTTTCGCTCGACCAGAAATATTTAGGATATTGGCTCTATTTTATAATCTGAAGTAGTAGAGCTTTGGTTCCCTGCATCTAGCTTTTATTATTATTAGTATAAACTAACCTAAGTGCAAAAAATTGATTTACTAACATTGTGACCCTTGACAAGAGAGTAGAAAAAATACGGGCAATCTATACTTGCAAAGCCACGTGTATTGCGTCTCAAAATTTTCTTCTATCGAAACTCATCAGACAAAGTACAAACACATCAAACTAAAACTCTCTATTTCTTTCTTTCTTTCTTTCTTCTTCACTACTTCCCGACGCACATTAATTCCCTAAGATGACACCACTAAGATGCACTCATTTCAATTAAAATATTTCTTCCTAATTGAATATTTTTTTCCGGAATGACACATAATTACTTCCATTGGTGAAAGCGCTTTTTAAAATGCTGCATTTTGTCTCAAGTGACACATTTTCCATGGATTCTGCACAATTTTCAGTCCCATGCTTTCTCTTTGACACACCTGAAGCTCTGCTCTTATTCAAGGCTCTCAACTGAACACTACTCAATATTTCTCTTGCTCCGTCAGTTAGTCACGAATATCATTGCTGAAGTCAATAGCTAGTTAATATTATTATTATTGTTGGATTCAATAGATAGTCAATATTATTATTGCTGTCAATAATTAATCTTATTGCTGGAGTGAATATAATTTTCTCATGCAAGAGGGCATTATCATGGTTGGGTGTTCGCTCCCTCGAAGGTCACATTATGCTTGTACTGTCGCTGTTACGGTACTGAATTAGTAAGCCTTTTTTTCTATGCAGGATTTAAACAAGTGTTCTAAGATAAACATGAAATACATTTCCTGGATTTTGCATTGTGTGACAACGTAAATCAACGTTCTTTTTTAAAATCCAAACGAAATTACACAATATATTTTCGTCAGGATCATCTAGAGAAAAGTTTATCCCAAGTAACATAGTCATAAATTATGTCTTCTATCCACTGTTTAGCGGAAAAAATTTTAGTGTTTGATGTGGTAACTCGAACGTCTACTTACGATGTTGTACCTTTCAAAAAGTTCCTTTGAAGTGAAACGAAGACAAAACAAAAATGGCTAGTAACTTGACAAAACGAGGTCAGATTTTTCTCACTCAAAGATCTTCCGCAACATTTCAAGTCTGTAAGTTGTTTGGGAATTTTTTTCCTTAATAATGGAATAATATTACGGAAAATACCAATGAAGAAAAAAATTTACCTAGAAATGCATAGAAAATTATTATATGCAGTATTATTATACATATATTATATGCGGATGAAGAAAAATAGTTTAGTTAAGCTTTAATTCAACTTATCATCAACATAGGAGTAGTACACGCATAAAATAACTGATTTATTACTTACATTCAATAGTTTACAGTAATAAACAGCGCTCCATCTAAGAACCGTCACTACAATATCAATCAGTTCATTAATTTAAGTATTGTGGATTATGATTATCCATTCTATGAGTGATCGTCCAGTGTGGGAAGAATTGCTCTCTTTGGGAACGACTGTTGATTGTGGTAATAATTGTCCACTTTGGAGATGATTGTCCCGTTAGGAATTTTTGTCCCATTTGTGAATGATTGTGAAAGATTGCTTATTCTGGAAGAGCATGAACAAGAAATTCTTTTTATTTCAAAAGCTATAAATAATACAGGGTGCGTCACCAAAACTTCCTTTTTTTAAATGCGTTTTGCTTGGAAAACAGGAAGTCATGTTGCTGCCCCCTGTACTACACAATTATTATAGATTTCCTAGACCCACTTGACGATTTGCGTTTGATAAATACGAACAGAATTTAATCTAAATTTATACCGTTGTGTATTTCCACAAAAATTAATTTTTTCCGGGGGTTGAACGGCATGAGAGATAAAGGACCTTGTTTTTATTTCAAGTAGTTCCTAAACTGAAGTGTTTGTTCAATTGAAATAAACAGGGCTCCCACAAACAGCGTCGAATAAAATGCAGACATATTTTTTAACATGAATTGTACACAGCAACTCCTTTTTAACACGTACGCTTCCAGCGACGAGTGACACATTCTGCTCCTCGTTGCTGAAATTCAAACACATTTTGATTGGATCATATCACATTTTTCCAATCAGAGATGAAACACGAAACTGCTAAAATTATTACTAACATCAATTTGCAACAATTAATAAGCCAAATATTCTCAATTGGGTATAAAATAATATGGTAAAATGTCCTTAATATGAAATAAGTAATAATAGAAGAGTACGAATTAACTCGCAGTCAATATGTCAAGTTCTAGGAATAATAATTGAGACAGTGTTATATCTTTCCCAAGTACGATCAAGGCAATTAATATCATTGATAAATTTACTAGGCCAAGCATCGATTCTTTTTCGAAAACATTGTCCTTTCTCAATTTCCCTTTGAACACAAAAAATACCAAAGTAAACATGGAATAACATAAAACATGAAAATCCTTAGCATCTTTTTTTCACGGTGATTGCATTGCAAGTCCTCAATTGAAGCTTAATTGAAGTTTATTCATTCGTAGAATTTAACGCATTTCAGATACAATAATGCACGCTTTCTCGTACAAAACACTGGACGGAAAAAGTTCGATTGGGCGGCATTTGCAACGTTTAAACATTTTCTTCGGTGTACAAAAGTAAGTGGGAAAACACTGTTTTTAGTTTTTCCCCTAGCATTAGTAATCAACAGTGGGAAAAATTTTTGAGTAATACTTGGGGAACAATGTATGAGGAATATACATATATTTCAGGATAAAATATGTGTGTGTAAAATTTTCTTAATAAAGTAGAATTATTATACTGTAAGATACCTTTAAAATTATATTGACAATGTTTTTGCTTGAGACGGTGGATGCCAGACAACTTGCAGGCAACACTGACAGCTCTGTATAAGGGAAATCAAATGTGCTTTTAGCGGCACAATACCAGAATTATGTAAATGAACACAAAAAACGCTTCGGAAATTCGACGCTCTATGTCTGGATCTCGGCATCTGGATCTGGGCATCTGGGTCAGGGTATCTGGGTCTGGGCATCTGGGTCAGGGCATCTGGATACTGGGCATCTGGGAGTGAGTCATGCAGACTGAGCTAATCATTAATACTAGCTGAAAACGTTTGATTTAAGACAAAATAACGTTACTGGCTTTTTTTAAAAGTTTGACACTCGTATTAGGTTATGAGTTTCAGTAGATAAATATTTTATCGTGCTTAAATGTCTTTGCTAGTTGTAAGAAAACCAACAAGCACAAAAGACCAAACGAAAGTTAAACAATGAACTTTACAAAGGAGACTACTTCGACAAATCGACACTAAAAACAAAAGTACCAGAAGTTCCGGTGCTTATCTTGAGAGTAACAATATAATCAGCCACAATTATAATGAAAAGTTGTGCGTTTACTTTTCGTTCATGATATATTCATGATCTTCATTGGTGGCTGTCATGACTATTCAAGCACAAGCATAAACTTGTCTTTCCTTGCTTGCAATTAAGACCGACTGCATGAGACTGAACTCGTCTGTTAGTTGGGTCGTCATTTGCTGGAAGAACTGACGACAGCAGAGTTTGTTTCTAGCCAAGTTTCAGGATAATGAAAGAGCGAGAGGTGCACGTCACGACTTGACATGACGTGAACTATTGAACTTCATAATGAGGAACATGACATGAATGCTCTTCATGGTTAGTGTAACATGAGATGAACGCTGTTTTTGTGTCGTGGAACAAACAAACGTTGTTCTTGTGTCGTGGAACATGAAATGAATGCTGTTCACGTGTTTTGAGACATAGAAAAACGTTTTCTCCGTAAAGAAGAAAGTTCATAAAGAGATCTCACTCCTCGTAAACAAGAACCTTTATGAAAAAAATATTCTACTGTATAAATAATTCAGGCTTCAGTCACCTGAAGGACTTCGGGTGATAGATCGAAAGTCGACTTTTGCAAGTACACCACCTATTTCCCCACAACTGATCGTCTTCTTTCCAGCAATTATACTCAACAAGGAGACTTTAAGTAACAGATGAAAAAAATCAGACACTACAACTGTCACATCCACCACCACTACTTAGGTGATTCCACAACCACTCCTCCACTTCTTCCTCCTATTAATAATTACTGCCATCGGGAAGACTTTGAACAATGACTGATATATTCAAACACTACTACTGTCATTTGAACCATCATTACACCACCGCCACCACCACCACCACCATCTCTCCTCCCCCTCGTGCTCCCTTCAATTATGTTAATGAAGTGCCCGTACCAGGCGTCCAGGACTCTCATCATAATAAGGGTAGGAGCCGAAGCTCGACTTCGGCCGTCATCAATCGTCAGAACGAGGTCTTGAGTTGCACAGCCCCGCTAAAGAAACACATTTCTTCCCTCGTGCAGAAACTTCTCTCTAAAACTCTTGAGCCCAGATATGCGACCGAATCTAAACGCGCTCATGTGTGATGGACTCTTGGATCGTGAATAATTTATCAGTGATGGTCTTCGCTGGGGTAATTTATATTTGAATTTTACGTACATGTGCCCTTCATAGGGGTTATTTTTTGTTGCACGTCATCCTTGAGTTATTTTTATAAAAAATAATAAATGAATAATTCACGCATTATGTTCTATGGAATCAGAATAAATCCTAATTCCTAACTCTGTTGCAAAAATTATTTTTCTTTGCCTTATATATACATCAATTACTACGATAATATGAATCTCCCGATTTTCTCAGTTCAGCCAACAATTACTCTCGAATGAAACCAAGTCGGGTGATGGATATGCAACTATCGATGAGTTAGAAGCTAAAAATTTATTGCTCTGTTGTAGTGAACTGGAATTGAGTCATATTCTCTCTCTCTTTCTTTCTCTTTCACCCGAGACATTAACAAAATGGAGAGAATTCAGGGTGAAGCAACGAAAATGATTCCTGAACTCTACAATCACAGCTACACAAGCGTTTTCAACAGCTTAAACTTATCTCCCTAGAAGAAAAAAGACTTCAAGGAGAACTCATCGAGGCATTACTACAGGGTGTCTCAAAAAAATGTACTCACCCTTTAACCGTTGCTAACATGCTGTGTTCTTTGTGTTGCAGGTGTGAGGTTCGAATCTTTGCGAACATGATTCTTTAATCACATTTAATCATGTTCGCAAAGATTCGAACCTCACACCTGTAATACAAAGAAGACAGCATGTTAGCAACGGTTAAAGGGTGAGTACATTTTTTTGAGACACCCTGTATATCAACAGTTTTAACGATTTTAAGATTGAAAGGCCTTTTGGCAGAGACGATAACGTACGAACCATAAATAATGCCTCTCTCCCACCACTCAATGTGTAAATATTGGAGATCAAAACAAGTAAAACACTTGGGGAATAATTTTCTACCAATCCTCTCATTCGTGACTAAAAATGATTCAATTCATTATTTGCACCTAAAAGGATCATGAGCGGATAATGATAATCATATGCAACTCATTAATAGTCACATTTTTGTTGTTCAATGTTGTTAATTAATCATATGCAAGCTGATGCGGCTTAAAATAGATCAGTTCTTCAAATGAGTTCTGATTTAGAAGTTTTCAAACTTTTGATCCGCTCGTCAAGGATAGTTTTTCTCCAATAATAATATCTTATTTAAAATTATTGCAATGAATAAATTTTCCGAAGCAGCGACGGAGACCGTCTTTTTTTAGAACCTCTGTGAAAAATAGTTTATTAAGTGGAATTCATCCTTTCGAATAATGAAAAAAGTGAAAAAATAATTTAAGATATAAAACGAAAGGGAGAAAAAGTGAGTTATAAAAACTGGATTTTCGCCAGTATAAACAGATGTTTAGATGGAAAGACAGTTTATATGCATCAGATAAAAATATTGTGCTGGAGATGAAATGTTAAACAAAATTAATTTGTAATATATTACACTTTGATGAAACTTAACACATCAAGGAGTATGTAATGTATGTATCAGATCATCCCATAAGTTCTGTCCGAATTTTCATTCATGAAACACCTACTTTCCAAGTTTAGGAACTTTTCCAAGTTTTTGAAGATGACAATGAACAGTTGTATGGTTTGAACTGAGAACCACTGCCAATTCTTCAGCTGATAAAGCAGGATTTTCTGCAAGGACTGCTTCAAGAAGCTTTTCATCAAAATCAACTGTACGTCCGGTTCAAGGGTGAAATCTCCAACTCTGAATTTCGTAAATCATCTTCTGCAAGTTCTTTCATTTACACATTCCTCTCCATAAACTGGTTGAATGTTTCTAGCCGCTTTGGCTGCTGAGTTTCCTTTCTTGAACTCATAAAGCATTATGTGCCTCAAATGATTATTGGGTACTTCCATGTTAGCAAGGTTTTAATCAAACAAAATTTAATTTTATTGCTCTCTGGAATAAAATTTCATCAGTTTAAACGCATTTAAACATAAAAAAATATTCAGCTCCATTATACATTATAAAATACTCGAAATTTTTTTCAGTTTAAAAAAGGTGAAATTCGGACAGAACTTATGGGATGACTTGATAAGATCCGTGAAAATTCAGTAATTAAAAACAGTAATATCTGAAGTATTATGCCTTGGTTAGGGTTAATGCATCGATGAATATGTAAAATAAGTATAATAATAATTTTAAATTAGGACAGCAATGAGCCCAGTATTATCCATTGATGGATGTCAATACATCAGGAAATTTGTCAAAATAAAGTAGTAAAAACTAAAATTTATGGCAAATAGAGACTAAAAACTAGAGGAACATAGATTTCAGTACTTATTACTTTTAAATACTGAATACATAATATTTGAATGCTCATTTACCCTTAGTATTTATTTGTTAAAATATTTAGCATTTTCGAACAATTTTCCACTTCAGGCACTGTGTTGCAAAAATTCTAATTCTAATTTCCTTTCATCATTGCCAGATAAATTTCATATATATTTAGGTACAGTTTGTGAGCAAAAATTGATACGCTCAAAGTTCAAAACAACAAATTTTACGTTTCATTTGATAAACAGTATTAATTATTTGGCCCAATGCTTCTAGCATGAAAAGTATCAGCTTAGATCAAAGAAATTCCTAGGTTCTCAAAATAGTTATCTTCAATCCCAATGCTAACTACAAAGATAAAGAAAAGTGTCTTGGATTTTGCAAAGCGCTTTCGATCCAGTAAAGGAGGTAGGAAATCGAATTCTAAAATGCACTCAAAATGTGATGCAAATGTTGAAATCTTAAAATGATTCATAGGGCTGCTATTGAAAACCATGTCGTAACTTTTTATGAATGCCAGCGCTTAACAGTAAAATACATCCTTAAAATGGGGAACAGATAGGTTAGGTCATTACAGAATTAGAATCAGTATCGAGTTTTCCATGGCAACCCCACTCTGAAAATAAACATTTTACTCCCGACAATTCATGACATATCTGAAATATATTTTCTCATTTATCGACTTTTTCTGATGTGTATCTTTTGATTTTATTAAATGCTATGAAGTTTTCAGTTAGAAACGTTAATGATTTTAATTTAATTGAATGTACACGGGTGATCGACCAGCTAATTATTATAGTAATCGGAGCTTCACAAATTGCATCCTTTCTTGCGTATTTAATTATAAAATATTACCCGTACTGTTGTGAACTCAAACTGTCCAATTAGTTACTACCACCATTTTTTCGAAGTAAACGTCTTTTATCAATTTTTGCAAACTTTTATTCCTTAGTTTTGCTCAAATTGTGACAATATGACCTCCGCTTCTGGTATTATAAACTAATATGAACGATGTTCTACATCTTCTTACACGATAAGGCATTTTTTAAGCCGTTGTTGTATATTTTGTGTATGGACGATGTTGAAGTAACATGTATTTCTTTCACGTCTTAATTGTATTGTTTAGTGATAATATGAGGTTTTTGCACTTTCAACAAATGTGTTTCTACCACCTTAAGACTTTAATTATGAAATATTTGAAAAAACAATGTTAGTGCGTGTGTCACACCTCAATTTGATTGTAACCTACGAATTTTCTTTGCTCCTTTTCCTTTTCATCAGATCACAGCCGTGTTTCAGTATTTTCTCGTCACATTCTAGTGCCATTTTCTAGTACTATTTTCTACTGTCATTGTCTAGTACCATTTTCTTGTTCTTTTTTACGATTATGGTGCTTTTCTCCTTAGTTTCTTATAGCAAATAGGGCGAATGTATCGATAATAAAACAGTTAATTTGATGTTTCTAATATCTTCCACCGCGAGTGACTCGTGTTTACACATAAGCATCAATCGAACCTTAAACTTGGCATTTAGGCTCAACTTTGTAAACTGACTCGTGCTTTTAGTCATCACATCTTGATTTATTTGTGCTTTCAGTCAACGCATCTGAAAATTTTCATCTGTTGTACCAATTAAAACCCCAATTAAAATTAAAGAAATAAAATCTTAGCAATAACTTTTTCAATTAATAGGAGGCAAGTAAATGCAGTACGTAAAACTATTTCTTCGATAGTCTACTATCGTTTAATTCAACAATCACGCCATTAGGACAGAAACGAACGTTGTTTAACGTCCGAATGAGAATAAATTACATTACTTTCAAAGGAAGACTGAATGCGTTTCAGATGGTTTATTACATCAATTGGAGGTTGAAGTAAAACTACATTGACGTATAATACGTTAGAATGATGAATAATTCCTTAATAGTACGTACGAAATGAGTAATAGGCAGCGTCTATGTCATCTTAATGTTACGTGCTTTACAAATGTTTCTAACCTCGTCGTCAAAAGAAGTCTTTATGAACTCATAAGAAGATAAAAACGTAAGTCTGAAGTCGATTATCTAAGAACGCTTCTAGTCTCATTAGACCGGGAATCAAATGTGACTTATAGTGCCGATTATTAAAGTGAGCAAGCTGATACTGAATCACACTGCCAAACTCAATAAACGCAAGAAACAATACAACCAAACTCAATATATAAGAAACAACACAGCCAAACTCAACATAAGCAAGACACAATACAGTCAAACTCAACAAAAGCAAGACACAATACAGCCAAACTCAACAAAAGCAATACACAATACAACTAAACTCAACAAAAGCAAGAAACAATGCAGCCAAACTCAACATGGCACGCAATCCGACTAAGCATTGAAGAGACACGGCCCAAGCAAGAGTAGCATTTCTCTGTTAGAAGTCAATTACCAACTATATCCGTCAATCTCAGACCTTTCGTTAATCTAACCTGCCGAGGCAATCGATACTTGTCAATCGACTACAATTTATTGGAGGCTGTAAATCATGCCTTGCCTATAATGGGGCTAATCTCGTTCTGACAAGTGGACGCTTTTGTATGAGCTGCTGAAAAAAATCAAGACTTCTCCCAGCAGCAGGTTCCAGAGATCAAATACTTTTGGTGGCAATCACCGCCGGCCGACAGCGCCTTGAGTACAGGTCTATTTTTCTTCGGTGCGTATAAGAGCAACTGCTGCGAGCGATAACTCACATGAGTAATATTACACGGCTCATGATGTTATGCGATGGATTAGGCTTTGTAAAAGCTGCCACAGAGAACTTGTTCAGCAGGAGTGTGTAGTTTAGAGCATTTTCGTACGTCTGGATCAGGAAGGATTTGATGACATCTTTCCACACATGCAGCTGATGTTTCTGTGTTGTGGTAGACATATAAAGTAATATTTCTGTGAAATTAAGTAGCAGAAAAGCTACCAACACACCGAGTGCTCGTACTACGCAATTATTATATTGATTACTCTTTTTATTTCATAATACTTCTGAATCGATCTTTTTAATTAGTGTTGCTACAGTATTCAAGGTGTCTATAATTTCCATCAACGTTATTTTTCTGTAATCTCAATAGAAATAACATTAATTCTTATTGACTTTTCAATATAATTAAACTTAAATCAGGAAACAATTATTCTTGTGTATTTATTTTGTGCCGACTAGAGTGCCTGTTGGTTCATCAAGACCAGAAAGCAATTAAAACAAACTTAAACACCTCATTATAAAACAACTGCACTAAAAAGCCTTTGTAATATGAAATTATTGAATTTTCTGAGACTCACACACCGCTAAAGTTTGTGACTCGACAGTAGGGTAGACTTTTTCTGGGACGATCTTTATGTTGCAACACTGGGACAAGCATCAGAATTATATTTTGTTAAGCATTAAAACTGTTATGCCTTATTCATCAGTTGACAGTCCCGTGTACACTCATCAGCTGACAGTCCCGTGTACACTCATCAGCTGACAGTCCCGTGTACACTCATCAGCTGACAGTCCCGTGTATACGACACCGTTTAATAAAGTTTGATGGTTCCATGAAATAGACTGTTCAGTAAGTCGCTTATTCCCGTATTGCCTCTAAAAAATTATTTTATAAAAAACGAAATATTGCTTTTTGCTCTTGATAGACCACAGCAGAAAATGAACTCAAGTCACGGCAGGTAAGGGAGCACTGCTGGTGCTGCTGGTGCTACTGGTGCTGCTGATGCTGCTGGTGCTGCTGGTGCTGCTGGTGCTGCTGGTGCTGCTGGTGCTGCTGGTGCTGCTGGTGCTGCTGGTGCTGCTGGTGCTGCTATGCTGGCTTCTTGATGAGGTTTAGAAGCAAGAGGACAAACGATGGAGCATAATTATGACTCGGAGAATAGAATTCGATGAAAAACAGGACGTTGGTAATGAGAGAAATGAACTGCGGTTACTAGGGTAATGAAGGAAAAAGGAATGCAGTTGTTATAGTAATGAGAAAATGGAGTGCAGTTACTAAAGTAATGAAAGAAATGGAGATCGGTTATTAAAGTGATGAGGGAAATGGAGTGCAGTTACTAGAGTAATGAGGATAAAGAAGTGCAGTTGTTATAGTAATGAAAGAAATTTAGTGCGGTTACCATATTAATGAGAGAAATAGAGTGCAGTTACCATATTAGTGAGAGAAGTAGAGTACAGTTGCTATATTAATGAGACAAGTACACTGCATTTACCATATTAATGAGAGAAGTAGAGTGCAGTTACCATATTATTGAGAGAAATGGAGTGCAGTTGCTATATTAATAAGAGACACTGAGTAAAGTTCCTACGTTCATGTTTAGTTCATGTTTTTAACAAGAAGTACACTTTGGTTGTTAACTGTAACCATGGGATGCTCTTGACCAATTATTAAATAAAAAGCAGGAAGAAAATATTTTATCAACTGAGATTGAAAAATAACCGAGACACTGATTTTCAAACAGGGCGTGTCTCATAGTAACTGCCTGGAGGGCAATTGACGAAATTGCAAACCTTCATTACCCGTCATGATGATATTGCAAACCTTGATTACCCGTCATTGTGAAAAATGATCGTTTCCTACTGACTGCAGAAGCAGTTATTGCTGGATTTGGCAGTGACTGTGGAGGATCGTTTACTTTTCTAATAGAAATCAAACCCGCTGTAAATTAGACATTTTTATTTTATTTGCCTTAACCTGATGTTTAATTTCGGTTTAATGAAAACTGATGCTCACAGCGCCTGTAAAATGATAAGCACAAGAGGAAAGAATGAGCTGTTACAGAATTAATTGTCATTCTTCGTGCAGACTGAACAACTTAGCAATCAGAACCAGTAAGCTGAAAAAATACATAGCTCAAGTGCATGTGCGTAATGACGAGAGTAAGGTTGCTAAAATTCCTTTGTATTTACAAGGAATATAAGTGCTACTGTATCGGGTGTGCAATTTTTTCAGTGGTATGTGCGTCTCACTTTATTTCGGGAAGAAAATTAATTTTTTTTACACGATAATTGAGCTGTAGCATGATAATTTTGCATGATATTTGAGTTTTGGCATGACAGTTTAACATGATAATTTGGTATGATAATTGGATTACGGCATGGTACTTTATCATGATAATTTAGCAGGATAATTGAGTCTCATTTTTATAGCATCATTCTTTAGTGGTGGCTTAAGGTGATTCTTTACTTGTTATCACTCCAACTCCTTCATTACCCACCCTGGATGATTCCTCACTCCCCTTACAATTACTTCACGCTCTTCACACTCTTCACGCTTATCACACTTTTTACGCTCATCACGCTCTTCTCGCTCATCACGCTCATCACGCTCTTCTCGCTCATCACGCTCATCACGCTTATCACACTCTTTACGCTCATCACGCTCTTCATGCTCTTCACGCTCATCACACTCTTTACGCTCATCACGCTCATCACACTCTTCACGCTCATCACGCTCCTCACGCTCTTCACGCTCATCACACTCTTAACGCTCATCACGCTCTTCACGCTCATCACACTCTTTACGCTCATCACGCTCATCACGCTCTTCACGCTCTTCACACTCTTCAAGCTCTTCATGCTCTGCACGTTCTTCACGCTCATCACGCTCTTCATGCTCTGCACGTTCATTACGCTCTTCACGCTCTTCACGCTCATCACCAGCTTGGTCGACTGGTATCACCAGCTTGGTCGACTGGTGAGCGATTCTGTTTGCGAGCGGAAAGACCCGGGTTCGAATCCCGCTGCCGACATGGTTGACGCGGCTAGAAATACGGCATGGGACTTGGGTAAACAACCGAATAATTATCGAAGTAATTATCCAACCCAAGAATGGGCCAGAAAGTTCGTTCCTATAGCCTCATTCTATTCTATTCTATTCATGCTCAGCACGCTCTTCACGCTCATCACGCTCATCATGCTCTTCACGCTCTTCACACTCTTCATGCTCTGCCCGTTCTTCACGCTTGAACAGAGAACCGAAAATTGTTACTATGGAACTTCTATGTTCAACAGCCGACTGTTTAGAAACTTCTACGATACACTACAAGCTATTATTGTACACTACAAGCTGTAATTGTACAATACAAACTGCTCCTGTACACTACAAATTTTTACGATACATAACAAACCCTTACTATACTGTATAAACTGATACAATGCACCAAAAACTGTTAATATACACTGCAAAGTGCTACTCTACTTTACACATTGTTATGATACTCTCCAGTTAATGGTGATGTCACTCTTTATTCTCATGAAAGCTTTGATGATATCCTACTAGCGAAGTGCAAGTTAATCCTTGTTTTGAAATTGAATAGTGAGACCAGTTTTATTTGGTCCGCGCTGTCGAATTGTGTACTGTCGAAACCAAATTCTCTGACTGGAAGCATCCACAATATTTTATCAACAACGTAACCCGTATATTAAGGTAGTTTAATTACACAGTCTTTTTTTCTGAAAGTTCCTCGTGGAGTTATGGAGCGAATATTTGTTCTTAGAAATTCATTTCATGGTTTTGTTTGCCTTGTATTCATAACTTTGTGCTTCAGGCAAAGAACGCCTCTTTCAGAATGTAACAATCATTTATAGACGTTGCCTGAAAGAAAACACGATCTTTATCTCTCTATGTCTGTTTTCCGCCTCAGTTTTGCAGGACTCTTTTCTCCCATAGTTCATCGAAATCTGACCCTAATCTCTGCATTGTCTTAATCTATTCTAAATGTTGTGAACTAATCCAGCCACCAAGTGTCTAGAATCTAGCATTTCTTTTTCGAAATTAATCACTGCTCAAACAATTTGCGGAAGCGGTTTACAAAAGCTGAACATTTGAAAGACAAAGCAAGCTGCTCACAACTCCTAACGCGGCAGACTCATGTCTATTCTGAATGACAATTTTCCATGCACTTCCAGACCAAAATTTTCCTCACTATTTCGACGGATTCTTCCTTCGTATTCCAAGCGACTATTCACAGGCTGTTTCACATGCCTCTTTACTGCCTAAAGCAAAAATCTGTGCTACGAATTTCCAAGTTTCGACAAAGCGCTAAACAGGCCTCCGCTGCCCGGCATTCTTCTCTACTAGCGAACCAAAGCGCCTCTGTCGCCTCCATATTTCCTTCTGTCGGCGGCGATGCAGATTTATACACTACAGCTTACGGACGCTTGTCCTGCGCAAATGCAGCTTTTCTTCTTCAGCTTATGACTGCCTTTTATTTTTTCCTGTCCTCATAGCTTGAGACTTTGTATTGTGTCAGCTCGAGAGGTATTTTTGGTCGCTGAAGGCTTTCTAGACAATTAGGTTAGAATTTTTTATACGTGATTTTTCTTATTTGTGGCGTGCTCCATTTAAGTACGTTGTGAATGCAAGTCTTACACAACGCATACTTTAAATGTCTTTACATGATTTTTGAAAAGAAACTTTGAATTGCAGGCATGTTGAGAATCAAGGTGCGAAAATTAGAAAAAACTTAAAATAACTTTTACAATTATAGTCATCCATAAACACTTGCGTCGATTCTTTTCTTTCAAATAGAATTTATAAATAACTAACGTTTTATCCCTCAATTTTGTCATTGAAATATTGTCTACTGCTCACATGTCTGTTATCCAGCAAGCTAATTTACTTTCATCACTCATTTCTCCTCAAATTCACTCACATTTTCTCCTTACGTAATTCAGGTGTGAGAAGGTTTTGTATTGCACGAAAAGTTTTTACAGTTTTATGAGTTTTTTTTCGATACGGGAGCTTAAGAAACAAAGCGAGTTTTAATTTCAAATTCAAAATAAATATTGGAAAAGATATCGGTAGGTACATAAAGTTTAACCATTTATTATGCTTGAAAATTCAAGCCCTCTTATATTACTTAGCTTTCATTGACGTAAGGAGTTTTTAACTGCACAAATATATCTTAACCTGACCATGGCGTTCCAAAACTACTTATGTACATCGTCATTCATTCTTCTTTCACTAATCTGATGTTATTTATGGGCACTAAGCAACAAATGGATGCTATAAAGTAAGGAAATATCAAAGGTGATCAAATAGCTAGTAGCTTTTAATGTTACAATCTGGACTGACACGAGCCCTAACTCACATTATTACAATCTGAGGCTCTAAGGTTTCTAGTTTCATAAATCACTAAAATTTTGGCAAATTTTATTCAGAACGAAGCTTTATCAATCATAACTGATGTACGCATAATGCGCTGACAGAACCAAATAACGGTGAAAAAATTCAGACGTTCTCAATGAAAAACAGAATAATAACATTATTCAAATTTAATCATGCAGTTCATAAATAATAACAGAACTTAAAAGTTAAAAAGTGGTATTTGGTTTTTAAATTTATGTCCCTTTTGCATTAAGTGACTCGTGCTTTGCGATGTGTAAATCACTACTAAATAACATTTTTAAAGCTTCTATTTCAGCACTACGTGTGAATAATTATCATAAACATTTAGATAATGATGACCCCATGCGAGCTCTGTGTGTATAAATGATTAAAAATCAATGCTTGTGATTGGAATCAACATTCTTGCTAATCAAATTAAAGATAATGAATGTGGCGGAGAAGTATCTTGTAAACGTTTCATCTGAATGTTTTCAGCTTTGTTTAATACATTTTAAATAAATTTTAATATTTGAAAGTTGAAAACACTAAATTCTAATCACGCTTTCTATTACACTATTGCACTATTACATCTATTTTTAAACAGAATTTTATCCTTGAAGCTCATGTACATAGCACTGGAGACAGTATTTTCACGAATAAATCATACACTTTGCTAACTTCTAACTCAGTTTTTGTCTTTTTATAGTTAACTATAAATGATGTGTCTTAATGTATGTACCACACTCTTAGTTAAACTCAATTTCTGTTCTGTCAACTACACTTACTGTTAACTTTTGATGTTGTATCTTAGTTCACAAACCATTCTCTTTGATACGTGGTCATTTGCGCCACTTGAAGGTTTTATGCTGTAAACTACAATTACTGTTAACTTTACGTAGATACAGTACTACTGTCACTCAGTTAATTTTCGCTGCTGAAACCTTACGTTTCTTTGTTACAGGTCCGCAGTTCTGGGGCCTGAACCCGAACTGGAACATGTGCGACAAAGGCCGCCGTCAGTCTCCCATCAACATAGAGCCCAGCAAACTGGTCTATGATCCGCACCTGCGCCACGTGCATATTGATAAACACAGGGTAAGTCGTGCCAAGCCCCTGGCTTCGCAGCCCGAATACAGACTGCACGAGGAGCATTTGTAGGGCCAAAAGAGGGCTTAGTTTCCCCTAGCAAGACAGTTGGGGCTTAGTTTCCCCTAGCAAGACAGTTGGGGGCTTAGTTTCCCCTAGCAAGACAGTTGGGGCTTAGTTTCCCCTAGCAAGACAGTTGGGGGCTTAGTTTCCCCTAGCAAGACAGTCGAAGCCAGTTAGTTGGAGAAAGCCAGTTAACTTAGTTTACATCCAGTAATCCAGGTAGAACCAGTTAGTTAGAGCAAGCCAGTTAGTTTAATCTCCCTCTAGTAAAGTATTTGGATCCAGTTAGTACAAGCCGGTTAGCTTAGTCTCCCCCTAGGTAGAATCTGGATGTGGTTGGCTGAGCAGGCTGATGGCTAAGATGTGACGGTGGAATAAAGTGGAAGATAAAGATGGAAGCTGATGACGTAGATGGAAAGGGATGAAAAATATATCAAACGAAAAAGTGGATGGATGAGCTATCGATTTTAATCTCAGAGGAATTATTACATTGAAGTATAGGTACAAAGCTGAGCTGGCAATACTAAGACATGATCCTAATAAATATTAGGTGGTAGAGAGTGGAGTGATCCCCATCAGCATGTTAATCATGTCATCATGATTGAACATGATAAGACGTGAATGTCATCTTTTTCAATCATGCCTGATTAAAAACTACATCATTCTTCATGATGGCATTGTATGACATGCATAATATTTTAATGAAAATGCTGGATGTAACGTTACTAAAGACGACGAACAAATTAAGACGGACATAATTGATTAAAACAAACACGTATAGAAGAGGCATGGAAAATATAAACTAAGCATCATAGAAACTGGGAACATAAAATAAATAAATATGTATAGCCGTGGGTTGCCTGAAAAGAGAAAGAGAGAAAAAAACAATCGGAGGAGCGGAGAAAAGCTCATATTTCCATTTATATAATCAACCAATAATGTTAATGACTGGTATAGTAATATATTCATCAGATTTATGTCAGATATCTTTCCGTTGGAGCCTATGTAGGGGAAATGTGAATTTAATCTAAAATGAGTGAGCTGATGATATCTACAACTACTTTCACTACGTTATAAGTGAAATATTTCTGTGTTCGATCTACTACTACTCATACTTGAGGAAAGCTACATTTGTATCACACTTAAGTTTGTAAGCCTATGCCTGTTTAAGAAACATTTGTGAAATTCGAGACCTTATTTGTACAAGCCAAATTAAGAATCGTAAAGAAACTGTTGAAATTTACTACCTTCCATATCTGATAAAATATCTCAAAACTAACCGCAGTATCTTCATAATAAAGGAAAGATTTATTTTTATCGCCTTCTGATAACGCTGAACTTCTTTTCAGTCGTGACTGGAACAGTTTTTATCGGTGAACTATCACATAAGGTAGTAATGAAGCTGCCATTAGAAGAAACAAAGACTCTCTCGATGTCCTTTATCGGGTCTTTGAAAAGATAACAGAAGGGAATTTGAACTTTTTTGGAGCCATTGAGAGCAAGCTATACACTAGAATCAAGAATACTCGTCGTGGTCTGACGGGTTTTCATCAGTTGTCAATATGGCGGACATTCTAATTCTGTAGCCTTAATACTCAGCTTCCTTTACTGAGTTACGCACCGATATGACGGACATTCTAATTCTGTAGCCATAATACTCAGCTTCCTTTACTGAGTTACGCACCGATATGACGGACATTCTAATTCTGTAGCCATAATACTCAGCTTCCTTTATTTAGCAACGCACCAATGTGACAGATACTCAAACTCTGTAGCCACAATACTCAGCTTCCTTTACTAAGTCCCTTACCAATATAGCGGACACTTGAGCTTCATGACCATGATACTCAGCTTCCTATACTAAGAGATGCACCAATTCCTGCTCCCGAGACTCTACTTGTCGTTTCTGTTGTATTTTTCAAGCGTAATGCGAGAATTTTGCCTCATTCCTGAAGACAAAGCACAAAAGGCGTCCTCATGCCGAGGTGTTTTTTAATTAACCGCGACTGCCACTGGGTATTGACTTTTGGGTGTGCATGTTTGTAAATCAGAGTTACTTTGTTTTGTAAGTATTAATTTTAACCATTGATTTCTCTCTATATGGTACGACCAGAATAGAACTTTATTATTAAAAGTGTGTTAATAATATGGGAACCGAAGATCATTTCATTTGGGGGAATTGTATTACAGTTTCTATGAGTCTTTCCATAAAAATTAGTTCATTGGGAGAACTCAGTGGCTTAAATATTGTCAAACTTTCAAAATTCATCTTATGAAATAGTAAAAATTCTTTAAATCCCTTTGTATTGTCGAGCCTCGTGATAATTGTACACTTTGTAGAAGAACTGCAGAAGCTAGAGAGTATTTTTTTCCAAATATTCATTTACTCGTGGGGAAAAATAATTTGAAAAGTTGCTTCACTGACACCGACCAGCAATGCTGTTCATATATGTTGACTTGATTAAAACATAAGTAAAACTGGATAATTCCTGAAAGATCCATTGTTTAGATTTGACTAACTTGAAGTTATTATAAAAACGAATGTACGAGTAGTAAACTCTGTATTAAAGATTTACGACGAATTATTGTGTAGTAAATTAATATTTTTCATGGATATGTACAGAACTTTCATTCTGTATCTCTTCTACTGATAACATGGTCTAGATAGCACTTTTGAAAATTCCACGGTTTAGAAAAGATAAAATTAAGGGTTTATGAAGAAAACATTTTCCAGTTTTGTCAGTGGTACTACCAATAATGATAATCCGATTGGTGTTAATAAATAGATGGGTAATATTGTAATAAATTTAGAAATTTAATGCAGCGAGAATATTTTTTCAATCTATAACGTTAATTCAGTAGTACACAATAAATGGTAGTGTTATGTGGTAGGTGTAGCAATCCTATTTTTCAAAGTCTAGCACTTAATATTCATGATACTTCTAATATATGGTGTTCATGTCTGATCATTGCTCACATTAATAGTCGCATTATATCAAAATATAATTAAAACCTCAATTAAAAACACTTGTACACTTAAAACTATTCCAGCACGTGCCAAATCTAAATGAATACTCAACATATTCATCAATAATCATGAAATTCATTAAATAACCACATATTGATGACATTTTTACACGTAAAGTAAAATTAAACACTTAATATAAAACTTATTCATCACTTAAACGTAAAATCAAAGATGAATTCACATAGTACACGTGGGTTAGATAGTTAAATACGTTGTAAAATCCGTAGAATTTGATGCTCTGTCAACTCGAGATTCTTAAATGTTTGATGCAAAGTCTTAAGAGTCCTAAGACTTTTTTGACTTTGCTTCAGGAAAACTATATACCTAAAACAGGCAATAGTGATGTTAATAATAACATGCTTTATATGTGTGCTATTTATTTTAACTCATAGAAATTTCACGGTTTTAAAGTGATAAAATTAGGTATTTTTCGATCCATAGTGGCGTTATAAGTTTGATTATATTTGACTAATTTTAAATTATTGTACATACTAAGGTATTAAAGATTTACAACGAATTATTGTTATAAAATAAAAAAAATCATGGATGTATACAGAACTTTCATTCTGTATCTCACCTATCGATAACATATCCTAGATAGTACCCGTGGAAATTCAACGGCTTAAAACGGTTAAAATTAATGATCTATGAAATAAAATACATTTTTCAGTTTTACCCGTGGTACTACCAAAACCTGACAATTTTTCATGAATACATAAAGAATTTCCATTCTGTGTCTTATCTACCAATAACATGGCCTGTGTAGGAAAAAGAAGCTAATATGTAACGGGAAATTTTTTGGGGATTTTATAGTGATCCGACCGCGTTGGTATCCACAATACAATACCTGTAAAACATGTATACCCGTTTTGATTTCAGTTCTGTAATTTTTCTTCAGTAATATATAGGAAGTAATAGAATCGACACACTCAGATAGAAAGAAAAAGAAATGGAGATACAGTGTCTATTATAAAGAAGACTAGACAGTTCCTGTGGAAATTCCACGATTTAGGTTTGTTAATTTGAAATTATTATCAAGATGAATGCATTAAAGATCTACAACGAATTAATATGTTGTAAATAAATATTTTCTATTAATTTTATTAAAAACTTCCTTTCTGCATCTTATCTACCGATAACATGGCTCAGATAGTACCTGTTGAGATTCCTTGGTTTAGAAGTGATAAAATTAAGAAACTATGAAATGAAATACATTTTTCAGTTTACCCGTGAATATTTTTCATCAATATTTACAGAACTTCCATTCTGTATCTTATATCCCGATAACATGGCCGTGTAAGAAATAAAAGCTAATAACATAAAAAATTGAGTATTTTATAATGATCCAGCTTTTTTGGTATACACAATACAATGCTAATAATACATGTATACCCGTCCTAATTTCATTGCAATAATTTTTCTTCAGTAATAGATAGGAAGTAATGAGACGGACACACACACATAGAAAGAGAGAGAGAAATAGAGACTGAGATGCACTGTCTATTATATATGTATGTACATTGTGATTTTAATCTCTCCGAATACACAAATGATGCCGGTGGTGTAGTTTGCAGCGAATTGCAGGAATTTTAATTTCTTTTATTAATGATAACACTTTGCAGGTTTCTCCTGATGCCATTAATATTTCATGGAAACATTGAACTCGGATTTCGTTTAAGTAATTAAACTGTTTTTTCACAACATGGTCATCAGAATATGTTCTTCTGAACCGAAATAATTATTTGGAACTGGCTGCTATTGAAATTCAATTTCGTTCTATACTAAATTAATGAATTTTGTTTGTTATTTGAATAACTGATATTCTATTTTCTTATCTTCATGCGTATGTGTTTACAGTCATGAATCTACCTCTGCACTAATATTTTGCGATATAAATATTTCAGAATTAACGTACACTTGTAACCAGATTAAAATAAAGAATATCTCGCTAGTTCTTGAATTCGAAAGACAATTTCAACTCTCATATTTGATTATTATTTTAATGACAGAATTAGATATTACTTCCTATACTGAAAAACAGCCTTATCTGCAGCATTGTACTTGGTATCTCATTGTAAATTGTTTCGTATCTAGCAACTTCGTATCACTGGGCTTTAATACAATTATACGTAAGTAAATCCTCTCATACATCACAATGTATGGTAGTAATCCCGGGGTTTTATGCAATGTGTATGAGGCAGTTCTTGAAAATAAATACTATGAGATTTATGTATATAAATTTCTCTTATTTATGGAACTTCCTAATGCTTCAGTGCACCAACACGTATCAATGAACATAATTAATTGGCCCTATTTAAAATTAATTGCATTAATTAACATGCGCGTGTTCAGGAAATACATTTTTTTTAAATTAAGTATTTTTGTTTTATGTTTCATTATTTTCACAACTCCAAATGTTAACTAAATTTAAACTTGAATTATTCACCAACACACTCGAGAAAATGAAACTAAATTCATGGCATATTTTCATACCGTGACCTGATTGATTCAAATAATTCACATGCCTGCCTCAGAAAGCTACTGAGAAACTTCTCTTCGGTTCTTCCCCAGTTCCTTATTTCCTTACGAGAAATAATTCACAAGCCGTCCCACAAAAAGTCAAGTAAAGCCTTCCTTCGGTTCTTTCTCAATTCGATGCGTTAAATAATTCACCAGTCCTCCACAGAAAAAACTTCACCTGTTTTCAGTGTCCAACGGAACAGATGATAAAACCTCCCTGGCGGCGCTGAGGTGTCACACAACCCGAGAGCGATGTCAAGAAGTTGTTTGATGTTCCGTTTCATTTTATTCCAACTAATTTAAGTTAGTGAGAACTCATTTCAACTTACAGCTTGCGCTGTCTACCGTCATCGCCGTATATCACAAAAATAATGCACGCATAAACTCCGACGTAACGTTACACTTGTTATTGGCTAAATTGATGCAGCTTGCGGGACTCCTCGTCCTGTGTGTATTTTTGCGGTTGCTCGATCCGTGAATTTTCGTTCTATAAGGAAAGTAGTTCGTTGATATTAAATTTTTCAAGTTTTAAATTTTGAGGACTAAACAAGGAGTCTTGTTGGAGAACTTTTGATGGCGCGTCTCATAAAATTGTGTTCTTGAGCAGCCCTTTTGTTTTATGATCCTGACGTTTTATGAAAATTGAAACCGCTTGAATTTTTCAATAATATTTATGCTTAATGAAAACTAGGACAGAAGTTTAAATGAGTTTGTTTGTGTACAGGTAGACACAATAGTTTCGTTATATGGAGTACATTGGGAATTGGAATTAAAAATTAAGTTGTTCTTAAAATAGCCCTGTCATTCAGGACAGTTCAGTCATGCCAGTGAGAAAAAAATCATAGATTTACTAATCACTTAACTGCGTGTAAGTTTTTTGAAATTAATACAGATTTTTGTTCCTTTTTGATGTTCATTTAACATTTGGAGGCTATCGTAACTTTGGCAGTTGATTTTTTATATTTTATACTTGCATTTCCTAAATATCAGCATCGTAACAAGCTGAAAAATGACATTCAGCTTCTTGATAAGCTAGATCTCAGAAAGCAGCGTCGTGGGCTGAGTGCAATTATTGAACAAATAAAACTCAGAAAATGTTAGTAAGACAAATGCCTCTAGAGCAGTTGCTTTTTTACCTCAAATCAGGAGAAAATTTAGATCAAAAGAAGACATTTTTCTCTAAGATACTGACGGTTATTGCAGACACAGCAGGTCATGAAAAGAGTATGAGTGATGTCTATGATGACCATGATATGAAAAATAAATATCTACACAACTTCAGGTAAAACAGGTTCATGACAGTACAAAAATATGACACATCAGGTGATAGTCACAAATACTAAGCACATTCATAATTTGGTCAATTTTAGATCAAGCTACAGTCTAGTAGCTGCTGAACCAGTTTCCTCCAACGGGGCAGAAGAATTTTTAGAAGCAATATCTCTCCGCTATTAAATTGGGCTATTTTATTCAAACTTCTATTTAAGATCTGAAAATTCTTAAGAAGAGACCGAATACAATAACGATTTACTGAAAATAAGTCCGTAGAGAGTTTTGATTTAAGACGTTGCCTCCGATTACCTGGCCGGTGTAAATCTTCACTTTGTACGCATAGTTACTAGAAGGGTCTGAAAAAATTACAGAACCTAACCTAAGTGGCCCACATATGTACCACTTTGGAGTCAACTGGAGAATAAATGTTAGTTATTCTCCCGTTGCTCATGTTGGGTTCTTTAATTTCGCAAAACTCCTGTTGATTAATCGTGCCTGTGCAGGAATCTGATGAGTATTGATTTAGCTGTCAATCAGTAGGGAACCAATTTATAAATACAAGCACTTTGAGCCATTTAGTAACATGACCATCTGTGTAGTAACATGACCATCTAGTAACATGACCATCTAGTAACATGACCATCTAGTAACATGACCATCTGGTAACATGACCATCTAGTAACATGACCATCTAGTAACATGACCATCTAGTAACAGGACCATCTAGTAACATGATCATCTAGTAACATGACCATCTAGTAACAAGACGATCTAGTAACATGACCATCTAGTAACATGACCATCTAGTAACAGGACCATCTAGTAACATGATCATCTAGTAACATGACCATCTAGTAACAAGACGATCTAGTAACATGACCATCTAGTAATATTACCATCTAGTAACATGACCATCTAGTAACATGACCATCTAGTAACATGACCATCTAGTAACATAAACACTGTATCATCTCGCCCATTTTAACACGCCACAGACCTCGCATCCACCAGGCCTCTTTTTACACCTCTCTGTTTTGGAACGAAAGCTTGTCTTCCAGAAACAGTTAAGTTTTCCGACTTTTCCAAAACAAATCCGAAACAATTTTCCGACCCAGCGGTGGAGGAAAATGGATGAATTACGATGAGGGTTGGAAGCCGACGCTGCAAAGGCATATATCGTCCAAAACCCCATGGTGCTTTTCTTATTATAGAGCCATCATATGCCTGAGGCCCTTTGCAACCATCGTTTATTGTTGCTTTTTATTGCTTGAGGTTACTTTTTATTAATACTTGTTGGGAGAGTGTTTTATAATCACCAAACATACATTTTGTGAAAAAACTTGTATTTTATTCAAAGCATTTTTATTGAATTTTTTTTCGATATTGATCGATTTTTCGACATTTATTTCTTAGAACAAGTTTTTCACCAGAAAAGAAGTCTCTCATCCAACTCATGCACTCAGTACCATTTGTTCACATTTTTGTTCAAATTCATTTATGTTCTAAAACTAGCACCTTCGTTGAAGCTTCTCCTTAAACTCTTACCATTTACCGATGACATATTGAGTGCAGCTTTCTTTTTTCACCGCCATTCTAAAGTAACTTAAGATTTCTATCGAGTATTTGCATTTGTTTGTATGGTTTACGCAACCATTTATGAGCCAATGCATGAAACAAACCTGAAAATGTTAGTCTATGCATAAAACCCTTTTTTCAATTATTTTAATGTAGAACCTTTCATAATTTATTGCTCGTCCTCTTATATATTGTGATAGTAAATAATTTTCCTCGAGCTCATGACATCAAAGACTTATATATTCAAAGGTTCATCCTGATAGCCTGAAAAACTAGCATGCGCACTTGCTTTTTCTCTTAAATGCATAAGCGTCGCCAGCAGCATGTCACGACTTTAATATATTTCAGTTACATATATGTTTATTTCAGTTATCCGGTGCAGAAAAAAAATTTGATGCAGTTATTAATCTTTATTAATTACAGAAGATTCATTTTTCGCTTCTGTGCCCTCTATTTTATTGATATAACAGTATCAGCTAAGTACGGCTTCTCAAAATTTGTTTTTCTCGTACTGAAAACTTACCTCCGATTAATTTTCTTTCCATTTTTGCATGATTACTTCTAATGAGTTTTTGGTTTTATTTCATCGTTCAAATAATGTTATGTACTTTGTCTGCATCTATACGCACGTCTCTATGCTATATTTACGGTAAATTAAAATTTTTTTTTTAATCCTCATAAAATTTTATTTCCTTCGATTAATTTAAAGTATATGCGTCACTAACTCATTTTAAAATGGGTTTTTAATTCAAATTTGAATTTATTTGTACTAATTATAGTTAACAAAAATTTTTGCACTCCATTTAAAATTTCCTCAATATCAATTCCGCAGTCAATATCATATTTCTGATCCATCAAGAGAAATTTCTTTTCCTACAGAGGGAAGCTTTTTCATCATTTAGAGCTAAGAAAACTTTTCAATGGATTGTATGTCTGAAAGACAGCACAATCCATGTAGATGTTGCGAGCTAATGGAGTTCATTCACTCACTCAGAAAATGTGTGGGACGTTAAGGATAAACATTCTTCAGTTCATAATTTTCAAATTACTCGTGATACTTTTGAGATTTCAGCTAGCATTTACTTACTACGTAGAACATTTATATTCATTTTTTTCTAAGTTAACTGCTAGAAAAAACTTTCATCCTAGCAGCATATGTTCAGATCATGTGCTAACAAGCAAAGAAAGATGACTTCCTTCCTCCTTTCTTTGCATACCTGATCGAATCTACATTCTTGAAGTCCCAACTAACAAATAAACATATTTTTCTGGTTGCAGATTGACGGCTACCTCTACAATAAAGGCCAGAGCGTGATTTTCCGAGTGGACCCGGCGACGACAACTCATGTCAACATCACAGGGGGACCTCTGGTGTACAAGTACCGCTTTGAGGAACTTTACATCCACTTTGGCGAACACGACAATGTTGGATCCGAGCACCAGATCAATGGCAACGCTTTTCCAGCTGAGGTCAGATCCTAAGTCTTCCAGCGTAATTCGTACGTATTGTGCGCGTACGTGTAGATGAACTGATCTTTGACTTGTGTGCCACTTCATCAGGTCGTGTATGAAGTGTAGGTATTCAGTTAAAATTTTACTTGCAATGTTTTTTATCCTGCGAGAAATGGTGGTGCAAGAAGGTTGTTAAGTATTTCCTTTTTTACAAGGAGAAATGTAGATGCCTCTATGAACGCAAAAGCGAAGCTTATCCTTGTATGTATGTCGAGGGTTTTATTTCCGTATTTTGTCGAGGAAAACTATTTAGTGATGACTTCCTGAAAATACAATCAAAATCTAATTGATTTTACCACACATTTGTTTATCAGAGCAGAAACATTTAGATTAGAATGGTTTTTTTTTGTACGGCTGCCTTCTGAAATCAGTGATGAACGCATGCGTACGGGAACAAATAACTAGTATGTAATCAATAAAAATTATTTACCACAGTGTCTCAAAAATATATTCAAAATAACTTCAGATTTAAAGTATATCATTATTTTTGTAAGCAAATGCTTTTGAACAGTTAATTTTACAATCAGTTCTTACCAAGGAATTGAATCAAATGATTCAATTTGAGTCTTCATTCCTGCACTATTTGAAATGAATGTCTTTCGTTCTTTCATTCATTAAACTCAATTTCATGATTGATTCAAGCTCTGAATTGAAAGGATTCTGTATTTTTGAAAAAGTTTGAATTACAAAAGAACGACTTTATTCTTCTTCAGTAATATTTTTGATCCAAGTTACCTGTTTTTTTGTGGCTCATTAACGTAAACTGACAGAGAATGTGACCATCTGTGTTTGGTTATGTGCAGTCTTTTAGACGCGCTTTTTAATTTATGTCATAGGTATATTCACTGAAAAATTGACTGACTAAACAGGTAAAACTTATTCGGGAAAACTTCAACCAATAAGTACAAGGCACCATCAAAAGTATTTGATGAGTATACAGTATATACATGAGTAATGTATAAGATAGCATAAATTTTATTTCCGGTGGAAGTACTTCAGTACAAACAAACTAGATGAGGTTTTCCGTTCGAAAATTCTCAAGCACAATATTTGTTCCTGTAATGTATTTGAATAGCATGAACTTCATTTTCAGGAGAAAGACTTGAGCACAAACAAACTAGACGATGTTTTCAGTTCGAAAGTTTTGAGGCATAATGCGCTAGGCAGACACACTCCAGAGTTCGGTCTGTCAACGCCGCTCTTCTGAGGACGTGAATCCAATTCAGCTCGTCCGGACGAGTGCATTTTATTTTTGGTAATGACACAAGGAGCTGTCACGGGGCCCCCAGCCTCGACACAATTTTCGTGTCAGTGTGCCAGAAAGAGTTGAAGGTCTCGACAGATTGCCGACACAGGCTCCTGACCTGAAAGAAACGACCTCCCTAAAAACCGCTGGGAAATATTCGAGGAGCGCCGCCACTGGAGTTGCCTGCCAGAATTGCTTGACACGGAACCGGCTTGTAAAAATGACGGAGAATTAACTTGTTAGGCCAATAGGACTCCTGCAAATTATGGGGTGCGTGGACGGTAGATTAAATAAGTCTGTCACAACAGCGGAAATACATCCAAGAAGGTGTGTTGGTTGTCAATGTGTTTGTCTGGACCTTGCACCGAGATCACTTCTTTGAATTTTACACCTTAGACTGTACCTGTTTCTCTTTATTCAACGTGTAGGTAGCTTTAATGTGAGACGATGTGAAATGATACATAGCTCTGGTGGACTACGTTTATGTAGTTCTTTTTTAAAATTACCTATCCATTCAAGCTTGTTAGATAATTATGTTCTTTATGAGAAAACAACCGTTATTGTTGTGTCTGTAGCAAGAATTGGGAAATTCTACAGCTGTTTGAATATTTCTTAATAATACAAGAATAACTGATGCCAGGAAACAATTATCTAAGTAATGATCGACCACAATATCGAACGAAATGCAACCTTATATTTAGGACAAGATCGAAGCCTTAAAGATCTCTTGACAATGACAGAATTTAAATGATAAAATCGCTATGAGAGCCTCATTATTGCATGAGAATAATGTTTCTAGAACACTTTTCCTACTAGAAGTTCCATAATCAAACTCTTCTTTCTTTTTGATCTTCAGGAGTAATACACTATTATTTATTTCTAAGTGAATTGTTTCTATCGTCCTTCTGAAAAGTGTGTTCCATTGTTTCTTGAGACAAAGGACTCCAATTAACTGTTTTATTTCTGTTTGAACATCCTCCTGAAGTCTGACTCTTTCCGCTCCTTGTGGAATTCGTACAAAATTCTTGTTTTTCATATTCATAATTTTTCAGCTGAGTGCAACCCCATGCCGTAATTTGCTTCTGAATGTAGATCCTTCAATGAAGAAGTAAATAAAAATAGGGACGAAAACGCATACAGTTATTTTCTCTTTTTCAGAAGATATTCACTTAAATTTACTGCAGATCTTCTATAAAAATAAGAATGCCTTGTTCACTGGAACTCGATGTGCGTAAGAAATGAATGTATTTTATCGTAATGATGCATATCAGCTTCAACTGTACGGCAACAGGAATAGGACTTCGATGTTAATTAAAATTTTAAAAATGCGTGTAAGAAATTTAAGTATTTTCTTGCAATAATTCATTTTAGCTTCAGCTGTACGAAAATAAGAATAGATGTTCCACGTTATATTTTTTAAAAACGTGTAAGAAATTCCTATATTTTGTTGTAATAATTAATTTCAGCTCCAGCTGTACGGCTTCAACGTTGACTTGTACCCAAACATGAGTGAAGCTCAACAGAATAGCAACGGTATCGTTGGCGTCAGTGTAATGATTCAGGTAAGTGTTAATGTTCGTACGTTGAATTAAGTAATATTGTTCTAGTTTAGTTGCAGTTAGTGGGATTTTATTATTCTAGTGTAGTTTTACTTAGTACAATGTTATTATTCAAATGTAGTTTGATTTAGTATAATAATACTAGACAGTTCCCGTGAAAATTTCACGGTTCAGATATGAATAATTTGAAATTACTAAAAAGACGCATGTAGTAATGATTTACGACGAATGATTGTATGTTAAATGAATATTTTTATGCAGATATGCAGAACTTTCTTTCTATATCTTAATCTGCCGATAACATGGCCCAGGTAATACCCGTTGAAATTCCTTGATTTAAAAGTGATAAAAGTAAGGATCTATAATATAAATACATTTTTCAGTTTTCCCCGTGGTACTATCAGAATCTGGATATTTTTCATGAATATACAGGGTGTCCACAAAAAATGTATCCGCTGACCGATGTATGTATATATGATACCACGACAATATAACAGTTTAATTTTAATTTATTTCTTTAGCTTTCATACCTTTAAAGTGCAGCTTATTAAACAAGAGGTATATAATATGGTTCCGGTATCAAATATATATATATATATATATATATATATATATATATATATATATATATATATATATATATATATATATATATATATATATATCGGTCAGTGGATACATTTTTGTGGACACCTAGTATACAGAACTTTTATTCTGTATCTTTTCTACCGATAACCTGCCCATGTAGGAGAAGAAACCTATTAACGGAAAAATTAAGTATTTTATAGTGATCCTGCGCCTTTTGTATCCACAATACAATGCTTGTAATACATGCATACCCGTTCTGATTTCAGTTCAATAATGTTTCTTTAGTAATAGATAGGAAGTTATGGGACGGACACAGACAGATGCAGAGAGAGAGAGAGAGAGAGAATGAGAGAGAGAGAGAGAGAGAGAGAGAGAGAGAGAGAGAAAGAGATACATACGTTGTCTATTATACTAGTGTACCCGTCCCATCAAATATGATGGCGAATGATGGCTATTCTTTCTTGCACTGCTATTCTGAGATTCCTTCTACGAACATAAACGCTGGCCATCATCCTCCTGTTCACGCCTCTGTGCCTGCCTTAGTCGCTGCTGGGTGTATGGCCTCTAGTCGTTCTTGTGAACTACTTGCATACTGATCCCGCCTCTATTGCCTTACAACAACTTGTTGTTCTTGAGATGATCTTTCTCTCGCTCTTCTTTTTCGCTCTCGATTCAGTCTTTTTTTCGTTCGAGTGGAGTTTCTATGCTTAAGCTTATTTCAACGGTAACTTATTTTTCTTGGGACAGTAATAAACACTTAGAATACAGTATTTTTGAGCCGCAATATACTGCCGAACTCTGTATCCACGATACGGACTCGAGTATATAAGGCTCTGGATCTCACTAATTTTTTGAAAGTGACTTATTATAGTGCACTTGTACAGCGAAAATGAGTGTATTAATTTACCAGTGAACTGAAACCAAGGCCGCCAGTGCTAATTTATTCTTAAGAGTGTGACACGAAACATATAAATAAATAAATAAATAAATATATAAACACACGACGGTCATTCTCAGTATTAGATGTAGATGGTTCTAGTGTAGTTTGAGTTAACCGAATGCTTTGGGTAAATTTTGAACTAGCGTTGTAATTACTGTATGATGTTAATTAATTTAGGTACGGTTTGAAATAGCTTTATGATTGATATTAAATTTAAATTAATATAATGAGTGATTTAAACACCAACATAGAAACGTTGAAGTAATTATATAGTGAGTATTAGGATAACGATAGACATCAGGATTGAAACAACGCAATCATTTCTTGATTGTTATTAAGTGAGAAATAAGTTACGTTGAAACTTGGGTAATACGTGTATTTTTAGTAGGTGAGAGATATGCAGTTTTTTACCTTAAAAACTTAACGATTTAGTTTAATATTGACAGTGACGAGATTGTAACATCGCAATGATTCCATAGAAATTAGTTGCATGAACATATTCTATACTTCTCTTTAGACTCTGCAAGAATATTTATGACAGGCGTATGCAATTTTAATGACCATATGTATAACGAAATACAAGGCTTGTTTATGTCATTTTTATGAACGATGTTTCCTATTTAATTTTTTCTGTACTCTGAGTACTGTGATGTGTGTGGAATAAAAGCATATCATATATTATTTTACAAATTTTTATTTCACGTTGCAATGTAATAAATTATTTACAAGCCTTTAGTTATTACCTTGTTTCTTATCCAAAATATAACTAATATTTCATGTTCTCGAAATTTACCTAAAAATCTAAAAAAAATTCTTTACCTGCTATTTTCCCGATCAATGTTCGTCTTGTGGATACAAATTTTATTTGGTATTTCATCATAATTTCATCATTGAATATCTACTGTGCTTTCATTATATTTACCCACTTACAATTCTTTTTTTATTTTCGCTGTTCGTTCAGATCGGGCAGTCCGGCAACGACGAGCTGCGGACCATGTCTGGAGGTTTCAACAAGATAGTGTACAGAGGAGACCGGAGTCCCATTAACCATATATCACTGGCCGGGCTACTGCCTCTCACACCCCATTACATGACCTATGATGGGTCCACCACTCATCCTGGCTGTTGGGAGACAACCACATGGCTCCTCATGAACAAACCTATTTACATCACGAGTCATGAGGTATGCCTGATTAAGGAAAATAAATTCCCTTCTTGTAGAAAAATGGCGTTTTCATATTTGGGAAAGGAAAATCTTTTCTAAAGTAATGTTTAGTATATGACGAACCACGACTTAATAAACAGACAAATAGACAAGTATGTAGTCGTGGAGTCAAATGTACCTCTTTAAAAAAGGAAATTAAAGATTTTTCAAAATTGGGTTATTAATCACATGATTGGATGCTGGTTGGCAAAAGGTTTCTACTCTGACAAAGAATTTTAGATTTAACAATAGCTGTATATTGCACTATCAAATTGTTTATAAAAATAAAAGGATGTTTAGTCTGAAATAATGTTAATGCTTCATTTGCTACAGTCCTTGAATTCTTCTTACATCACAACTCCTTGTACAAATTTTTCTCCTCTCGGAATACTCGTAACAATAACATGACCTAAAGCAAAATAAAATTTTCAATATTTCACAAAGTTTCCAGATTTTATGCAACAATTATCCACCTGTTTTCAGCAATATCAACAAAAATGTCAGGTGCTGAGAATAAATTTCGATTGCATTACAATGAAAGGACAAGGCTGCATTCAAATTCGATTTGCTATCTCCGTAGATTTATGGGTAACAGACCGCAGGGCTGCGCCCAATGAATACAAGACGCGGCCCACCGCCAACGTTCTCCGATCACTTGCTTTTGGTGAAAGTGCGACACTGACTTTGCTTTGTTAAAATTGATTTCTCAGTGACTTTGATTTCTAGAGGAATTAAATTCTATGTAAGACATCCAAGCAGATATGGAAATGTGTGACAGCGAATTTAATATGCAAAGTACACGTAAGAAAATGTTCTGATGTTGTTTAAAAACTTTTTGTGGAATGAAGAAGATGGGCATACAGGAATAAAGATTCTTTGCCTGAAAGAACTTTGAATTTAAAGTTACAAGTGCAAGATGCTTCAAACCGGCCTTCCAAGGTCGAGAACACCATTATGGTTTAAATAATACTTAATGAAAATTTAAATTGTTTCCTTTAGATCATTGAGAATGTTCAAGTAAAGACTTTTAAGGTAATGAGGCTACAGAAAACTTTTGAAAACGCTGGTCTAATTTAGATCCACCAGACGGAGCATCTAATTTTCTGTCAAAAACATTGTCTCTGAAAAGTTCTTAAAATAAATTCTGCAACAATCTATTCAATTTTTAACACTATGTATAAGAAAGTAAGATGTCTTTCAGTCGTGTATGTGTTCAACACTGTTTATTTTTGACATTATGTATTAAACACTACATAATCAATACATTTAAAGAAATGCCCGCACCAGATACGTATCAAAATGTTTCTTTGCATGGAGGATTGTTGTATGACATAGCAAACGATATTTCTAGAGTAGCTCATTTATCAGAGCTTTTAAGAAGTGTTCTGAGATAGAACACCGAAATAAGAATTTGCCATAATTCATATTTTGTAATTAATCTCTAAACTGCTGATGAATATCTGCATATTGTTAGAAAGTAAAATTTCCGTTAATTTTGACTGCATATGTTTGGTTAAGTAACTAAAACTTGGAAGGTTGAAATAAAATAGGCAGTTAATAATACTAATATTTTCAATATTATTATGTTCTACACTGCACGATTCTGTACCGGCGGCTGTCGAATTTTCTCACACAATTTTTTTCTCAATAACTCTAGGATTCTCATATTTCCATTACTATACAAGACTTCATATGTAGTTAAACAATTAAAGATTAACATTTTCATTGATAACTTCTCGTTTACTCTAACTTAAACTTTCTTATAGTTAACGAAAACTAGCAAAAAGTTATATTTTTGTCGATGTTTACTTCATTTCTTACATTTATGAATTTCCACCAATAACTTAAACTGAAAAATGAATGGTACGGAGGGTATAACATTTAAATATCCCTCTCTGGTATGAGAAGCACGATAAAAATTCCCACTGTTCCCTCTAAAAATAAGTACTGAAACGTTTCTGATTACTATTCAAAAGGTTTTAAATAATATTGTTCTTATTCCTACTACCCTTATAGAATTATAAATATTAACTGAGCTTGTGAATAATGCTTGAATTGTGACTTGTGGGGCCACGGGCAGTTGCTGGCTCTGCGACAGCTCTATCAAGGGGACAGAACTCTGCCTAAAACCAAGATGGCCAACAACTATCGGCCGGTACGCGCCCTACACCACCGTACCGTGCGGACAAACATAGACTTCACCAACGACTACCGTCAGAAGGACTGTCCGTCTATGCACCGTGAAATGTTTTACGCAGGTAGGTATTTGTTCATTAGTTTATTTTGACAAAGATGTGGTTGCGTGTGTGGGAGTGTGTGTATGTGTGTGAGGTGAGAAGCAATAGTGCATTGTGTAAGAGTTTATACACTTAAGATTTTGGGTGTTTTAAGCAAACTAACTGTACGGTCATGCTCCTAGACATGATTGAGGCAGGTAAATACAGGATGTCTCAAAAAAATGTAAATGTAACGCACCCTTGGTGTGCGTTATCAGCGTTGTCTGGACAATAATGGTCATCAATTCGAACATTTGCGAACATGATTCTTTAATCACATTTGTCTTCTGTATTCGAAGCTATTCTATTTCACTGTATGTTCATAAATAAAGGATCTCGTCATTCGAAGTGTGAGTACATTTTTTTTAGACACCCTGTATTTATTTTCACTGTAACCGAGTGCCCAAGCAACCTGTGATCTCCACAATGTGTTCTTACAAGCCTCTACCTCAAGTCACAAGATGGATGGGAACAGTCATTGGAAGCATAATCACTGGTCTCAAAATGATAGCATTAAGAATTGAAACCCCATTGTATATTTCATGTATACCTGAATGGAATAAAGTTTATTGTTTTTTATTTTTTCTTTCCTTCATTTTTTTTCCTATCAAGTATTTTTATGGAAAAATAAAATGGATCTTAAAGGAATTGTAAAAATACATCCCCAATTAAGAAAGGGAATGTATATTTATTTGAAAGGAAAGTTGGAGGATTGTAAACGTCGAACATTATTTTTTGAAGGGAAAAGTGCATAGGAGTGCATGTAATGGAAGAGTCTGCTCTGAGGAATATGATATAATGGAAGAGTCTGCTCTGAGGAATATGATATAATGGAAGAGTCTGCTCTGAGGAAAATGATGTAATGGAAGAGACTGCTCGGAGAAATATAATGCAATGGAAATCTGCTCTGAGAAATATGACGTGATGTCAGAGTCTGCTCTGAGAAATTTGTATGATGTGTATTTTTTGAACTTTAACTATAAACTGAATAAGACAATTAATCCATGCCTGTAACTGATTTCAGCAACATGTATTAAATTTTATGGTTAGTTTTTAATGTTGTTAGTTGTTTAGTTGCTATTATGACTTTTTTAATATAAGATGATTTTGTTCATTACTACCACTACTACTAATGCCACTGCTACTACAACTACTGGTTCTTCAACTACCTGCTTTCAAAACAAGTCAAAGAATACAAGTCTCTATAAAACGCCGGTCCAGCGATACCTAAAATATGTGGTGCAACTCTGCTCTCCTACTACCCAATCCGAATTTTATCGTCTGACCGGCGCTAATTTTCGTCAGCATTAACCGGTAATTATCGCCTTTTCTTACGATAAACCGATGATATCTTACGATAGACCGGTAATTATTATCTGAAAAAGACTGTATTTTTATCGTCTTTTCCCTATGTTTGGAATGACGGTAGGAATAAGACTGTAAAGACCGGTCAATATCGTTGGCGAACATTTCATCGTCTGGAAATACATATAATTACCGGTAATAACCGGTACTATTTCTATCGTCGGAAGTTCCTACTATAAACAATGATTATCACCGCAAATCGATGATTATCTCCGGTAAACCGACGAAAAAATTCGGATTGGGTATAGGTTGTTACAAAAATAATGGCCGCTCAAAGGTCTGGGGTTTGAAAAGTAATTTTAACACAACTTTTTTAGTTTATTTTCGATGAACCTTTGCATGCATAACAATTAATGCCTGCTCATTAATATTTTGTAACTTCTTTTCATACAGAACATAATTTTGAAGGATAGAATCCCTTCATGATGAACATGACAAAACATGACCTTCGCCTACTTATGTTGCACGAGTTCAAACTTGGGCACAACGCCTTCGAAGCTTCTGACAATATCAACCGAGCATGGGGAGAAGAGTCCACAAGGGATCGGACAGTACGAAGGTGGTTCGGGAAATTCCGGAGTGGTGATGAGAGCCTTAAAGATGAAGAGGGTGGAGGACGTTTGGGTAGTCTCGAGAACGAGCAATTGCATGCGGTTGTTGAGCAAAATCCACGTCAAAGTGTTAGAGAAATGTCTCAGACACTTGGTGTCAGCATTGCAACAGTCTCGCGCCATTTGAAGATCATTGGAAAGGTGAAAAAGCTCGATAAATGGGTTCCTCATGAGCTCAATGAGAATCAAAAGCTTAGGTTTGAAGTGTGCTCGATGCTCTCTCTGCGCAACACCAACGATCCCTTTCTTGACCGAATTGTCACTTGTGACGAAAAGTGGGTCCTTTATAACCGTAAACGATCAGGTCAATGGCTCGATTGTGATGAGCCCCCCAAACACTTCCCAAAGCCAATGTTGCACCAGAAAAAGATTATGGTGACTGTCTGGTGGTCTGCAATAGGTGTTATTCACTACAGTTTTTTGGGAGTCAATGAGACCATTAATGCAGAGAGATACTGCAATGATCTCGCTGTTATGCATGCTCGATTGAGTGAAAAGAGACCGGCATTAGCGAATCGACATGGTCCAATTCTGCTCCACGATAACGCGCGACCACATGTTGCAAGAATGACCGTCCAGAAACTCACAGAACTGGGATACGAGACTTTACCACATCCTCCATATTCTCCAGATCCTTCACCTACTGATTATCATTTCTTCAAGCACTTAAACACATTTTTGGATGGTAAAACTTTTAGGTCCAAACAAGAAGTGGAAACAACCTCCAAAGATTTTGTTGCATCACAGCCATTAACTTTTTATCAACAAGGGATAAATAATCTCGTAGTCCGATGGCAGAGATGCATAGCTGCTCAGGGTTCATATTTTGACTATGTTTAACATTTCTATTGTTCATTTACCAAGGATTAAATGCATGCTTCTGAAATCAACCATTATTTTTGTAACAACCATATACGAAAAAATATTAATAAAATAGAAAAATTTCAGCTCAAAGCAACGAAAATTATTCCTGAACTCGGCAATCTTAGCTACAAAAGGTGTTTTCAACCGCTTAAACTCATCTCTCTAGAACAAAGAAGACTGCGATGATAACTTATTGAGTTATACGTATCTCAACGGCCTTATCGATGTTGTTCTGAAAGGGCTTTTCGACAGAGACGATAACGCGCGAATCAGAAATAACGCCAAAAGACTGATAAGAAATTTCAAGACATTCCAAGCGCTAAATTCTTTCCAGTTATAATTGCCAAAACTTGAGACCAACTGCCCGAAAAAATCGTTTCTTCTGGCTCAGTGATGACATACAAAAATCGTCTCGACACATATTGGAAATATTGAATAAGGAAGCCCAAGTATTGAAACAAAGTGATTTTATTATATAACTCTAACTCTTGGGGTCTGTGTATGATTACAGTACATGTACGTGACTGAAATCTCTGTGCGTGACAAGTTCGTGTACATGACTGAAATGGCTTTTAGTGATTGAGGTGTATATACATGATTGGTGCCTTTACTTCAGACGGCATAGTACTTGTGTATCAGCCCAAGAATGGACCAAAGAGCTCGTTCCTGTTGATTTATTCTGTTCTACTATCATCACATGTCACCGCACTAACCGGTTTAGTACGTCTGAATAAAATGTTCATTCTGAGACAAGTGTTTGCATTGTTTTCACTAGCTCCTTGACATGAATTTTAGCTGACTGTATGAATGAATTGAAGTAATTCTAGCTTCTGAATCTCAAGTCCTATTTGTGTGAAGTAATGCGAGCCCTGTCAATGCGAAAAGCAGCTACTACATCCCAAGATTTACTGCATCTGTCTTCTGTTCTTCAAATCTTGAATGCTGTTGCGGAAAAGAAAAGAAACTGCCTTGCATACTGGGGGCGAGGGCTCGAAGCCATATATTTATTTTTATCGTCGCCAATAAATATAAAATAATTTACTATACATGCTCTAAATTTGTAAAGGATGAAAAATAGTTAAATCAACTTAAAAATTGTGAGTGGAACTTGAAGACTCATGTACAAAATATTCAGAATAAAGATTTATAATTGAAAATTATCTTTACATTTTAACATAAAGTTCCAATCGCATGCAGGGATTCATTTAGAATCTGTTGCTGTCTAAACTTGAGGCTAATTTTTATTAGCTCGTAGTTAACTTTTGAAGCTAAAATTGAGCACACAATGGTCTTATGCTTCGAAATTTGAGATAACATTTAGAAAAATTAAAGAATTTAAAAATTTTCTGTAATGTCTCTAAATATCGCTTACTTATCGCTTAAGTTACACATAATATATCTTAGCCAAATGATCTGATTTTAATAAAATGGGGGATTTATATGCCATTCCGAACCTAACCTAGATTTGGGTCGTGATCAATACTCATTAATCATCATTTGGAAGTGACTCTGATCATCTGACCACGCATGACCAATTACTAATCAATGCTCGCTTGAGTCAATCTTAATTCAAATCTTTCTTAGTCGAGAATATTAAGTGACTTTATGAGTACTCTTTTTACTAAAATGTCGCCGCATGCAAAGATTTTTGTCTGTTTCACTGCAGACGCAAAGTAGCTCAAGCTGAAAGCAGTTTTTTGCTGACTCTGTGCTATGTTGTTCGTGCATAGTGACCTTGAGGGAGAGTAGCATGGCCATGGCGAAAAAAATGTTGAAGGAAATTTTTATTCCAGCTTATATGACTATGAGTTCGTTTTAGAGCCTAATTTTTTTGTTCCTTCAATCATGACTGTAACCTAGTGTTTTATTGTGAATTATTCATCTAAAATTAGTCATAAGCTAAGTCGTATCCAAAAATAACTATTGTTTTACCCAATAGGTAATGAAAGAAAAGATTAAAACTAATTCACAAAACAAAGATTCAGCGTATTTAACCATAGCCTCGTGCTGTCGAGATCATTTGCTGTCTGCCACGTGTGATAGAGGACAACGACGCTATGTACTGATTGAACAATTGATTCTAGAAGAGCAGAGTTCTATTCCTCGTACCAACTGAAGAATAAACTAGAATAGAACATGACAACATGAACGAGGCGTTTGGTTCATTCTTGGGTTGCTACCCAACCCCCATGCAGTTTAAAGTTAGGACCACAATCATGCACATGCACTTTAGTCAAGCACAAATATTTCAGTCACAGGCATGCACCTTAATCACGCAGCGGCATTTCAATCACGTAAACATGCACAGGCCCTAGGAGTTAAGAATATGGTATCAGTACTTTATAAAACTGGAGGGTTCTTTATCCAATATTAGTCGAGACGATTTTTAAATGCGTTCTGACTTTCATTTCAGGTTCTGACAATTTTAACTAGAAAGAAGTCTAGAGTTTAGGAGGTCGTGAAATTTTATATAATTAGTTTACACGTATGGCCGTTATTTCTGGTTTGCATATTATCATCTCTGTCTAAAAGCCCTTCCAGGGTTAGTGTATCCAAAAACTAAGCACATATTAAAAATGAGGAGATATTGCGCTTCTAAGTAGCAGTAATTTGCCTTCAGAAGTAAACTGGGAATATAATAATGATATTAATGCCTTTAGGAGCGAGGGAAATGAAAAGCCTCATCATGTGAAAGCTTACGTAATATACAAGATTTTTTAAAGAAAATATCGAGTAGTTGATACAATTATCCACTTTCAAATGGAGAAATACGTGAAAATACGTTATCACTTAATTCTATCTGTTTCATGATGATTTGAAGAACTTTGCAGTGTATGTTCAATTATGACTCGTTTTCAAGAGACAGAAAATTAAAACCCTTGATGGCTAAGCTCTGATAATTCGCTGAGCACCGCTAATGTTACCGGCAAGATTACGATTTTTCACGTATGAATTGCTCGAAGTTGTGGCTGGATTAGGACATCCCACCGACAAAGACAATCAGTTCTGGCGCGTTAACGTTTCTTGACTGAAAACCCCAGTGGGTTGTGGTCTGATTGCGGTTCTTTGCAGAGAGCTGGAAGAATTTTCGTAAATCTGCAGCGCAGTCTCCCTGGACGCCCTAATAGCACCTTGATAGTAAGAAGACAGATGATGGGTATTAGGCTTTCTTCCTTCCTATGACAGATGAAGGGTATCAGGTAGCCTCACCGGGCACGGGATGATCTGCCTTGAAGAGGTAAAGCGCCAATGGCACAGGCCCAGCTCCTGACAAATGGTCTCTCTGGATTTAGGGCAAACCGACCTCGGACAAGGCAGAATTCTTCAGAATAATGCCACCTAATTGCGCTCTCTCTTTCTCATTTTCTGCGGCTTTCCTTCGTTACTCTGAACAGCATCGTCTAATTGCAGTGTTTCTTTGCCAGTTCATGGTCCTTTATTTCTCTGTTCGTGGAAATTTCGCTTAATCGTAGAGTTTTTTCGCCATTATTTCCCGTTCTATTCAGATTAATTGCAGCGCATAACAGTCATTCTATAGTTTTTCTTTTCAGATTTTTTTCTGTCTCTTTTTCTCCTTCTCTCTATCTTTAATTCTATCATTGCATGGTCTAAGCAAGTTTTACACAGAAATAATTGATATTGAAACTATGTTTTATTCAAACGAAACGATGGCAAAGTTTGTAAACTCAATGACATACAATAAATACGACTATTTCTTTACAACTGCGCTTCATTATTTTCACAAGCTAATTTTTCAAGACCCCATATACAATTTACTTAATTTAGAATGCTTATTAGTTCGTTAAATTGCCTGCGTTATTGTTTCATTCAGGTGCATCATAATATATGAAGGAAAAGTCGATTAAATTCATTGAATATTAGCCTTCGTTTGTAAAAATTAATTCTAGCCACAAATATCCCGAGTAAATCCCAGTTTTTCGTAATCCTACCCAGATTCCTTTGAAATGTTTTTGTTCTATTTGATTTATTATCGTTTTCACTGTAAAATAATCAATAAAAAACAGGTATAAGTCGCTGTAATTCTAATAAAAAGAAAAAATCTGCTCTAACTATACCGATGAGGTCCCTGACAAACATTTTTTTTCATTATCTATTCTTAACTTCAAATGATCACATTGTACTTGCATCACCTGTTATTTGTTATTTATTAGTTATTATTGTTACTTGTTATTTGAGTCACCTAGCTCCTTGATTTGGATATAATAACTTGTGATTACATTATTCACATAGTGATATCAGACCGCATAAAAATTAAACCCTGTGAAGTTAAGTGGTGTTGTGTGGTGCTAGAAAAATATTTGCAACACAAAACTGCGCTTGCACTTACTGTAACGTGACAGGTGGCTGGTCTGAGATGACGTTTCGTACTTAATTAAAAGAACAAGCAGGATGCAAGAAATACAGGAAACGATATGTGCACAAGTAATAGAATTGCCTTCCTTTTAACGGAAATTGGTCCATGAATTTAGAAAAGGGAACTATGTTTAGTAAACATAGAAGTATGACTACATTACGTACACTGATTTTATAAGTATCCATTTCGCATTTCCTGTAGATTTTCTTTGACAATTTAAATTGCTTCTTTTTTGAACTTGACATCCGGTGTTAACATTTTCCATTTATTTTAATGTTAAATTTGGTTGTAAAAACAGACTTGCTTTTTTAAAAGGCAAGATATACAGAAGCCGACCACCATGCCAAAATACACACACGCACGCAGTCCCTCTCTGTACGTAGGAAACGAAAACAAGACTGAAGGAATAACAAGAATGAAAGGATAACAAGAATGAAGGGATAACAAGAATGAAGGGATAACAAGAATAAAGGGTTAACAAGAATAAAGGGATAACAAGAATGAAGGGATAACAAGAATGAAGGGATAACAAGAATGAAAGGATAACAAGAATGAAAGGATAACAAGAATGAAGGTATAACACGAATGAAAGGATATCAAGTATTCAGTTATAAAAATGGAAAGGATAACCATGGACAAACAACAAGACACGGAAGAGGACTACCCTTACTATTTGAGCTGCCCTAGTTTCAGGTGCAACACAAGCATCAGGTGCGACGCATGTGGCAGGTGCAACACAAGCATCAGGTGCAACACAAGCATCAGGAGCAACACAAGCATCAGGAGCAACACAAGCATCAGGTGCAACACAAGCATCAGGTGCAACACAAGCGTCAGGTGCAACACAAACATCAGGTGCAACACAAGCGTCAGGTGCAACACAAGCATCAGGCGCAACACAAGCGTCAAGTGCAACACAAGCGTCAGGTGCAACACAAGCGCCAGGTGCAACACAAGCATTAGGTGCAACACAAGCGTCAACTGCAACACAAGCATCAGGTGCAACACAAGCATCAGGTGCAACACAAGCATTAGGTGCAACACAAGCATCAGGTGCAACACAAGCATCAGATGTTTGACAGGACACAGTCTCCACTCACAGTGCAATACGACTAGAGTGTTGACTCTAGTATCGCAGTTCAGTGATGCTCATGAACGCAACATTGATGCTCCGTCAAGCATATCGGTTTAAATCTTTTCCTATTTCAATTAATATCAGTCACTAAAATATTTATGTTTAGGTACATCTGACATGCATGTTTACAAATGATGTACGAGACCATGTGAGTGATGTACTCACTTTAATTCCTTATGTACAATTTATTCCGTATATGTACACACACTTTGATCTCATTATAATCCGTATTCGTTATTAGTCTGGGTATCACCAATATCTATTTATGTTTATTATGTTCACTTCATTTTTTCTTAATAACGAAGCAACAAATTTTTTTAACTAGTTATGTTGATTAATTCGATCGTGCTGCGCTGCCGATCACAGCAAGCAGATTATTTTCTTCAAGGAGAACAGCTGTTGAGATTTAACATAAGCATCCAAGTGAATCCTTTCATTATAATTCAGCAATATTCAATACAGAATTGTAATGAAATTACACTCAAGTATACTACTTATGTTTATATTAATTTGAATTGACACTATATTGGAATTGAATGTTTGTTTATTGGAATAGTGTGTTACTTTAATGGCATTGTATGTTACTTTATTAGAATAGAGCGTTGCTTTATTAGAATGGGTTATTACTCCATTGGAAAAGAGGGTTTCTTTATTAGAATAATTTGTTACTTTATTGGAATAGCGTGTTGTTATATTGCTGCATCTACTTGTTTTCACCTTTGGTCAGAAGAAAAACATATCAAATGAAATTGTATATAACAGAGGGCTTTCAAATGCAATTGTGCTTAAATTATCAAAAGGATGAAGATCATAACATTATATTCCCTTGCATGGGGAAAAATATTCCATGAAGAACATATATAGGTCTCATACGAGGACTAACATTCGTGATGACAGTTTTTGTTAAGTATTGTTAGCACGCAATCCTTCAGTTTCAAGACCCGCTTCTCACAACTACTCTACTTTAGAGCAATATATCCTCTTCTCACACGAGCTCCAACGAGCTCGTCTTTTTTACGACAAACAAAGGCCATATTTGCTTACTTTAGCAGGCCATAATTTGGTCGTGAAGCAGCAGCAGTTGGGCTCTAGAACCACAGTCTGTTTGAGGCTCAGTGGCAACAGCTGCTCAGAAAGAGATGGATTAGCAAAGTTTGCTGGACCAACCAGTAGGTGGACCATGAAGTCGACCTCTTGTAACTGAATGCAAAAATGCTAAGCCTGTCAATCAAACTTACTTGGTAATTTAAGTAATTTTCTGCAGTTTACGGACGTAAATGAAGCAGAGATAACAGAAGTTTTTTCGGAAAAAAGGCGGCAAATTCTTGTACTTGTAGAAGAATTGAAGAAGAATGAAATGAATTGGTAACGTTTAAATTTTGGGGTGAAATACACTCGAGAAAACGTAATAGCCCTAATGTGAGTTATTGCGTTTATTTCAAGACCGTAGCTGTATTTATTACTGCACATAAAATTGGATATCTCTACCAGGTATACACTGTACTCACGTAACCATTATTAATTGAAATTATGCCCTCAGAAGTTGAGCAGCTCTACGTACCAATACGCACAGGAAGTGAAAGGTTTCTGGCCGTCCAGTCACCGAGATCTTTGCGCTAAAATGATTTGTTCTAAAGTATCAGCATCTACGGCGTGGAAACCACACGTTAATATATTTTAATGAACAAAATTATAAGAATAAAGGGTGCCATAGCCAACCCTGTGTAAAGCAAAGTACGAAAAGTGTAACAGGAAACGGGGCTTGCACACTGAATCATCTTCTTAAGTCATACAGGATATAAATACATGTGCGACTGTAACGGTATCCTACTACTATATTACTTTACTATTGAAATTATTTACTAGTACCACTCTAAGGGTTTATTAATACTTCTATAATGGTTTACTTGTATTTCTATATTAGTTTACTAGTACTATCATAAGATTTCATTATCCTATTATAGTGTTTTACTATCAGTACTATAACTGTTTGTAAGTACTATTAAAGAGTTAACTTACGCAATTATAATTGTTTACTATGTAGTACTACTATATACATATATATATTGCTTTATTACTACCACTACTCGTCCCACAATGATGACTTACCACAAATATGGTTTAAACTTTATGTGTTTCTTATTACTGGGACTTTGTACTGGAATTTTCTCAAGTGATTCTAGGACAGTGAACGAGCGACATGTTGGAGAAATCATATATTCACCGTCCGCTCGTTCTTTTACAATCGTTTTCTTCAAGCCTATTTCCTCGTACTGGCTTTTTTACCGTAGTATAACATAATATCAATTCAGGTGTAAATAATAGTGAAATTATGGGACCCGATGGTGTGGAATTATTTCCCCTATCTTTTCAAACATAAATTGATTGAGATTAGAAAAATCTCATAATAAAAGAATCCATATCAGTGCTTTCAGAAGCTCATTATGAATAGCATTTCTTGCAGTGTGTATTTGCTGAACTGCACTGAGTATAGGGATGATGAAAATACTTTTTGATTTTTCAGTGAAATAGAATTAAAGACTAACTCTATCTATAAAGGGATTTTAAGCGTTCATTTTACCCGCAAAAGTTCATCAAAGACTTCAGCAGTCCTTTGAGTTTTGGTTAAAATTCTCAGTGCAAAAAAGTCCAAATTCGTAGTCAAATAAAATTCCCTTAACCATAAAAGTCCTTCCATACATTTCTCAGAAATTTAATAAAGGGTTACGACTTCGGTCGACATTAGGATAAGTTCTCTAGATACATATAATCGGTCAGTGTATTGTACATTAAACAATTGGGATAATATTCAGAGTAATACATTCAGCCTTTGAGCATGAACATCTGCTACACTAGATTCTGCAAGCAAGACATTTTTACAAGAAATGAAATCGTCATATACATGATTTGAATGAACATAAAGTAGAGGACGAGTCTCACGATTGTCCATTTTATTGGGTTGACCAAAACGTTCGTACGTGTTTTAAATGCCATTTTTTCAGCTTTCTAGAATGCATTTTATATTCTTATTCTTCAAATACTGTGTTCGGTTTAGCGAACATGTTGACGCTAGTATGTAATAACACACTGACACAGAGCTAACACTGACTGACAGAGGCAAATCCTGTGCATAAAGTTTCCATTTGTGATTCGTTGCTGAAACAAAAAAGTAATGCTCCATGTTTAAAGGGCATTGTTACTGGAGATGAGAAGTGGATCGTGTACAGTAATGTTACACGCAAAAGATCGGGGAAAACGGCAAATGATCCACCCCAAAGAACACCCAGAGCAAGCCTCTATCCAAAAAATGTGATGTTATCGGTATGGAGGGATTAGAAAGATGTCATTTTTTTAACTTCTTTCTGCTAACAGAACCATGAATTCAGCGGTTTACTGCGAACAACTGGATAAATTAAACATGGCTCTCCATCAGAAGCGATCGGAGTTAGTCAATTGTAAAGGCGTTGTTTTTCACCATGACAATGCACAGCGATACTGTTTTGGCTATTCGGGAAAAATTGCTGCAGCTTGGGTGGGAAGTTTACCTCACCCTCCATATTCTCCAGATTTGGCTCCCTCTGATTTCCATCTGTTTCGTTCACTGCAGAATTCATTGAATGGAAAGAAGTTTAATTCTGATAAAGATGTTAAAAGTTTTTTTGACATCTTCTTCACCAATAAAGTGTCTACATTCTTTGAACAGGGGATTAAAAACTAACCAAACCGATAGCAAATGGTATGAGATGCACATGGAAACTATTTTCTTAACTAAATAAATGTTTTTAAATATTAATTCGGTTTTAACTTCCTCGTTAAAAAAAACGAACGAACGTTTTGGCCAACCCAATAAAATGTTTAAAACAAGTCTTTAAGATTATAAATAATTGTTCACTGATCAAATAATTTGTCAGGGGCATTGCAGATGAATTGTTGTTATTATCCATATTTTAATTACTTCTCAGTGTGTTCATTATGACAAGCATAATAATTTTAATTAGTTTTTATATAATCTGGTCATATGGTATTGCCCGGAGCATGGAATACATCCTAGATTTTAAACATGCCGTATTGTAGCTTCAATAGCGCAAGTCTTCAAGCCTCTGTAAGTGACACACAACCAACACAAGGAGGTCATAATATCAGTACGCATAGATTGGTTCCTCTGAGGATTGCAATAGAAGTCCTCGGCCTTCTGACAGCTTAAGCCAATCCCTTCGTTATCGAAGCTGAAACTTGTGCACTTAAAAGCGCATGGCTGAGCCGAAAGCTCGTTTTTATTATTTCTCCAATTTTCAAAACATAATTGGAAAAGCCGCTCGCATTGCCAGAATTCTCACAAAAACGATTGGTATTCAGGCCGAAGACGCTGCAGGGCTGTCAATGGCTGCAGAGCAACAAAGCTCGCCTGTTTCGTCGCTCAAGTTCTCGCCCAAGTTTCAAGAATTGGTGTTTGTGATAAAACTCGGTGTGTTTTGCCGACACAACCGCATGTTCCAGCGCCAGCAATACTTTGAAATACTTGGGGAAAACATTTACTTCGGGCTTTATATGCGTTGGTTAGTAGGGAATTTTGTGTAGTGTAGGTAGTTACATGCGCTGAAGTTGTGTTGCCTTGAGTTCACAATATACATTTTGCAAATTTTGTAGCTGCTCGATATCGATAAGAAGCATGGCCTTGAATATTAAAACTATGAGGGTGTCAGGATTCTCATTTCAATGAAAAAAGGAGATTAAACGGCGAAAAATTCACGATTTCAATTAATTTTTTGTACGAGTATTAGTATTAGTCATACTACATTTTTACAATCTACGTAATTTATAGCTTTTAATAATTTATAGTTTAAAAAATATGTTTTTTAATATAAAAAATTAGACGCCTGAAAAATTGACTTCTGTTAATGTACATGGAGAATATTGCTGTGAGTGAGCTGGAATATCTATTCTAAGAATAATTTTTTCAGATATCATAAATAATTCGCTCGAACATTAAATATACAGATAGAGCGTGGATGAAGCGAGTCAGAATATGACGGTATTACATTTTGAAAGCCAGTTCACTTTTAATTTTTAACAGCCTATTCACTTCAGCTTAAGCAAAAAAACCTTTCCAGGTCGATGAGATTATGCAGCATTTATGTAGTTCGACCTCACACCTCTGTTCTATATCTAGACGTTGTTCATCAGGTTTAAATTCTAGGAACACCTCACATTTTATTAATGCAAGATTCTATTTTGAAGTCACGTTATTTCAAAATAGTCGTCCAATTTATTGGCTTTCATTTCAATTATTTCTGTTTCGTAACAAACATGTTACAAATATGTCCCTAATACGTTCTTAATATGATACAAATACGTTATTAATATGTTAGTTATGTATTACTGATATGTTACTAACATGACACTAATATGTCACTAATCTTATTAAATTGTTACTTATTTGTTACCAATATCCTACTAGTGTTACTAATATATTACTAATATGCTACAAATGTTATTAAATTGTTACTTATTTGTTACCAATATCCTACTAGTGTTACTACTATGTTACAAATATGTTACTAATTTGTTACCAACAAATTACTAATATACTATTGTTGTTACTGTTAGGTTATTAATATGCCAAATATGTCACATATTGTGTGCTCTTTTCTGCATAGTTTCGCAATCATTACAGGAAAATCACATACTGAAGACAAAAATTTTCACACCATTAGAAGTGCAAAACTAACTAAAATGCTTTCTCTCTTCAAGGATAAACTTACATTTGGTTAATTCATTGTTTGTCTATCATTGCAGCTCGGAAGTGGAAGCTATAGTGGTGGACTGATGCCCAGTCTCCAGACACTGTCCAGACGCGGGGACTGCCTCCAGCATCTGCCATAAGTTCGGCAGTTTAGGCGACTTAATCTTAAGCACGTGACTGACAATAGACTGTAACAAATAGGTGACTTAGCAGCGCTTTTCTACGGTGGTCTTAATGAAATAGTCGTCGTGTCGCTCGTTAGCTTGTGGTGCTCAGAGAGTCAGACTTCTGAGAAGTCGTGAATGAGAACCTCATGTTGCCCCTAAATGATTTTGAAAATAATATTTTCCTCCAAAAAACCCCCTAAAATTGCAAAGATTTTTGAATAATATACAACCTCCTTTTAAATAATTCATAATTCATCTTCCAATTAATACAATAAACGTTGAGACACGTTTATTGAAATTAGCATATTAAATGATCGAAAAGACATAAAAGACTGCTTGCATTCCTTAATCTTCATTAAGCAAAGGAAGGCGCATTACGGCAGCCCCATTTACTACTGAAACACCGTCCTTCTTCCTACTCTGTACATATTATGTTAAGCATTGTGTGTTCTTCAATTGAAGTTTACATTAACGTTGGTGTGCAGAGACCGTAGATTTAACTACGAAATTTTCCTTATTCTAATTAAAGAGAGCAAAACTAACCTCAGATCTTTGAAGGTAAATTTAATGAAACAAAAACAATGTTGAACCAACTACATTAAAAAAAATTGCTATTATGAGGACATTAATTGTGTTGTACTTGTATGAAAATACTGTAATTTGATAATTTTAAAGTGAACGTCCCACATACATGAACACTTACACTCTTCATTACAGTAATTCGATACAGACAACGGGTATTTTTTTCTTTATAAACGTACGTCAAGATCATAATTTCATCCATAATTCTTGGAACTATTTATTCATGATCGAGATGTTCATGACTTTATTTACAGAACACAATTTTACTTTTTACGGACTTCATCTCGCAAACAATTTATTTGAAAAGTAAACAACAGGTGATGACGGCTGTAGACAAGCGACTGTGTGTAAACATCCCATTTGTAGTTCTATTTCAGATCTACATGTAGGGTACGCGCTAATTGCTGCATTTCCATATTGTAATGGTCACTTTTTTTGATGGACTGTGATCCATAATTCCCCTGAACGATTTAATTCTCCATGATTTCAATAAAAGATTTATTGCAATTGATACAATTATTTTATGAATCAATTGGGGAAAGTTGACCAAGTTAGCTGCCAGTTGAATCGTTTCATATTTTATAGCTAGCTCCGTACGCGTGTTGTGTGTACCATATGGATTGTGTTGTTGTGGGCAACACACGTGTTGTATTGTGGAGGGCAACACACATGTTGTATTGTGGTGGGCAACACACATGTTGTATTGTGGTGGGCAACACACATGTTGTATTGTGGTGGACAACACACATGTTGTATTGTGGTGGACAACACACATGTTGTATTGTGGTGGGCAACACACATGTTGTATTGTGGTGGACAACACACATGTTGTATTGTGGTGGGCAACACACATGTTGTATTGTGGAGGGCAACACACATGTTGTATTGTGGTGGACAACACACATGTTGTATTGTGGTGGACAACACACATGTTGTATTGTGGTGGGCAACACACATGTTGTATTGTGGTGGGCAACACACGCGTAGTGTTCAACACACAGATTATGTGCAACGCAGGTGTTGTGTGCAACACACGAATTGTACAGACTCTTAAAAGAGTAAAAGGATTCATAATCTGTAGTTGTCGCTTTGTTAATATGCATTTTTACTCACAGAAAATACTCAAATGCTTTATTTCATATTGAATTAATTCCCGTTATTTAACTGAAGCTCGGCTGAAACTCAAATTCCATGATATGAGAGTAGAGGAAAATATGCGTTTGTGTGTTATGTACATGTGCATATGTGTGTTTGGTGCATGTGTGCCTGTGTGCCATGTAGACGTGCATTTTTGTGCTATGTTCATAGATGAGCCACGTGCATCAGTTCATTTTCTGGTCAGACAAAGAAGAGCACAGGAGTACTTCTCGGTATAGACGTGCAGAAAACGAGTTTTCCAGCCTTTGTTTCTGGCCTCTTGGATACATAGGGAATCGAGCCCATGGCTCACCAGGCCGCAGACTTGCCATACAGAACAGCTGTATGGCAAGTCTGAAGTAAAGTATGAGCTGAATGAGCTGAATAAGACTGAAGTCTTATTTAGCGTTTGGCACTTATATTTCTCCATCAGTTCTCGTGGAATATGCCATCACCAATGAAAATTCACCTTAATTCGATTATTAATTTGAGCTATCCAACTAACACACGTACATTTACTATTATTGTTGTAATATTTCACTGTTCAACAAACTGTCATTGACTGATGATTACGCTACTTTTATCAGAGCTTCTGCAAGCAATAACAAAAGTTGAAATAACCATCAAGTTGTTTCTTGTCGTCATTTCATTGCACTGTTGTTTTACGAGTAATCACAAGTTACAAAAATCCGACAGAATTTCCTGAAGTAAAACAGAAAACACTAATTGAGTTTACATTCATTACCATGGTGTCAAAATTTTCAGCCTTTTCTCTTTCGTTGAATAAGAATACCGGAAAATTGCTCAAAAAGTGTAAAATGAATCGTTGCTTTTCATTCCTTTTTAATTTACTACATTCATCTATTTTTTGAGCATTTAATCGAAGTAAATTTCCTTAAGCTGTTAATATCTTCACCTACGAGGCATCGGAATATAAAAACATTCTGCCTTTAGAGCGCTTCGTTTCCATCAGTTTGTTGAAGTTTCTAGTTCACTACGACAGTGTCTTGCAAAGACTCACTCATATTGGTACTTGTAGTTAGTGACGTTATTTTCTGAAACAAAAATTAAGGAACCTAAAAAAATCTCACGAGGAAATTGAGCTGTTCTATGGTAAAACTCTATTACTTTAAACACAATTAAAAGATCCCTAATAGCTTGTTAGGGAGGAAATTTTTCGGGTATTCTTGATTCAACAAAAATTATTTCAAAAATACGTTTTGTTCTTTTAGGTTCAAAAACAATTCAGCTCATAGTTTTCCAGTTCATGGTTCACAATACACTTTGTTACAATATAAAATTTTTGTATAATTTATTACAGTATAAAATGTACGCAACATTGAACTCCCCTCAACTCTGGCTGAAATATTTTATTAAAAATAATCAAACAAATTCTAAAGTAAATCCAGTTAGAATTTTTCAGGTCGATGTCATTTTTAGTATACTCCATCTTAAACCCTTGCACGCGATTGAATAAGCTCAATAACACAATTGTTCTGCAGTTGAGAGATAAGGAAAATCTAAAAACCTTTTCGAATGTCAACTGATTAAAAAATCTATTTTTGAGAAACATTTCTCTTCCTGACATTGCTTTCCAAGCTTCAGCTGAGCTTTATTGCATTTTTCCATTTGCGGCCATCAATACGCGAAACTAAAAAACAGCATTTTTATTCCTTTTGTATCGAGCTAGTAAGTAAGCAAATCTTGGAGTCCTTTCTTCGTTTCAAGTATCTACTTCCAATGGGCATGTAATCTTTTCTTTTGTGACTCAAGATGTGTTCATTGTGCATCACACAAAACTGACCAACAACAGAAAACAGACGAACATCCACCAATAAAAAAAACAACAGAAAACAGACGAACATCCACCAATAAAAAAACAACAGAAAACAGACGAACATCCACCAATAAAAAAACAACAGAAAGCAGACGAACATCCACCAATAGAAAACAACAGAAAACAGACGAACATTCACCAACAGAAAACAACAGAAAACAGACGAACATCCACCAATAGAAAAAACAACAGAAAACAGACGAACATCCACCAATAGAAAACAACAGAAAACAGACGAACATCCACCAATAGAAAACAACAGAAAACAGACAAACATCCACCAACAGAAAACAATAGAAAACAGACAAACATCCACCAACAGAAAACAACAGAAAACAGACGAACATCCACCAATAGAAAACAACAGAAAACAGACGAACAACCAACAACAGAAAACAGACGAACAACCAACAACAGAAAACAGACGAACAACCAACAACAGAAAACAGACGAACAACCAACAACAGAAAACAGACGAACAACCAACAACAGAAAACAACAGAAAACAGACGAACATCCACCAATAGAAAACAACAGAAAACAGACGAACAACCAACAACAGAAAACAGACCGGTAAGGTTGCTGAGCATTTTTGGAGTCATCAAATGAGTACAATTTTGAGCTAATCTTCTTATTTCACAGAAGTATAAAACAGAATTACTTATAAAGTTGAAAAAATTAAAAATTAGCATTGGTAAATTTATAATACAAGACATGTTGGGAAATTGTCGTAACCAAAATTCAGAGGTTCATAGCCTCCATAAATGGCAACTTGATCACAATGAAAAGCACAGTGCATGCTTTCTATTCTTTGAAGGCAGTTAGCCTTTAAGTTTGCCCTTGACAGTCGTTTTATTATTGTTTTTAATGACTGATAATATTGTTATTAACTCGTCTATAAACAAAGTTATTTCCTTATGATGTTTCCAGGGATAAAGTTAGAAATTACCCTAGGCTTGAAGCATTTTAACAACGTATTCTTTGAAGTAATCTTTTGTATTATCTTCATAATGAACCTGTTTTGCAGAAATTATGTAGAAGATCACATTAATTAGAATATTCAATAAGAAGAAAAATTGAAGAAGAAAATGGTCGACTAACTTATAAAATTTACCAACCTAGACATCAAATTCAAGTTTTTTACTCTTCCAGTAAACGACAACAGTAATTACTTAATGTTAACACCTACCAATGAAAATTATGGAAGAGGCATTCAAATTGTTCTTCTAAAATTAATTTTCTGCGTACGTAAAATTTGGGGGAATGAATGGCAAAAATTGAACTTTTTAAGGAAAGAAGAATAGTCCTAATACTAAATCAATATTAAAATAAATCCGCTGACCTTGCCTGTTAGTCGTCACTGAACTGATGAAAAAATTATTTCTGTTACCACCCTGCGTCATGCAGAAATACCACACTTCAAAATGAGTAATTTCCTAATTAAATAACCTATGATTTGTAAATTATTTTTCACTACATTTTCCTACGGCTAAATATATTTTGGGTATTTATCATCATATATAATCCTAAAACTCTATACTTTTGGTTTAATAACAGGCTGCATTCGTTCGTTCTTGGCACACAATGCAGTATTGCAACTTAATATTTATCTCTTCTGTTTGCTATCTACAGCATGTTCGAAAATTTATTTATGGGCTATGATGAACTTCTTTTTGATTAACAATACACTGTTTACTACATTCAGCTGGTTAACAGTACACTTTTTACTACTTTCGGCTGGTTAACAGTATCCTCTTTACTACTTTTAGCTGGTTAACAGTACACTGTTTACTACTTTCAGCTGGTTAACAGTACACTGTTTACTACATTCAGCTAGCTAACAGTACACTGTTTACCACATTCCGCTGGTTAACAGTGTACTGTTTACTAGAAACAGAATGGATGGTCTGGAGAAATTCGTATGATCTTAAAATTCAGGCTGGGATGATATTTAAATAAGGATTGTGGTATGAAATTGTCATCTTTTATTTGTAGTATGCCTGTACATAAGGAAGCCAAGCATACGGCCAGAGTGAATCACTTTGATGTAGATACTGTGTGGATATGTAACTATGTATTATTTGATAGTCTTAATAGTCCCCTGGAATTCTTCTATTGTGTAATAGGTAGTGTTCTCAGCTCTGCGTTTTCATTGCCATGGAATGGTTGATATCTCTTGAAATATTGAGTACCCATTTCTAGGGTACTTGGTCGTTTATTGTTATGGGAGTACATTTAGCCTGCTGACAAAATTTAAATAGTAAAAAGAAGTGAAAAGTGTTCATTGGTGTGTGCTTCAACTGAAAAAGTTGTGTTGTAAAGCTATGTTGTCTTCGTCTCAATTTTGTATCGCCGTAGCATAGATTCAGTAAAAATTCCAACAACCTTGAAAACCTAAATTCTATTTCTGGGACTTCTTTAGAATACACGGCCCTTCAGTTCAATTTTTACCCGAGTTTTTACGATTTTATCACCGCATTTTACGACGGAAACAAATCTTACGATGAATTGATAAGTTCATAGAACGGACTGGTAAATTCAATGAACTTCAAAAACCAAGTTATAAATACAGGATATAAGCTTCTATTAACATAGGGTATTCAAATGTTAAATATTAAATCGACAAGTGTATACAATAGGAAAAGTTCATTCTGCTGTACTTCCCCTTGATTGTATTTTTGTTCTTGTGTATTTTCCATCTTGTTTACTACATGTGTGAGACTTTTTCAAATAATTTCCGGGGTTGAATTATGACTGATTTTTACGTACATAATTTGCAGCAAGTATTGAGTGCAACGTAAGAGAAAAAGGTTCAACAATTACACGAGGATCACCGAATGTTCCCATTGTACCACTTTTATTTAAAAAATTATCTTCTAGTCCAACTTTAAAGTAAACTATAATTTCTGACATTGGTTTAACTCACAAACGACAAACATCACCAGTAAACTTTACCGGGGAACTGCTGTGTTCTCTGACAATGAAAACTTCGTGTCTCGCATTACTGAATAATATATCAGCAGATACGGACTACCAGCATGCTATACTTCCCATTGAAACACCATGATAGGCGAAAGCTCAACGAGCAAAAAAGACTCTATCCCAAGAAGTGCGGAAGTCAACTTATGGTTGAGGTAACCGGCTTGCTGAATGGTAGCCGATTTGGGGTTGATAAAAACAATTTTTATAAGAAGAAGGTCGACAACCAACAGTGGACAAGCAATGTTTATTATCTGCCCGCGAATGATAACATAGCTACCAATGTTTAATCTATACTTACCAGTGTCGGAGATATACCTACCATATTGGAGATGTACCTACCATTGTTGGAAATATGCCTACCATTTATGGTACAATAGCAGCTAACGGAGGTACTAGACTCACCAAAATAGATAAATGGCTTTCCAATATCGTTAAGCGAGCTATCAATTTGAATGGTAGGAAAGGCAATGTTAATAGTAAAATTTCGAATGTTGATGTTATACATATTCAACATTGAAAATGTTTTGAAGATTAAATCATTTTTTAGGAAGGACATATGCCGTCTCTTCAATATGCTTGTTGTATGTTCTTATAAATATTGTACATGTCTCTGGAGCAAGTTAAGTACAGGGTGCGGCAACACAACATCTTTTTTTGGAAGGAACTTCATTTAAAGAAAGAAATTTATGTTGTCGCACTCTGTAATTGCGATGTAGAAGAGCTAGTTTCCAGCATGATAGAATGAATAATTGAAACAGTCCATGAGAATTGTGATATGACTGCAATAGTGTAATTCTACCCGTTTTGTTAATAAAAAAAGCTCTTTGAATTTTGTTTCATTGAGTCCATTACGCATTCCTTGATATTTTTAATTCAAATTAGAATTTTCTTCTTTTTAAATTCCATCATAAATTTTCAAGAGTTTCTAAAAGCCTTACACATTAAATACAAAGCATGAAAATAGAATCAATTGCAATTAAAAATTAAAAACGTCGTTAAAGAGTGCACTTTGTATTTAAACTCAAATGTTTCATTTCTTTGATGTTTTTGAAGGCATTTAAAATTTGAGCATGAATACTTCAACAGTGTTATGATCCTTCAGTTCAGTTTTTAATCAATTGCAAAAGATTTCGATAATTTTTTTCTCCTACAAATTTTTTGGAATTTACTGTTGAGTTTTCAACCATTTTTGACCATCTGGCGATGGCTATATTCTTTTTTTATTGAATATAAATTTTAGCCAAACATTCAACGATGATAACAATGCATTCGAGCTGGCAATCTCATCATCCGAGACCGTCCTGAAGAGGAAGATGGACACTAAATACCTCTACTTAGAATTACTTCATTTCGCATTTCTGTCCACAATTGCAGTGAACATGAAATGATAAAATTATGCAGAGTAACTTCAGTGTTCTTGAAAGCTTCCAGAAGTGGTGTAGATTAAATATGTTCTCACCGTCGCAATGGTCGACGATGAAGAACTAATTTTCTCACTGGAATTCTCACTGGAATACTACAACTTTCCAGTTGCTGCTACTCTCCAGTTACTGTCACTCTCCATACGCTAATACTCCCCAGTTAAAACTTTTTTCCAGTTGCTGCAGCCTTCCAGTTCTCACCGTTGTATTATTCGTAAATTCCCCCATGAATGCTACTGCTCTCTAGTTCATATAGAAAATTAGCATCAATTGTTCGTATTTTCATGAATAAATAAATCCAATTTGAGTGAAACTCGAGTGTAATTAGACCAGATAAATGAATATAAGTAAAAGTGAATAAAAATAGACTCGTGGGATTAAAATCTCATTAAAAAATGCAAAGTAGTTTCTGTATGTTTACAAAATCGAAGTTCAGAAAGAGAAATTTTTTTGACGGCAAAACGCGTGAAGTTCTGACTCAAAATCAGAATACTGAAAGTTTTAACCGATTTAAGCCTTAAATATACCGTGTGCCATGAATAATACAGGGTGTCCATAAAGTCTCTTCACCATTTTAAAAATTTATTGCAAATATAATTGATGAGATATTTTATTCAGATTTATTTTATTGTATATAACGTTTAACCAAGTTTTTAATCATTTTATGCATTTGTGTGTTTCAAGGATCCTGTTTGTGAAAGAGTTGCTGTTGAGACTTTTATAAGAGACTTTATGGACACCCTGAAATATCTCAGATTCTTACATATGAATTCTAAATTGTTCTCAAACATGCCTGTACTGCACCTAATATTATTACATTATGGAACAAATTTTTCAAAAATATTTTTCGTTGTTACTTTCATCTACAAAAAGAAAAGAAAATTACAATTATTTCCTTTCAACTTTATCTTTCAGACATAAGCATCGATATTGTGAACGTTTTCTGAATGTTTTTTAAAAGTATCATCAACACGTATTTTCATGCCAACGTTTCGGAACGTTTCAAGAGCTTCTACACGAGAACAATCTGGCAACGTAAATGTGCACCACAACTGCAGGAAACTTCCGCTCAGCAGATCAGTTTATTTCTAGCTGTCAGAGTGTAGATGCGTCGATCGTCTCTCATCATTAATATCAGCATTCGTCACTCATGGTATCCAGAGTACTTGGCAGACGCATTTTGTTACGTCGGTGTTGCATTTATCAAGACGAGAGCTAAAATGTACTCCGTGAAAAAAGCTGCGAGAATACGGAGGGCCAACAAAGAATATTTTGGTATGCTTGTATGGGATCAAGACAGAGCTTTGGCACCTCATTTTGCCTTTAAACTCTGCAAAAGAGCTTTGGAAGGTGAGACATACGTATATATTGTGTTTTGCTTATGTGTATCCTGTTTTTTTTTATTTTTTATGTGTCTAATAATATTTAGTGAAATGTATTTGTAATTTTATACTATGTTTTCATTTTTAGTGGAGTTGATCGACGAACAGACTTTCAGGTTCCATTTTAATTGAAAATTCGCAAATCTTTCAAAAATAATGTTTTCAATGTGTTTTTTACAGGATGGTGGCTAGGGAAAACAGACACATGAAGTTCATATTCCCAGAAATTTGAAGGAAACTACACAAATGACCACTCAGGCAATTGCTTTTTCTGCATGGTGGACCCCTCCAAAAGTCGAGCAAGCAAAAATGCGCCTGCTTTCATTGATATATCCAGACCTTCTGTCATCCACTGTACTATTTAGTACCACACTAGTCTGATCACCCCGTGCCTACTCCAAAAAGAGAGCAGCAGTGTTTACAGAGGAAAAGTAATTCAGAAGAGGATGAAGTCAATGATGCAGGTTTTAGATCTGCAACTGAGAAGAGAAACCCATACTACCCCAACCAAGAAGACATCAATGATCTGATCAGAGATCTTGGTCTCACGAGGTCAAATGGCAAGCTGCTGACGTCTAGACTCAAGCACTGGAATTTGTTGGATGAAAGTGTGCACATATCAGGTCAAATAAACAGCCACTTGCATTTTTCGAGCTCTTTTACTCGTCAAAACGAGCTTTTGCCACAATGTGACCGGTTTGTTTCAGGTAATTGGAATCCACTGTAATCCCAACGAGTAGCACTTCTTTATTGACAGCTTGTGCAGGAGCCTCAAATCAGTGCTGTTCCATAAGAGGAATATGAATCCATCTCTTTCACTAGCTCACTACGTCTAACACAGTAGTGTCAAGAAATTGTTTGAGACCTTGAAATATCCTGAGTACGGTAGGGAAGTTATCAGAGGCTCCAAAATAGTGGCCATTTTCATGGGTTTCCAAAGCTGCTTTACACAGTCGCCTTGTCATGTTTGCTTTAGGGACAGCAGAGACACCCTGGCGCACTGCCAAAAGTGAGACTGGCAACAGCGAACCAAGTTTAGTGTTGAAAAGAACAAAGTCAAATGGGAGCCATTGTTAAAATCCAGAAAAGTGCTATGCCCACCACTACACTTAAAATTAGGCCTTATGAAACAATTCGTCTGAGTTTTAGATAAGGAGTCGGTAGCTATCTCCAAGATATCTTCCCTAGGCTGTCAGCAGCAAGAGTGGAAGTTGGTGTCTTAGTCGGTCCACAAATAAAAGAGGCCTTGGAGTGCGAGGAGCTTCCCAAGAAGCTCACGAGAAGGGAGATAGCAGCTTGGAACAGTTTGTCACCGTGGTTCTTGGCTTCTTGAGGAATCATAAAACTGAAAACTATTTGTAGTTTGTTGAGACCTTGGTAACAAACTGAGGCAAGATGGGTCGCAAGATGTTCCTCAAAGTTCATATCCTTGACTCTTGTCGTGATAAATTAAAGAAAACATGGGGCGTACTCTGAGGAGCAAAGTGAGCGTTTTCTCCAAAATATATTTGACTTTGAGCGCTGTCACCAAAGGCCATATAGTAAAAACATGATAGGAGACTATATTTGGAGTCTGATTCGTGGAAGTAATTTACAATATAAGGTCATATCGCAGAAAACTAGTCATTTTTACTGATACTATTGTGTGACTTGAGAAATCTTAAAATCAATAAAGGCTACAATTGCATCACATTTCGTTTTGTATCAAATTTGTGCAAACCAAATTAGATTTACCACTTTGCCAAATGGGAATAGGTAAATTATATGTATATCATATATGATAATAATCTATACCTCTATCATGATCTACGGAACACGAGGTCTTTATTACCTGGTATTCCTTACTGCTGAGATTATTAGAGTCCAGGTAGGAAGGTAGAGTTTGGATGCTGAATTCATCGCATCTTGCAAAAGTTCTGTAGTGATCACTCTCATAATCACTCTTCAGTCCCTACCGTCAGAGCACCTGAGGGAGTATGGGACCGTCGAGGAACCCAGGAGGAGAAAAGGCAATTAAAAGCAGGATGAGTTTAACAGTTTGTATTTAGACATTTGAGTATTTTAGTTCTTGGTTCTTTGTTCTTTGCCGCGTACGTTTTGACACCGAATACTGGCGTAATGAAATCTTGTCGGCAGAACGCTGGGACGTATAGAGTGGGAGTGCGTGGCGAGTTGGAGTACGTGCACTTCTTGTTAGTGCGTGGGTTGTTTAAGCCCCATCCTGTCCGCAGCCAGGATGGCTGGTTTCTGCTTCCTTTGCTCTGCTGTTGGCTGTGTGTTTTCTTGAGGTGATGAGAGTTCTTGGCGGAGATGTTGACTTTGGAAGTGCTTGATAGAGAGTCCATGACGCAGAGGGTTGCAGCCTCGTCATATAGGACGGTTGGCTGGGCTCTGCTGCCTGAGCGTGACCGATCATTGGTTAATGTCGTGCTTCTGGTCGTAACGGGGCCTAGCCTCGTCGCGGGATTCACTTCTTCTGCCATGTTTGCTCATTGGTCGATGAAAGCTAGCCTCGTCGCGGTATTCATTTGTAGTGGAACCATGCGATTCACTACGGTTTACCAAATTCACAAGGATCTGAAATATGCAATGACGAGAGTGGTAATTGACACCTTTAACACGTTGACTCCGAAGTGGTACGCATGTGTACCACTTAGGTTAGGTTCTGTAATTTTTTCAGATCCCTCTAGCGACTATGCGTACAAAGTGAAGTTTTACACCAATCAGGCAATCGGAGTCAACGTGTTAAAAGCCGCCCATTTGCCAGCGCCGTTCACAAATGACACATAGAGGAGACTGAGGTAAAAGGCAGCAAATTCTGGCTTTGTGAGACAAAAGATAGACGAGCGATCTATGCTGAAATTTGTGGTCATATGTTCCAATCCAACTGACAAAAATGGAATGAATTATGTGTTCTTTTAATTTAGAACCTATATTTTCTAACAAAGTGTAACGGCACTAATAACTACAAAAGATGTCATATATGTTTGTTGATTGTCCAAAAAGAATGTTTCTCTCAAACCGTGATGATATGTGTCATCCTCAATAAAAACCTTTAATATCACCAGAATGTTATTAGATCACTAGTGTCTGAAAAAACTATTGATGATAAGGAAAAGATTTGACTCATTGTTTCAGAGTAAGCAATACACGTTTGTATGGGAGAAGCGATAATAACTTTAACAATTAAGTGCATGGTCCAAATGTCTTGTTTTTTCTTGAGTCTTTGCGTTGAGGACTCGATGAAGGCGAACGTCTCTTTTTCTTTGCCTCTCAATTATGTGATAGTTTTTGTGCGCAGGGAAAATGTTGGAGAGTTGCCAGTCGCAAACCGAGGCTTGTTTACAGAGGCGATTGTGTCTCCGGCGCTGGCTTTGTTTTGTGGCTAATAGTCAGGACCAATATTTTGCTGCGCAAACTCTGCGTCTCTCAAGGGGTTCAGCTCCGCCCTCTCCAACTACCTCTCTCGACATCAGAACTACAAGCCCACGACGTAGGAATGGACGGAGGTGTGAATCATGGGCTAGCTTTGTGATGTTTTCTGGTACAAAGAAGGAACATGAAGAACAACAGATTGATGAAGAACGACTCTGAGGTCCGTCAGAAACGAGGCAGTGAACATAGGGACCGGAATCATAACATAACTGAAGGCTTTGTTTTCTTGTACTTTGCCTGGCAAATGAAAGCTCTGGATTTATAGAGAATGACACCGAGAATTATTCCACAAAATGACAAAAGCAACAATACGGTACTCTTTTTTTAAATAGCTTTTTAACCTTTAACAGCTACATGAAACGTTATTAACTCTTTTTCATTTGCTTTTACGAACTTTATAATTTGGAACGTTGTCTGATGCATGGTACTCACAAACTTTCAAGTTAAAAAAAAGTTTGTGTGAACCTTCTTCGAAATTTGGAATAAATATTTTCAGTATATCTTCGTACATGATTTTAATTATCGAATAATCTTTAATATCTTGTGTCATCTCAAGCACGATACATGTATGAAAAGCACGAAATTAAAGTCAAGCGTTTGCCTTATATTCAAGCATGCAAAAATTTACGATCACAAATTTTTGCACGACACCAGTCCATGTTTTAAAACGAAAGCATAAGCCAAACTTTGTACGATATAGTTTTGTAAAACTACTCAACATTACCTTGAAAAACTTTTCCTTAATTATTGAAAGCGTGTTGACATTTTTTCTAAGCAAGTTTAGCACTAATCAAGTTTGCTCGTGTTATTGAAACGAATCGTCGACAATTATGCGCTGATGAACGCGCTCGAAAAATGGAACGCGAACGTTCTCAATCACCAGCGCAGGATGGACCTGCATACAATATTAAAATATTATAGTGCTAGTTAATCAATTTCTGGGATATCACTCACATACAATGAGAAAAAGAAGCAAAAGCAATAACAGATATTTTCACTAACAAATGTTTCAAAATGCAAAGATTCCATCTTTAGTGCTGAAAATACAACAGAGACAAATAAATAAAGATAAATGTAAACTTCTGCGTTATAATTTGAGTGTATTTTAAGTTCAAATTCTGTCTTATGTAGCACTGGAAATAGAGTTACGTTCCGAAATGTTTCCTATTGAACATGTTTCTTTTCACGGTTTTTTCCTTTTAATATTAAAATAAGCCAAAAATAAATTTTAGTTTCATTTGCATTTCTCAAAATTAGACTTAATTTTATGAACTTTTCTTCTAAAATTTCTATCCAAACCTCCACACGCAGATATTTTTGTGATTAGAGACTGCAGTTTAAATCAAAATAGCATGTCTAATGTAACTGACATTCACGAATATTCTCACATAGCTTTCGATTAACACATTTCCTGCAAAGTGACCCACCGGCGTGTCATTCAGGTTAGATTTTGTAATTTTTTCAAAACTTTCTAGGGACAATGCGTACAAAAAAAAGATTTGCACCGGCTAGGCAATTGCAGGAAACGTTAATCGCAAAATTCCTGATACCACAAAGAATGCTGGCTGGAAAATAAAACTATCTTCATTCCACTCCTGATTTGGCCTAAAGGGAACGTAAAGAAAATCATGAAACCCAACCAAAATGTCAGGAAACGATGAGTGAAGTACGCAAATAAAGCTCATGTCATTAAAAGAAACCTGCAGGATCGAACTTTAATCTTTCCGATCTACAAATCTTATATTTAGTCTAATTTTTCACAAGTTTGTCAGAGTGAATAAGTCTTTCTTACAACTTTAAAGAACTTACATAACTTACGTTAATCAGCAAACATTCTTTTCTGAGCTCAGCAGTGGAAGTCTCTCAAGTACGTATTGACTTACATTGGAACAGTTTTAGAATTTGCGACCGCTCACTTGTAGTGAGGCGTTAGGGCAAATGCCAGAGCGGGTAGATTACAAATTATAACACATGGTGCGTAAATATGGCTGGGTGCGTAAGTATGACTGGGTGCTCCAAAACAAACAGGAAATTTAAAATTCATGTTTTATACACGTATTTTACTGTATTTTATTTAATGAATTAAGAAAAACGAAGACTTTTTATTCCATTCCAATAATTCCGGGATGCCGTGAGTCGGTTGTTCTCTCCTAGAAACAGCATCTAACTCATGGATTGAAATAATGGCAAGAAATTGTGCATAATTTCTTTACTCCGGTAGTTAAAAATTAATTAACTGATGTTGTTTGCTAACAACTGTTTGCAGTTTCCAACAAGTAAATAAACTCAAAAATGAACTTGCACGTCCAGTTTCGTTTGCATGAATTTTTTTACATGATTCCAAGAAAACGGGTGAAATGCGTAACATAATTTGAAAAAAAATCGCACTGAAATAGATACACTTGAAAGTAGCATGCGTGACTCCAGGCAACCGCAACTTGTATTGCAGGTTACCGTGACTTGTGCTCCAGGTATCCGTGACTTAATTTTCAGGTAACCAGGACTTGTGCTCCAGGTAACCGTGAGTTGTGCTCCAGGTAACCGTGAGTTGTGCTCCAGGTAACCGGGACTTGTGCTCCAGGTAACCGGGACTTGTGCTCCAGGTAACCGGGACTTGTGCTCCAGGTAACCGGGACTTGTGCTCCAGGTAACCGGGACTTGTGCTCCAAGTAACCGTGACTTAATTTTCAGGTAACCGTGACTTGTGATCCAGGTAACCGTGGCTTGTGCTCCAGGTAACCGTGATCTGTAATCCAGGTAACCGTGATCTGTAATCCAGGTAACCGTGACTTGAGTTTCAGGTAACTGTGATCTGTGCTGGATTATGCACACACAAAGTACTCTTGAAAAATACGACAGTTCCCCTAATGCAAGCTTGCCTAGAAAACGGAGACGGTTGAAATTATGCTTACCATAACCTAGCTTTGACCACGATCTTGACCGTTGCCTTAACTCTACCCATAAATGTCTGTTTAGAAGTGCTGTCAACAACCGATGCAGTACTGTACCTAACAGTCTATTTTATGACTGCATTGTCTTTCTTTTTGATTATTCCAACAAAACTCCAGATCTCTTTTCCACGACACCAGCTTGCTGAAAGCAATGCTCCAAGTACCTCGTAAGAAGCCTAATTAAAGGCCCTCAAAAAAGACAGTGATCTCCCCTTTCCATAAGGCTGCCGAAGAGTGCTGACGTAGCAAGTTTAATTGTTTCTATCGTCCTAGGAAAACTTTATAATGAGCTGATCAAAGTCCAAAGCTCGATCGAGCAACGGGCGTCGATTTTTGGGACGGAGTTGACACCGGGAGCGTCACTAGCAGCGCTCATTTTGCAGGGTTTCTCCTTGACAACCGCCACACCTAACAACACCCATCAAACTTGTGTCATCAGAGACCATCGTAAGGTTCTGACGTCCTCAAAATTCCCACGGAAAATGAAAGCTATAAGCAAAAATCTTTGGACGGGCTTTACTAACCGATCATCCAGGCATCCGATTACCCAAATTGTGAAAGTAATGAATTCTGAGTAATTATATTACTCACAATTACTACTGTGATAATTACTCACAATTATAATTACTCACAATTACTGTGAGTAATTATATTACTCACAATCAAACAATCTTTCCTGTAAGCTTTATATTAAATACATGTATGTTAGTATTTCTGATTGAAAATTCAACTAGTAAAATGTACAAAAGCCATATAACAATCGATATCAAGCAAAAATGTCTTATGTCCCACGGTATCACGTTCAGAGACACAAAATCAATTATCTTGACTTTAAATTTTACTCGTACAAAAAACAGACGCAAGGACCGTCACTTCCTTGTTCATTGGGCACGAATTTTCTGTTTTGCTTGAATTTCTGGCTTTGTCAAGTCACTCATCAACTGCAGCACCGTTACCGCGTCTATCATGGACGGACTTTTACTTTTTCCTATGTGGAATTTTTGCCTGAGTCCCCGGCACGAAGCGAAGCAATGCATGGCAACACCAAACAAGTTTTATTTCGCTTGTCTATGAAGAAACGAACGAAGCGACAGCCACACAGTGTCGTGTTTTTGACAGCTCACAGTTGTGACTTATTATTATTGGTGCCTTCAGCGATGCAGGAAATACCAAAAATATTTAGCTTTTTGAAGAAACGGAAGAAGAAGCTGTTTTTCGGTAGTTCAGTTGAAGAAATAAAATTGTTTGGATTTTTTCCCTAAAACCTGTTAATTCAAATAGATTGTATGAAACCCTAAATTATTTGCGTATACGAATGGGTGAATGTTATATAAACTATGTATGCGTGTACTATATGACTTTTTTACAATTAAAAGTGTGCAAATTTAAAACATTACTGAACGATAAAAAACATTGTTAACCGAACAATCAAAATTTTTATTATTATTTAACTTTATATATTACTTCTTTCATCAAATAAGAGCTGAATTTAATTCAACCTGAAAACCTTTCACTTAAATGCATTAAAATTTCACAACTAATTTCATTACCAACTTACATGTTTCTAAAGAACGCATTGATCAGCTCCATCAAATGTGTACCTATGAATAAGTGCAAATTATTCCCTTTGATTTTAACGTTTTGAAGATTGACATGTCGGCTTACAATACCAAACTACTTTTAAAAACATCATGATGTTCTTCCCTGTTGAAAACAAGCAGAACCTGTGAACTCATTCTTTATTTACCTCCCAACGTGGCTGTCGCTTAGGTTAGAGGAGCTCGACTTGGGTTATAGGAGCTCGACTTGGGTTAGAGGAGCTCGACTTGGTTTAGAGGAGCTCGACTTGGGTTAGAGGAGCTCGACTTGGGTTAGAGGAGCTCAGCGTAGGTTAACATAGCTCGACTTAGGTTAGGCTATTGCACAATTGTGTCTGTAGTAAAGTTACCTCATGTGCATCTACATTTCAACACACATTTGCGAGTCACGTTTTATTTGATCGTGAGTTCTTTAGTACGAATTCAGTAACTGCATTTGAAAACGTTTCCCAGAGCAGCTCCATCATCACTCCCATATAAATTCATGAATTCAATAAATAAATGCATGCTTTGAAAAAAAAAACAGGAAGTAATAGAAAAAAGGCAAATCAAAACCTGTTCATGACCACACCCCGCCATTTGTGAATTATCGGAAAGTGAAACAATGAGTATGTATTAATAACATAGCTCACGTATAAATTGTTCATTTTTACTTACGGTTCTCGCCACCCACATTTCATCTGAATTTGCACAGCCTCTATTTTTTTCAATAAAAATTAAAAATTTGAATGAATTAAAATACTTTTTGGCATACCACCAGCTTATAAGAAGCGTGATCAAAAATCGAGTATTGAAGTGACAAGCTGAAATAGAAAAAGTCTTAAATCTTCACGCTACTCTCCTGTATTTTGCAGCACAACACCAGGCATGTAAAGTTGCTTCAGTTCTTAGCCTTCAGCAACTTGCCTCAGGTCTAAGCTTATACAGTAGCAAAACTTGGCTGAACCTACGCTGAAATTAAAATATAAACAAATTAAACAGAAACTCGGTAGGCCTGAACCGACGCTTCAATTTGTATCTCCTGTATAGAGCTCGTCACCGCTGCTGCTACAGAGAAATTTTTATAAGTGTGGAATTTATTAATCCGTTAAAAACTGGTCATGGGTTCGGCATCTAGGACTTTTTCTAGAAAAAGTCAATCTCATCGTACTCCCATACAGTTTGTTCACTTTCTCATGTTTATCAATATATGGCTTTGTCATCAAAATAAATCCCCTTGTACACTGCTTTCTCAGATTTGGAAAGTTACCGTTGAACGTCACTAGAAAAATGAATTTCTTTTTCTTTAAACAGTTTTATAATGGTAGTTCACAGGATTTGAGCACAATTTTTTCAAAGAAAAGCAGTTATTTAATCACCTGAAGTTGGTCACGTAAATTATATGTGAATCAATAATGTGAGGGAAGAACCTGATGCAGTGTATCAAGGGTAATTTACTTATCGATCATGTAGCAATAACAGAAAATAAGATTGCAAAAATATTTTTCAAAAAAATTTATCAAATGATATTCAGGAAATTGGGATTGGGTGCAGGTGGCGGTTGCAACGCGACAGTGACTCCAGGGACACGTTATAATTGATGACTGATTTTGAATACAGTCAAAAGTCACGGAGTATAATGGCCATTACTGCCACACAAAATCAACCAAGTCCATTTCCTGAATGCTAATGGACTCCTGAATGTCCAGAGGCAAAGATGTCCAGGGCATTCTATGGACACGATGATTAGTCGCAAATAATTCATCCATTTATGCAGACATAATATCCCTTGATTTGAGTTCCAGCATCAATCTCAATCATTCCAGCAAAAGGCGCTAACGTTCCAGTAACAGTCACAGACGTTCCAATAATAGTCGCTGCTGTTCCAGTAATGATCACTAATATTCTAGAAACTGTCTTTCACATTCCAGCAACAATCGCTAATATTCTAGCAAAAATCGTGAACGTTCCAGAAACAGTCACTGCTGTCAACAAGCTGTGGTTTGCAGAAACTGAGGAGGCGGAGAAAGAGGCGGCAGAAACGGTACAGGAGGAGGAGGAGGAGGAGGAGGAGGAGGAGGAGGCACAAGAGGCGGAGGAGAAAGAGGAGGGACAGGAGGAGGCACAGGAGGAGGCACAAGAAACGGAGGAGAAAGAGGAGGCACAAGAGGCGGAGGAGAAAGAGGAGGCACAAGAGGCGGAGGAGAAAGAGGAGGCACAAGAGGCGGACAGGAGGAGGAGGAGGAGGAGGAGGAGGAGGAGGAGGCACAGAAGGACGGAGAGGGGGGTCGGCCAACCATCGAGTGTCTTACAATAGTACAGGCAGAGGAGCTAATTATCTCAGATCACTTGGGCCTTATGGCCTGAGAGGTCACATTAGCCTCGTTCTATACGACAGCCAGCCAAGCAGCCTCCTAACTTCAGCCCCCTCACCTCTGCATCCTTCTTCACGGGTCGTATCAAGTTCCATCAACTCTTTAAATTATGCCAACTTAACGTGATCTCAAACGCTTTCCATTTGACGTGATTTTCTAACATCATCCCCATTTTTAGTGCTCTCTTAGAAGTGTCCCATTTTTCGTAATCTCTTAAAAGCAACCCTATTTTAGGGGCTCTCTTAGATGTGTTTATGCTTAACAATCGTTTGGATTCATCGCGATGCGGTATGACGCACTCATTCATATATATTAATAATATTTTTCATTCTCTTGCTCTCTTATCTCACAAAACAGAATCTTATCAGTGAAAAGTTTGAAGTGCACGCAAATAGTTATATTTTGATATCAGTTCACCCAACCACTGTCAAAACTCACCTATTCTTTTCCTTCTGATCATCCAAAACCTCACCTAAATAGTGACCATCTACCCCTGCTAGACGTCCGTAACTCACTCGCACCCTGAGCGTCAATGCCGTACAAATCGGACAAGTCAGCGGTAAGAGTGGACCAAAACCACCTTCCACTTGATCATGATGTAACACCAGCTCTCAACGAGGAGCGTGCGTCATGCAGTGTCGTTCAGAAGATATCCCTTGCACTGAGACGCTCATAATTATGATGGTAATTGCTGCTAGCAAAATTGTCACTTTATGAGCTGTACAAGAAGGCATTTGATGAAAAAGGGGGATTTTCTCGTTATTCACACTGATAGAAGTGAAAATAAATGTTTCCACGCAGTACTGGAGATCAGGTATTGCATACAGCAGTGGAGATCAGGTATTCCTTACAGCACTGGAAATCACGTATTCCTTACAGCAGTGGAAATCAGGTTTTCCTTACAGCAGTGGAGATCAGGTTTTCCTTACAGTAGTGGAGATCAGGTTTTCCTTACACCAGTGGAGATCAGGTTTTCCTTACAGCAGTGGAGATCAGGTATTCCTTACAGCAGTGGAGATCAGGTTTTCCTTACAGCAGTGGAGATCAGGTTTCAGTGTTCACATTGGAATGCTATTTTTCAATCATTTCGTAAAATGTAAGAAATGAAGCCATTTCACGAATTAATTAGCTCCATATTAACTAGAAGCGTAAAAATAATGAACAAATTTGTCACGAAATAACGTGAAGATAAAGTTTGAATTAGTGACATTTACGATTGCTACTTCAGTCAGACTGAACGTAAAAATATTTTGAAATAAAAGAGTAAAATAATGGTGTTTTGCAGCTGTGGTGTAAATTTTATTAGGAAAATACACTATTGGTCTGAAACATAGTTGGCAAGTGAATAGTTGTACCATCGTTTAGTCCATTTTTAAGTTCGGCCGTCAATAGGATTTTGAAATGTCAATTTTTTATCCTGGAACATATTTTTGTACGAAGTTGAACTGTGTAATAATTACCAAGTAATGTACGTTCATAAACAAGGAGAAAAAAAAATTACCATCTTAGACCAATGAGAAAAAACTAAAAAAACGTTAAAGGAAACCTGAAAATATAAACGAAAAAAAAATTCACTTGTCGGTCTTGTAGTTATGAAAGTATGATCAGGAGCTGGAGTACAAGTCTTCACAATGGACGCAGGAATCCATTACTGCAAATAGACTTGATGGTAGACATGAAAATATGTCATCTGCAACGCTAGCAACGTTAATAAATTGTAACATTTGAGCGAAGAATATCAAATTTACTTTCCTATTGCTATCAACATTCATAAATTATTTTTTGTGTGCAGCTCGGCGATACTAACAGCAAACAGTGGCAAATATTATTTAACTTTACAACTTTACACACCAACTTCGGAGCTCAACTTCTTCGTCTTGCAGCGTAAATTTCCCCATGTTTCCCCACACTTCTGAATGTTTCCAAAATATAGGAAAATTAATATTATTTCGAAGCAAAATTTTGGGATGAAACTGTATAAGCTCTCACCTTTCAAAAGCACTGTATTAAATAAATTCTCAAGTAACTTTGCGAAGAAAGTCATAACATTAGTCATACTCTAAAATTTTACCATTACAGAAAACTTCCAGAATGTCATATCAAATACCGCTAATATACGTGTTCTATAATTTTCTACTTTACAAAACATATACATTTAAAAACAATCAAGCTTTGCATTGCTTATCGTCTGCATCAAAATATAGAGAAAATGTTAGGCATTAGATGCCTCCTCGGCGCTGCTACGAGCTACAAACCAATCTATGCATTATCACCTGCTACGGTAGCGACGTGGCGATTTAAGACTGTGCCCAGCATCTGTATAACAAGTCCTTGCGTGTCTGCTCCTTCCATTGAGGGTAAACACCCTCGAGAAATTTGACTTAACTTTTTCAAAGTGTATCGACCACGGCTGAACTCGCAGCCAAAGAAAGACGTCGAGGTTTGTGCCTGCGTAGTTCAGCTTGGGCTGTTTTAAACAGAATACTGAATAGACTTTAAAATAAAATCAATCTAAAAAGAGAAGTGCTTGAAGATATAAATGCTGAGCCATTGAATGAAAAAAGCTAGTTTTGGATATGATCCTGCGATCGAAAAAATACTAAAAGAGAAATTGGAACATAGTGATGGCCAAAGATATCGGTGGTATTTCACGAAAAAAATGTGAATAAGTCGGCTAGAGTAGGAATACTAATTTTTTGAAATTATGTGAACAAATGTGATGAACTTGATATATGATATGTAATGTTTGTTATTATTTATCCTAATAAAATATTTTCTAGAACAAGCACTGACGATAAATGAAGAAACGGAACTGTTCATTTGAGGTGTCCACTTCACCACAGCTAGAATAATGTTTTTGTAACAAGGTAAGCGTACCACAGAAAATCGTTTAAAAGTCAATAAATCAGATAATTACAATAAATTTTACTTGACAATTTCATTTTTCTCCTAAAATTTTGAAAGAATTCCATGAAATAAAAAGTAAACCGTTGGTGTGGATTGCATTGAATGATACCAATAAATTCTATACGTGAAGTACATAAATACCTACAAAGATGAAGCCTAAGAAAAAAATTCAGAGATCTTTGAATAACTTACCATGAGTACCAAAACCGTAATATTACCGGTAATACTGTGAAATTTCTCCATAACTGCCATCTGCCAATGTCTTAGGAAAATTTTTAATATACCTATTTACAAAATTTAAAATAATCTAGTTTTCAGGCGACATGTAACCTAAAACTATAAAATTTTGCAATCATATATTCTACATTAAAATATTCAGAGACTCCTGGGCTTTAGATACACCAGTGGAGAGAAGAAAATAAAATGCGTGAATCTTATACGAACAAAAAACAGCATTCACAGAAAATGATCACTGGCTCATAAAAAACAATTCCTGCTAAGATGATTCCTTTATTTAAAAAAATTCACAAAGCGTTGGTGCGGCAATAAACTGATGACAATAATTATAAGATACCTGGGCTATTCATTAATAACTTCTTAATTTTTTCTTTATTTCCGTGAAAATTTCTTCGTAGAACGTATATGATATGTTAATCAATGTGTAGTTAGGGTTTTTGCCAACTCTTAAAGAAAAATTGTTATTTAGGGAATTAATTTTTTAGGGTGGGAACAATTGAAAGACAAGCTTGAACCATTGCACTTCCGAGTTACTTCTCATTGACAGAAGACGAATTATTGCAGATAATTTTGTAAACAAACTTCTCATGTATACAAGCATTTTTCAACTTAATTAAACGGTTTGGAAAATCATTACAAAATGTTAAGAAAATCTACTCATGATGGTAAAGAAAAAGTACAAACTTCCACCGCCCCCACAAAAACTTCAGAATTTATAAGTTATTACAAGAGAATTATCAAAGTCTCATACGGTTGTGAGAGACTATTTTAAAAATCTTGGACGTTATGACACGATAGAACAGCCATGTCGCACACCTAAAATCACAGCTGCAGTTTAACGTTAACTCTTAAGAAACTTCAAGGGTGAATTGTGCTCACGAGATCCCAAAGAGTGTGTAAATTCACCAGACACCGAAAGAAGAGTTAGTCAACTTCTACATGGTTCATCTCATTTCGTACTTTAAAACGAAAAAATCCCTGCTAAAACAGAAGAAAATAAAAATGTCTTTAAATTGAGTATAGGAAAAGTAACGTGGACCAAGAAACAATGGCAAACAATGGTGCTTTCTGATGAGAAAAAGTTTAATTTAGATCAGTGAGTCCCAAACGGGGGAAATTTTCCCCAGAAGAAAATCTGAAGCTACCAGAGGGGAAATAATTACACTGTCTACTAGCAATAAAAAAATCTCAGAGGTATTTTTCCATGTCTGAGGCTATGCGGTTAGTTGTTACTACCCGCTCTCCATCCGCTTTACTTTGTACATTTTACAAATAAAACTTGATGGTCACAGTGTGTTTTGACTACTCTTTCCCTCGTCCACATGAAGGGGGAAATCTGGATGACTGAACTGGGTGCAGGGGGAAATGACAAAAAAGACTGGGAACCACTGATGCAGATAGACTTGATGGTTGCCACCATTACTGTCATGATTTAAGAAAAGAATAACAGCTCTTTTCGAAGCGACCATAAAGCAGAGGACTTGTAATGATCTGAGACTGAAAAGCTGATTTAGTAGTTCAGAAAAAGTTGAAATGAAATTCGGCTTCACCAGTAATGTGGTTTTATTGAACAAGGAACTCCGCTATTTATACAGTCCGCAACACAACAACGAACACAAATTATGAGCTTCCATGAAGCTCCTAATTAAATGCATAATAAGTACTTATATACAGGGTGTCCATCAAGTCTCTTTACTATGAAATTAAGAAAGTCTTTGAAATGGTTAAGAGACTTTATGGACACGTTGTATAACAAGTATCCCCACCTATACACAATAAAACCTGATTAACAACGTACTCACAAACCTCCTCCAACGCACAATAGTCTAGTTAACAACTACGAGCAACTACGAACCTATCGGAGATCTGTCCACTAAAGTCTTCCAAATACTACAAAAGTATTTGGTCATTTTTTAATATTGTTAAGAACGATAATGCCATTTTCCAGCAGGACAGTGCAGCAATGCACATTTCTAGAATCACCAAAGACTAGGTTGAGGCCAATAACATTACAATTTTTGAGTGGCCTACTAAATCTTTTCACTTGAACCCAATCAAAAAGTTGTGGGCAATTCTGTCAAACAAGTTCACAATAATGGAAGACAATTTATCGATAGAGAATCTTTGAAGTCCTGCTTTAAATAATATTGAAGTGAAATTTTTATAGAAAATCTTGCAAACCTCATTGATTCAAAGCAGAAAAAATTCATAGAAATTCTGTAATCGAAAGGACATAATGCAAATGCTAAATTGATTGCAATTTTTTGTTAATTGCAATTATTCAAGGCTGTTTGAAGATTATTTCCACCCTGAAGAATCAGTTTCCCAGAATCATTTCATTTTATTTTCAAGTTGCTAAAAAACGAGAGTAGATATTGATTGGCAATTCACACGGCAATGTGTGCAAATTAACACATATCAACTTAACAGGATAATCTTAAATTGTTCATGTACCACATGATGATTTCCACCAGTTTACCTTTGTCCAAAAATAATTTCGTAAAAATGTAATTACATTTTGCTGCGTCAAGTGCAAGTTAAATATCGTGTGCTACAGTAGGATGACGTGAACGGATACTTAATAAACTAAAATCTAGGCTGGCTGCATTTCTTACAAGCCGATATGCTTGTATCACAACCTCGACTTAAAGACTTTTTAATATAAGGAGCAATTACTGGACCCTTAAGCATGGTTTACAATAACACTAACGCAGCAGCTTCTATCAAATGAACTCCGGCTAAAGGAGATCAGCTTGAGACTCTAATTGGAGAGCCATGTAATTTGTAGCCGATTGAATGCTCCAATTAACGCAACGTGTGCAGACTCAGTGGTTCAAGGGGAAGCAGCAAGACGCTGCTTCGCCGTGATACTTTAAGTTATAGACTGTACCAGGGTACCTTCCAGCCAGTGTACAAACGCCGTTACTTTCTGGCAGCTAAATAAGGGTACCTTGAATATTTCAATCGATGTTGTTCTCCGAATTTGGTCGTGTAAGCTTGGCGGTGCTGCTCAGGAGTTGCAGACTTGGCGAGCTCGTATCACTGATACGCCTGTGCACTGCATTGATGATTTTCTTCCATCGGTACACTTAGGAAATCACATCTAATGTGACTTAGTGATTGCGCATGCGCCTTAACTTGAAGTTTCCTAGTACATAAAAGAAATGATTGGGGACTGTGGATAACTAAGTGAAAACTTTTAGTCAACGTTATATTGTACGAGTGTATAGACTAAAGTACGTTGTAGATAAAGAAAACTAGTAGTAATTGTTAATAATTATATGAATACATTGACTCAAAATCGTATTTTAAGCCGACATATGCTATGATGTGCGTTGTAAGCTCTGACAAAAAGATACACTGTAGGTCAGCGTGAGGAGTGAAATGATGTTCACAAAGAATAGATACTGATGATGCTGCTTCTTTGGGTGTATAAATTATCTAATTCCTTCCATACTGATGTAGTGATCAAGCAAGAATGATGTAAGCTCATAGTGACGAAAATACAATAGGATAAGGCAATAGAAACGAGCCGTTTGGCCCATTCTTCGGTTGATACCCAAATCCCATGCCGTCTAAAGTACGGGTATCAATCATGCACGTACATCTTAATCCCGTAAGTCAATTCAGAAACTCAGAAGAAAGTTTTTAAAACAGTTTTTCTACAAAAAAGTGTTTTCTGACATCTTGCAAAATCGTAAAGTCTCTCAAGGCTTGATGTATTGGTTTGGAAATATTTCTTTCTAATTGGAACTAATTTACCACTGGTAGACGTCAACAACAATTTTTCTACAGTTGCACATTTAATTTGACTTTTCCATCAGCGTGTTGTGAAATTTGCGTGTTAAAAGAAATTAATCTTTTCATGAGTGATTTATTTTGCATTCAACAACCGCAGGCTTACGTACGAGTGATGTAAGATTGCATTGGTTAATTTAAAGCTTTTATCATTCTTGCTGAAAACTTCACATGAGATTCATATACAAAATGAAGTTGTGGTGCCTGATCAAAGACGTAATCCTTCAAAAGTAACTTCATTTCAGACTGCACACTTAATTCGTAACATGCGAGCACCTACAGAAAAACGATGCGTTTTGAACTCCTCATCAAAATTGTTCAAATCCTGGAATTTAATTGCACAGCGGATGTCGGAAGCATGCATAAAAATAACCTGTTTACGCTCCTAATTTTCAAATCAATCAAAATTTACGATGCATTGACGTTGAATTAATATTCGAATGGTTGCTTCCCTGGATTCAGCCGCTGAAAGGCAGATTTGGTCGTGTTTCTTTTTGCTTGGAGTTCCTCTATGATCGGCAAAATGTGATGAATTCTTATTTTCTGTTTCTAGCCCAGCATCGCTTCAATGAAGACCACTGGTAAATCATGTTAAAGTTCTTTTCAGAAACACTGCAGTCAAACCAGAATCACTGACAGGAATTATGCAAAATCATCATTAAACTGATATAAATTTCTCCTTCGATGATTTGACGGAAAGATGACATGGCTGAGTTTTGCACACGTGAGAGTCACAAGATCAAAAAATATTCCCTAGAAAATGAAAACATCTCATTTCTTGATTTCTTATTAGTGGAAACTGAAGTTACTTTTAACACTTATCCCCTGAAAGACACGTCTTATCTCACTGAAAATATGTCCGTAACAATAACTTTTTCTACGAGAGAAGGACACCCATTTTCTGGATGCTTCCTTATGTTATTACGTTCTCGAGGCACTACGATCACATAGTCGTAAAGACGCCGTCTGGTATCAGAGCGACTCGTATAAGATGTGCTTTAGGTGAGAAAGCTTTGTCTGATTGCCCATCATCATTAGCGGTTAGCACAAATCTTGCCCTCCCCAAATGGACCATCGTTACGTCTTGCCTTCCTCTTGTCTTGCAGACAAAAATACCGGAGGAATTACACAAGTTGGAACGTTATTGTCGGCGCAGGATTAAAGAGATCAAATAAATCTCCCTGTGAAGAAGCCACCAACTTAGGTCGCAATTAGTTCAAGTTCTGCTTTCAGAACTAATCTTGGAGATCTCTCTTTGACACGCTTTATCCTCAACTGACGCTACCAAGGAACGACCGCAAACTTCTGTGACCATCAAGCTGCCGAATGAGCCAGATACTTTCCAAGTTCTTCTTCTCATGGAAACACTGAACAAAATTAATTCCCTGCTCAGTTTGTTCACATACTTTGAGCGGGTTTGCTCCAGAAACCTGGTTGGGTTTCACGGACTAACACAGACCCAAGTTAGAGGTGTTCATATTCTCAGACATTACCTTAGAAGTGCACCAGCGAATAAAAGAAACAGGCCTCAGAAAGGCATGTTTTCTTCTAGATCAACGGGAAGCAAATAGCAATTGTAATAGTTGTTGTAACAATGATAAACTTTGACCTCCCCCACCCCACCAGCCTCCAGAATTGGGCTGCCTTCAGAGAGAAGTAAACCATTCAAAGATGGAAAAACTTCTCAGTTCTCTCGGTTCAAAGGTCGCCTTGACATTGTTCAAAAGCACGAGACCTTAAAGCTTGATAAATAGGTCAATATTGACGGAATATCAACCCTGACTCATGTGAGCAGGTCTCTCTGTTGGCACATTGCACCCTTATCCACAAAGACGTTACAACAGGCAAAGTTAACTTTACTTGCTGGGAACACAACAATTTGTACAGGTACTGAGAGTCCCTGTCAGTAAGCAAAAGGTTAAAGTTTGGGAGGTCGAAATAAATGCTTGCATCAATGTCCTTCTTGTAGCGTCGAGCTCGTTGGTACTGAATAATAAACACAACTACGGGCTAATAATAAATACAAGTACGTTAAATGTGCGTAGCCTGCATCATCATAAAATTAGTTGCGTAAATGTCTGCGTGAACGTTGTATCCCGAAGTTAATGCCCGAAACTTACTGGAATAACATTAACTCAATTGCACAGTAATATTTCAATCTTTTGAAAGTGAGGTTTTGTTCTACTCCTACGTACTGTGACCTCATAAACGTGCAGAAAAAAGTCAGGCCCACATCTTTTTCATGGCTGTTAGTACATGCAGGAAAATCTAATTTTTTATTTCATAGGGATCGCTAAAATTTAATTTAAGTCCTACTCTTTCTGTGCCAGAACACAAAAATTAATTAAAAAACGGGCAGGCTTTCATCAAAGATGTTATACTATCCCACTGCGTTGGAGCCGAACTTCACAAACATCTGCTGCACAAACAAGCTTTGCGTTCCTATAATTGGGTCATATCAGTGGCGACCTTTAGACACAAAATAACAAGTTTGAGCTTTAGCTCGAGATCACATATGGCCTTCGGAGTAATTAAGTAGGATTAACTTGTGCAATAGCCCTAATACCCGATCAGCGTACGTTTCAAGCTTAGTTAGCATTGGATGCATCGATGCGCAGTAGTTCAGTGCAATGCAAAGGAAGGAGGTGCGGTGCTGCCGGTGCTCAGTTTTCAGTTACCTGTATGACGTCCTGCAGGTAGTATTTGCGTTTAAAAATAGTTATGCTTTTGAGGAAGATTACCACGCATTTTAACATTAACTTTTCAGTTGACGTTGTTGCTTGTGTAATTTGATAATTTAGATAAAACTATTTATTTCTTTCCTCTATTGCGATCGTATAAATTTATAAGTTTAAAGGAAATTGATGAAAAATAGTTAGTTTGCTTCGGAAATTCTCAAATATGCATTATTACTGTTTGTGTTTGTTATTTAATATACTTCTTTTTTTAATGAATTCCATCCTAAAAATCTTGGCCAAATTTTCTGATTGTGTTAAAAGAACATTTTTCAGTTTTCCTTTTCTGCTCACTGTCATCCACCTTATGATTACAGAAAGACTCACTGTTCTTCACAATAACCATTCTATGAATACTATCATTATTATATTTAATAATTCATTACTATTATATCATCAGTTAAAAATTCGGATAATTTTTAATGAATTTCTAATTTTTGCTCGTTCTCGCTACCTCTCTGAAAAAGATTCCATATTGAAGGGTAAAAAAGCTGATAACTAATTTATAGTCATTATTTTACAGTAATCCGTGTGTCTTCAGTGTCCACAATACAATCCTTAATTTTGATACGTAAATATCCGTAAGATAATTAGATTTCGACCTTCCTTAATGGCAAAAAGAGAATTTTCTCCTTCTTTCCATAGTGCTTGACATCAAATACAAATTTTACTATTTAATAAACGCTGTCGGGGAATTAGAATAGAATAGAATAGAATGAGGCTATAGGAACGAACCTTCAGGCCCATTCGTGGGTCGGATAATTACTTCGATAATTATTCGGTTGTTTACCCAAGTCCCATGCCGTATTTCTAGCCGCGTCAACCATGTCGGCAGCGGGATTCGAACCCGGGTCTTCCCGCTCGAAAGCAGATTCGCTCACCAGTCGACCAAGCTGGTGATATAGTAGCATGCTAATTAGCTCTAATAGTAATAGTAATAGTTATTTATGCATACGTAATTTATTTCTTTGGTATTTATTTATTAATACTCAATACACTGCGTTGGTTTTTAAAACAGCAATGTGGCAGCATTTTAGGTGCTGTATTCACAATACTTGTTAGCATAAGATAAAGACTCTATTTCAGCACTTTATTAATAGTTCATTTGAAATTATTTTCCCCTTTCTAATTCAACAGTGAGGTGGACAGTAAATGCGTTTATAAATAAATAAATAAATAAATACTCGACAACTTTCACTAAAAAGCATTGACGATATAGAAAATAAATAATCATGATATGATTTGTATTATCATAAATACTTATTGTTGTTATTCTTCCCTAGATAATTTCGATTTTGATTATGTTAGTAATTACAATCAGTTAGTACTTTTAGTAACAATAGTCTCTCCTCCTTAAGACTTTTATTCAAACGTCAAACTTCGTATTACTGAGGTAATAGGTCATGTTTTATACATAGTTTCACTTCTTTTATAATGTTAGTTAACTCCATGTTAAACTCCTTCAAATTTCGAAGAAAAAACTTGAAAATTCATATTTCCATAAAGAAATTATGAATCACATTACACACACAACAGTTATTAAACTAGAGCTGTGAAAAATGGCGATTGATATTTACGATTTAGCTGAAGCTAAAGTTGAGAGACTTCTCTTAACTTCGAGGACCACCCAAAAAATTCTTGACTTCGAACTTTAACTTCTCCTTCCCTGCAGCTCAGTTAAAGTTGCTGTCAACTTTCGTTTTGACAGTCTGCACAGGAATCTTTTTAGCGCTCACAGCTCGAAAAATATCAGTCACATTGTTCTCAGGGCTCAAAATTATATATGTAGCTTTTGCTAACGTAATAGCTTATATATATATTACTCATGTAATGTCATGGGTTCATTTCATATTAATTTAGTGCCGTCATTTTCTTGCACACGTTTCTGAGTGAAAACACTTTTTGGTAGAGGGGTTTAAATCCATTACTAATAAGCTATGTTCAATCTCCCTAATATTTTTATATACATGTTCCTAGTACAGACAACTCAAGTCCTCCATGTTTCTGTTCGGGGATTTGAAATCCTTACTTAATAGAACTATACAGGAAAGCGCATTGAAAATGTGGAAGTTATGTTTCTACCTCCTGTACTTACTTACTCTGTATCATCTTCAAACCTACGTTCCTAGTCACTCAGTTGAATCATCCCCGTCACGTCCATGGAGCTGAAATCTTCAGCTCAAAAGCTTATACTACTTCTGCCTTCAGTTCATTTCTTTCCTTCTCGTCCAGTCAAACGAAACCTCAGAGTCGCGTACATATTTTACGAGGCAGCCTGAAATGTTGCCAGATATTTGGTGCTGGAAACTCTCGATGCCCATGTACTGAGCCCAGTATATTATGGGCATAAATTATTCCAGCGTGTGATGAAAGTAACAAGACACTTTTATTCGCTGATTTATATTCACAGCGTTTGCTCGCACCATCGAGGCAGCACTGCTCTTCAGTTCAGTGCGTAATGTTTTTATAAAAAACAACACTGTTGTCTAATTTTGTTTGGACGACAGGTATAACAGAGGTGATGAAAAATTTAAATTCATGATGCAGACGGTTGTTTATCAACTTAACAACTTGTAATATTAGGCATCGTTTCTCTGATGTTTTATTTGCGAGATGAAACTTTTGTGGCGTTCTAACTAGAATTCAATTTTTCATTATTCTGAAAGTACTGTGAAACACTCAGGCAATTTTCTGGTTAACGAATGCATGATCTTTAAAAAACTGTTAAGTTCCTCTTGTACAGAAACCATCAGTTTTTCTGAATAGCTACGTCACCATCCCACTCACCTCTGAAATTACTGCACTGTCAATACCAAATTTCTTTTTTGTGGTTTGGGTTCATTTTCTATGAAGTGATTGGTTTCACCCAAGAATTTTTTTAAGTGATTCAAGTATTTCTAATATCATTACAAAAAATGTACACAAATATAGTGTGACACAGGCTTATTATTATTATTTCTCATCTGAATCATGTAGAGAAAAACACTCTACGGGTTCAATGGATTCCATTTCAATTCTGATCATTTTCTTGTAATACACAATCCTTATGAAATCAGGAACGGACGCAATGGGTAGTGAAATTTCGGTCCCTGTGTGTTATCTGGTGGTTATAGCATTTAGTTGCAGCTCCATGGACTGTGCTGGAGGGACCTAATGAGAAGTTAACTGAGAGTCACTCGTTGTTATCTGAAGTGTTCGCTCGTAACATTACTTGTGCTCTAAAGTGCCATGGTTGCACATAAGAAACCCTGCCTCTGCAGAACTGCAGAAGCACGATCAAGTTTCTGAGTGAGGCTGTAATTTGTGTCAACCGAAACGTGCCATCAACCCAAACGACAGACCATTTGAGAAGATGTCTCTTCCAACGGATGAGATCATCTACTTCCTGTTGCTTCGAACTTTAGTTATTATCTGAAATCCTGCATCTGTTTGGAAGCTAGCCGATCAACTTGTTATCAAGGAAAGGCCCCGGACAGGCCACGGATCGCTGTGGTTTGATGACGCTCTTGTCGAAGCATCACGTCAAACTCCAGACAATGTGACTGCCCACGCGTGGTCGAAATCAAATGATTTCGTTCGTTGTGAAGCCCTAAATATTCTGAACTGAGTTTGAGAGGGACAAATATAGCAAAAATGTTTAGTTTCTGTGACGAAAAGACGATATGTAATGATCGTATTGCTTTCTTTTATGAATACAGTAAATGAAAATATACGATCAATAGATTTATTTGACAGATTGAAATAGTTCATAGTCTAAAATGTTTCCTCATCAATGCGTTGGTTGAGAAAGACAATGTTTAGCAATTTCTTCACCAATCTCTTGTCGGATGATCTTAGAAGCGCTCGACGAGTTTGTGCCGGTATCGACTGCAATTGGAAGGCCATAAGAGGTCTTTATGTCGAGTACTAGAGTAGTGATGGTCGCTGCGGCGGTGCTTAAGGTAGATCTTATGGTTGCATGGACGATAGAGCGATTTTTGAGGTCGTGTCTGCCGTGGCCAACGACTTCTGGTAGCCCAATGAGGGAGGTGTTCAGTGGTTTCCCTATAGAGCACCTCTTTCTTTTCCAATCTTGATGCAGAGAATAGTTTTTCAGCGTAAAATTTAGATTGAAGTCCATTTTTAGTTGTGGGATGTTTCCTTCGATGTAACAAATATATAATGAAATGTACTCCTTTAAGTTTGGCAAATTTTCTAACACATCCCGTTAATAGTCGTGTGAATTTTTGCCACCGTATTGGTTCTATGTTTTTTTTAAATACGTATAGCACAAAATTTTGAGCCTGTGCTCAAAAATTGGAATGGATGAGCGACTCGTCATTGCGTTCTAAATGCTTGCTTATTCTTGTTTAAGCACCGGCTAGCACTGGTGAACACAGAAAATTAATGTAGGTCCTCACTTGCATACAAAAATATATCATACAATCACATGTGTAATACGATGTATATCATACAATCACATTTGTAATACAATGTATATCATACAATCTGCCACGGTGGCCGCACAAACATGAGCAGCAGTCTTGACTGGCACCAAATTGATCTGAATTTCAGATTGAGTTGCCACTTGTCTTCATCACCAAATGCGTATTTATGCATGACACACAGCACAGGGTATGAATTATTTATTGTCTTTGAACATCATTACTGTCCAGTACAAGCATCAACACACGGTGCAAGTCACCGCTAAAAATGCAAACTCTTTATTACGGCATGAATGTTATTCTACAGGAAAATATATAATTCAATTCCGCGTGGATGGTGAACATTTATCGCAATGGAGCAAAATTACTCAATGTGGGTGCACACGAAGTTGGTTTTCAGGAATGTCTAAGAACTGTTCCAGAACTTCCTGATTGCTGACATTGGTTCTGGACGAGGTAAGATAAAAAATAAAGAAGAGTTTCGCTCAGAGTATGCCGAGAAGGAACGAGCGAATGAAACTGAAATCGAAAGTAGAAAGCTAGAAGGCGCTGGCCAATTGTGCCACTCACGAAAGGGATAATTACGTACCGTACATAGGTCAGCATAGCGTAGCTTTGATAAGTATGGGGCTGTGTTTCCCAGCGGTTTAAATCCATTAATTCGCTCACACAGCGTTTGAAAGAACATGGTTGCAGGGCTGGAAGAGCAACAGCAGCAACTGAATTCTTTCGTACACCTTCACTAAAAAAAAATCTTGAATTTCTGAGAGCAAAGAATCCGTGAAGCAGGTGATAGCGCATTCATTGAACAGAGTTCATGTTCGTTTGTACCAAATAATTTATAGCTACACCATAATACTGCATATGTTAAGCACAATATAAATAATGTGTTGAAAAATACTTAAAAACACATATGTTGGAATATAATAACATATGGACACTTTTCTTTAAAAGTATTTTATTTTATCATTTAAATTAAGTTATATACTTTTTGTAAGACCAGTTACTTTAATTTAATGGGCTTATGGTACTTTACCCTGTATGTATTTCAACTGCAATCAACTATACTATCCTTATGATACTCCATGAGACACACAATAATATAAATGTATATACATACATGCTGAGGTCTTCACTGTGCGGGGACGTACGAACTAATGTTGAAGTCAATTTTTCCCTTTTTCTGTGTCTTTATAATTAAACTTATCCCTGCAATCGCATCTGTAGGAACGACAACTAAGTAATCATTAAGCTATTTAAGAAATTCAGGAGACATGTAAGGTCACTGGTCACATTTCGGTTTATTTCTTAGCATTTTTTATGACGAACAAATTTTTGACTCACTGATCTAAAAGTAGTGTAGAGTCCAAGGTGTTTTTATCTGTGAAAATTTATAGCAGATAATTCCAGAGAAGTACATTTATAAAAGGCAGAATCGTGGCAAACTTATTTGCATATGATCATGCGTATGGGAAATTAACGAGTAAAAAGAAGTTGCATAGAAACCGAATAACATACGGGCAAATTAATTGTGCAAAACGTGCATTACAGTGCAAAAGAAGGCGATGTCATCAACATTTGAAATTTGGATATTAAAAAGAAGGTAACAAGGCAGGTCATATTTTTTCTTCAACAATAGACGTATCACACCAGATACGAGGATCCAGCAAGATAGGGCAACTGCTCATACCGCAATAGAAACAATGTAGTTGCTACGGCAATGCTTTGGAAGAGAATAATTACCCACAACAGTAATGTCAACAGGCCGTTGTAAAGTAAAAGAGTAAAGTAAAGGCTCATGTCAATAAACAATAGATCCTAAATCAATTGAAGAACATCAATAAAGAAATGAGGGTAGTTGCACATGATGCCTTAAACCTGTTATGGTGCAAGTTTTGGAAAGAGAATAGAGTACAAAGCCGAAAAAACTTCCATTTAGTAGAAGTCATTTTTATACGTAATGTAGATGTGTGATAAAAATTCACTGATGCATATAAATTTTCGTCGCATATTGTATAGTATATGCAAAGTTCGTGGATTTACCTGTAAAATTAAGGAAGATGTTAAAAATTTAAATTGCTCAGTGACTTTTGAGCCACTCTGCAGAAGCTGAACAATTTTAAGAGTAGTTATAAAGGGAGTCATTCAAAGTAACTTCTTGACTACCTCACAATTTCAAAAAGCCATTAAATACCTTTTAGGATTACCTCATAAGCAATACAGTGAGTGATGTTCACATGAATACCAGCGCAGGGTAATTACAGGGTATTATCTAGATAGCACCAGAGCAGGGTAATACCAGCGCAGAGTAATATCAGGGTATTACTTTGGTAGTACTACCGCAAGGTAATACCAGGCAATACCGGGGTAATACCAGCGCAGAGCAATACAACGATATTACCATGGTAGTACTAGTTCTGGATAATACCAGGGTAGTGCCAGGGCAATACTAGGCTAATGCCAGGGTAATATCAGGTTAATACCAGCGCAATACCAGGGTAATACCAGGATAATAGCAGGGTAATACCAGGATAATACCAGGATAATAGCATGGTAATACCGGGATAATAGCAGGGTAATACCAGGATAATAGCAGGGTAATACCAGGATAATAGCAGGGTAATACCAGGATAATACCAGGATAATAGCAGGGTAATACCGGGATATTAGCAGGGTAATACCACGGTAATGCCAGGGTAATACCAGGGTAATACCAGGATAATAGCAGGGTAATACCAGGATAATACCAGGATAATAGCAGGGTAATACCAGGGTAATACCAGGATAATACCAGGATAATACCAGGATAATAGCAGGGTAATACCAGGATAATAGCAAGGTAATACCAGGGTAATACCAGGATAATAGCAGGGTAATACCGGGATAATAGCAAGGTAATACCAGGGTAATACCAGGATAATAGCAGGGTAATACCGGGATAATAGCAGGGTAATACCACGGTAATGCCAGGGTAATGCCAGGTTAATACCAGGGTAATACCAGAGGGAAGGACTCCTGCAGCACAGTCCCAGAGGGATCCTGATAACATGAGTGCAGCCCTGAGCACCACGAGGCCGTGTCTCGAGCTTCCCTCCCTGAGGTCTCGTAGCAGCTCCATAATCTGGCGTTCATTAGCCTAGGACGCCGCGGGTCTCGTTGCAGCCCGCAAAAATGTTTACGAAAAGAACACTTTTCTGCCTTGCAACTGTTTTGAGCCGTAACGCAGATCCTTAAAATCATAAACCTGGTCCCGATGAACTTCTTGCAAAACGAAGTGCAGGAATGGGCTTTCAGAACATGCATTAGTATGACAACCGTAAAAAGGATGAAATGAATACACATGAGAACATGAAATTGTTTAAGAACTTTTCTGAGCCTACGGCAACCGCATACCCAGATGAAATTGGTATTTTTCTGAGATTGCTTCAAAGACCGTTCTGGCTCACCATGTTGTATGGCCGTCGTATATTTTCCATAAGCATACTGAACTTAAAACTGAATAGTAAAAGCTAATCTGTTTTTGGAGCACATTTACTGGAGCACTTTTGAAAATTCGAATGCAAGTTTTGAAAAGTTTTAGATGGAAAGAATTTAGCCTCTCAAAATAATAAAGTTTGAGATTAATTAACGCTCCCTCAAAGTCCCATTCGTTGGTAATAGATGTACATGCAGCACTAGAAGTATGTACATGCAGTAATAGAGGTACATGCAGTAATAGAAGTACATGCAGTAATAGAGGGCGTTCAATAATGGAATTATATTCAAAGGTGTGTAGAAATAAAATTGAAAATGAGACTTCTTAAATAAAAAATTGAAGCTGCGATGCGAACTAAAATATTGTATGTCAGTGGGAATTTAAATTATTTTCCCTAATTAGACTCACGAATTTTAACTAAACTGGAAGATTGAATAGTTGATCCATTAACTTTGTTTGAATTGTGTGTACTTTAACCAGGCAGGTATTTTTTTTTGAAGGTATTTCTTTACAAGGCATTTTCTTCTTGAGGGTATTTTGTTTGTGAAGGTATTTCTTAAAAGAGCATTTTCTTCTTGAGGGTATTTTGTTTGTGAGAGTATTTCTTTACCAGGACATTTTCTTCGTAAGGGTATTTTGTTCGTGAGGGTATTTTATTATAAAGGTAATTTTTTCGTGAAGGTATTTTGAGTTTGAGGGTATTTTGTTTGTGAGGATATTTCTATTTAAAGGTACTTAGTTCGTGAGTGTATTTTATTTGGAAACTCTCTCGTTTGCCAGTGTATTTTGTTTGCATGAGTATTTTGTTAGCATTATATGTTCACTCCGTCGCACAGATTCGAAGACTAAACTTAGATTCGATCAGCATCTATGAAGCAAAAGCAGGAAGACACATGTTGCATAAACTCATTAATTTGCATCGCTCCTTTGTCAGTGATCAACTAAATCTTCAGAAAGCACTGAGATGCGTGACACGAATATTACATGTGGTATTTCCACGTAACAAATGAGAAAACAATGAAATTGAAGTACGTTTTTACGGAATTGCATAATTAATTCATAGCTTGAAAAATTACACTTGAAAATTAAAGCCACATTCAAAATACATAAATTCTCTTAAAACCTTGTGCCATCTGAGGCTAAATAAAAAAATTCTGATCTCTTTATACCAAAGCACATACAGTCTCCTTTCGTGATAACGGACTAATAAGTGGGAACCACTGTCCATGATATCAAAAATAATCAATTTTATTTCCTTTTTTGTGGATAACATGAGTTTGTGACTGTGACGTCTTCGAGATACTTGCGCACTGCAGGCACAAAATGTATGAAAAACCAATCACTGAAAATGTACACATTGAACCAAGCTTTCTTGGAGTAGTCATAAAGCACTGGGAGTTCCTGCATTGTGTTTTATAAAGCTTAAGGCCTTGCAGATTTTCTCACAACTAACTTCCAGCGATGCATTCCCTCAGTGTTAACACGGCACAGCTCTGAGAATCTTTCTTTGCTTGTTTTCTTGCTTGCAGTAGAACTTTCGTGTTTAAATGCTCGAGTATTTTGGGGGACGATTTGTTGGAAAATTTGTCCGCTATAACAGAAATCCGGTACAATGAGGCCCGTTATTACAAAGGGTAACTGAAGTGTATTTCTTTTAGCCTTATCACCTGCAATGTATAGCAAAACCGAACAAATATCAGGTAATAAATAATTTAAAATATATAAGGTCTTTTTGAAAATTGCGTTTATGTAATATTATTTGAACTAGATAATTTTCCCACTCATACCAGCCTAGGCTGCTCTTTTTGTCAGCACAAAAACTATAAATTTAAACCAATTTATCAGCAAATTTAAATCATTTCCTAAACTGTAGAACCTACCATAATATTGCTACTAATATTAGTATAACTAGTAGTAAGTAGTCACCAGTACTAGTGCACCCATTGTTGGTTGCTGGTACTGATAAAGTTACCGAAAATAAATCTTTTCAAATATATGTAGATCAGATTAGCTAAATCTATTGCGGCCGGTAGCGATACTTTATTTTGGTACAACAGACAATCGTGATTAATCAGACTATGATAGCTTGCGTGTTTTTCACATTCGTTCTATTGTCAGTGTCATAATTACTGATATCCTTAATGTACTCCTCCACTGAGCAACTCCATGCATGTCTGCTCATTACCTCCATGAATGCCTCGAGAGACGCGACGTATAAAGAACTGACGTCTCAACAATGGACAGTAGACCCATTAGCGAACTAAATTGCTCTTAGCACTAATTTTAGTATCCACTTGGTAGTCTTCAACATATCAGAGTTGTGAGTGAGTAGTCGCACGTGTCCTTGAGATGACTGCGTTGTTCTCGTACGTCGATCTAGAGAACAGGCTGGGATGACTAGAAGTTTTGTGTGGAAACTGAAGAGAAAATTGCAACAGTTGAGTAGAATTCAATCCTCTACATGGAAAGGGAAATGAATGCCTTTAAATTGACAGTTGAAAAAAATGAAAGAAACGTAGCTAGAAAATTTTTTACTTAAAACCAAAATTGACTGAACCAATCAACTTCGTTGACGTATGGCCTCGAAATCTGAAAAAAAAATTAAATATCACCACTAACAAGTAAGACAAATTACAGCAAACAAATATCCCCACTAACGTCCAAACATAAAGTCTCAAGACATGAACATAAATATACAAAAAAGTAAAATTAAATCAACTAATGGACAAATGTCAATACAATTGAACTGAAATAGAATCTTCAATCAACAATAAAAGCAAGCAAAGCCTTACTTTTAATAAATAAGTAAAATCAACCCTCGGCGGAGCCAAAGCTTTTCTACGGATCTAGGAACGCTCGGAGACGCTTTTTGCATCCGTATTCCCTGTTGCGCTGGTCGTACCGCATTTATCGAGCTACTAAACTCCCTTGAATTCGGACAAATTCAAGCGAAGGGGCAAGGCAAGGCTTCGGCTCGTGTAGTATCAGTTTAATTCAACTGGAGTTCTTGGACGCGTCATGAGGAGGACGAACACGAGCACAAAATAGGTTCTTTTTATTCGCTCCTTTGATTCAGGATAGGGCAGAGAGACAGTCTGCGCTCAGGACAGCACTGTTGGCCAATGCTCTTCGCATTTCAATGAAGTACTCGCTGAAAGAGATTGGCTTTTTGCTTGTGAAGCGGAAACTGCCAATGGAGCTGCGCAATGGACCCGAGTGCGACGAAGGTGACCTGGGGCTCTGGCGAATACAAAGCGGACAACCATTTCCTCCTTCACCTCCTCCTCCTCCTCCTCCTCTTCTGCTTCTTCCATCTCCTCCTCCTCCTCTTCTGCTTCTTCCATCTCCTCCTCCTCTTCTGCTTCCTCCATCTCCTCCTCCTCCTCTTCTGCTTCCTCCATCTTCTCTCCTTTCTTCTCCTACTGCTTCCAGCCCTGCTTCTTATCCTCTGCCTGTTTCTTCTCCTCATCTTTTGCCTATTCTACGCCTTTGTTCTTGTGTTTCTCTTTCTTGCCTCCTCCTACTAATCCTCTTTCATTTCTTTCTCTTCTTCCTGTTTTTCTCCTTGTCTTTCTCCACTTCCTCCTCTTCATTCTTCTCTTCTTCCTCCTCCTCTTCTCCTCATTGTCAGTTCAGCAAAAGAATACAAGCATGCCCGGCACTCAGCCTAGCATTCAGAGGCCCCCTGAAGACGTTAAAGAAAAAGTGAGTTTTAGTGAACCGACGTTGCCAGCATATAATGAGAACCGTTTCCTCATACAATGACACATCGGTCAGACGAATGTCTGTTAATAAATATCGTCATTTTTCTGTTTGTTCGCTCCAGAAAATTGAGTATTTTTACGCACACAAAGAGCAGACCAAGGCAAATGAAACGACGACCGTCAGAGAGCTACAGGGAAATATTTTTCTTGTAACTACAGGGTGCAGCAACACACCTTTCTTTTTTCTAAGCACTTTGCTTTGAAAAAAGGAAGTTGTGTTGCCGCACCATATAGATGAAGAAACATCAAACTTTGCCATGTGCTCGTCATTGACGAAATAAAAGTTAGATACATGTACGTCACTTATAACAACTTAATATCAATTACTTGTTATTGAAATTCGTATGATAGCTATACATTGTTTTATAATCAGCAACACATGTAGTAACTGACTAACCAATTATTTTTTATGAGTAATACTCGTACGTGTGGTAACTGACTTACTCATTATTTTAGAATGTAAAGCTCGTACATGTAATAACTGACGAACAAATAATTTTTTTTGGGTCACAACATCATTCAGGAAAATCCATCTCCCCGAGTTCTTAGATTAGATATGACGTCAAAAGGATATAATTGTGCCATCCTGCCCGATTAAAGATTATCACTGTATTTTCTGCTCGACTAAAGAACATCACTGTACATCCTGCCAATTTAAGTATATCACTATATCCTGCCCAACTAAAGGATATCACTGCATTTCTGCCAGACTGAAGGATATCACTGTACATCCATCACGACTGAAGGATATCACTGTACATCCATCACGACTGAAGGATATCACTGTACATCCTGCACGTCTGAAGGATATCACTGTACATCCTGCACGTCTGAAGGATATTACTGTACATCCAACACGACTGAAGGATATCACTGTACATCCTGCACGACTGAAGGATATCACTGTACTTCCTGCACGTCTGAAGGATATCACTGTACATCCTGCACGACTGAAGGATATCACTGTACATCCTGCACGTCTGAAGGATATCACTGTACATCCTGCACGACTGAAGGATATGACTGTACATCCATCACGACTAAAGGATATCACTGTACCATATCTTACACTGTAATAATAGAATACATAGTTTCGAACCTTATGAAGGAATTGCCGATGTGCATCGATTGGCTGACTGTGTGCTTGATTTACCTCCATTCAGAACTTCTGAACAAATATTGACCTTTCTTGTGACTGCTTCATCAGTACTGGTGTCCAAATGAGCACTTAGCGTCCACGACCACTGGCGTATAGCAGGCAATTGCGGCAGATACAAGTGTAGATTTCAGTGGCTCAACTTGAAGAAAAGATAGATTATATAGAAGAACTGATGGTATGAGAAAAGAGATTAATGACAATGTGTAGATTGCCATAGTTCAACTTAAGGAAAAAATAGATTACGTAGAAGAACTGATGGTTTGAGAAGAGAGATTAATGACAACGTGTAGATTGCCATAGTTCAACTTAAGGAAAAAATAGATAACGTAGAAGAACTGATGGTTTGAGAAGAGAGATTAATGACAATGTGTGGATTTCAATAGTTCAACTTAAGGAAAAGATAGATTACGTAGAAGAGCTGATGGTTTCAGAAGAGAGTTTAATGACAATGTGTAGATTTCAGTGGTTCAACTTGAAGAAAAGATGGATTACATAGAAGAACTGATGGTTTGAGACGAGAGATTAATGGCAATGGGTAGATTTCAGTGCCTCAACTTGAAGAAAAGAAAATTTCTGTTGAACAACGGATTTTAAGGGAGAAGCGATTAAAAGTTAAAAAATATTTTAACGGCTCAAATTCAAAAATTTCATATGCCCCCCAATTAAAGTTATAAAAATACACATTCTAAATATACGATGCTATGATGTGCTATACATCAGTTATATCTTAGACAATATTTATTTATTTAGTTCACTGAGTTCAGTGATCATTTTTTTTTATTTTTTTGCTGAACCACGACCTGCACCACACAGGCTGGATGTGCTGGGCCTGAATCTATAAATCAAGATCTAAAATTAATACTGTAAAGCAAAATAATATCTAATTATAGCTAAAACTACGATGAAAAAATAAATGATAATACAAAACATGATCGTAATAAGTGACCGTTGAATTTGCTCATAAAATGCATGTAATAAATTGAGCAAAGAGAAATACGAACACAAAACACGAGCGCAAAACACGAAAACAATACATAAACGATGCACAAAGACAATAGACAAAACACGAGCTCAAAACACAAGCACAATACACGAGCTCAAAACAAGCACGAAATACAAAACACAATTCACGAGCACAAAACACAACAACAACCGGCAACAAAACCAGGAAAAGTGAATCGCTGAGATCGACAACTGACGCTGGAGTTGCTACGCTATAAAGACGTCGCTATTTCTGAACAATCGAATTTAAAGCGAAATTTTGAAGCGGTCTTCGCCGGGGTAATAACCCCGAGCATGAAGAGGGGATTAGTGTCTCCCAGTGGGGGAGAGGGGGGGAGAGGGGGGAGGGCATAGCGAGTGTTATGTAAACCATAGATACAAAAGAGTAGGCTTAACTATGAACATTTCTGTAAAATTTCTGAAGTTCATGTCACCCAGAGTACTCTGTAAAACAATGGAGTTGATATTAAAAAATAAAGAGTTACTTTGCATTTTTTATTTATATCAAAATTCAAGTTGCTTTAAATATTGGTGTACACCAAAGTTCAGGCAATAAGTAAAAATTTTTTTATTTGCCAATTTTTCGCGCTGTTGTTTCCATGAAGCTTCAGAAGCGATCATCCATACAAGACGAACTTTGAAAACGTTTAGAACCATTGAAATTTCACGTCTGAGAATTTTTTTACAGTTGTTTAGCTTTTTTCAGTACGAAAATAAGAATGTGTAATTTTTATGCCTACAATTTTATCAATATAATAATACAAGAAGCGTGTAACTAAAAACTTTGTACTTCCTTTGACAACTTCTTCTCACATTTAGTTTCTATTTTTTCTGGTCAAGCGAAGAAAGAGACGCAAGTTTATCACAGTGCCTCTTAACTGAGGGGATAATAAAATTGATTTAAATGTTCCATTGTAGTTGAAAACTTACTTTTCTAACATCTGAAGTTCCAAGTGGCTCTGGTGAGTTGCAGGACATACGTCAGGAATAAAAAATTACTTTATTTCAGGTATTTGTGCCCCGCATTCAAGAATTTGTCATTGCAGTTTTGGCATTATTCATTTGAAATCTTGATAAATTTTCTGTGGTGAATTTTGGAGTCATTAATTTTAGTGAAGACAACAGCCCTCGTGTGTTTCAACTCGTACGCTTGAATGAAATTTGTTTCAGTGAGTTAAATTTCTTCAATATATTCATTTTAGAGCGCTGTATTAATGTACTCATGAAACAAACCTTGTAGTGCCAAATAAATCTTGAAAAGTGTGTAGTATTTATGAAACATATTTAATAGCATCAACTGAAGTTTTCGTAAATGTGATCATAAAAAAAATGAAGAGCCTCTTAAGAACATCTTTCAAAGAGCTTCGTTCGTGAAGTTCAAAACTCATTCAAATCCTGAATATTCCTCGTTAAGCTTAAGTAAAACTATGTAGCAGCTCGTACATGCATAATGTACGTAACACGAGCCCTTACACAAATAATG